>LR812526.1:18648419-19230919 GCA_903798195.1 Danio kyathit | reverse complement strand
TCACCCTGAGATGTTATTACCTCCATATCCAGCTCATACAAATGATTTGGGTTTGGATTTTGGAAACATTTCAATATGATGAAGAAATAATCTCAATTTATTGACCTTGGATTCAAGATTATTGGGTTGTCATAACCTTAACATTGGATTTAAATGACACTTTTAATTAAAAGTATTTATCTATTAATAATCAAAATATGAATAAATACAGGCGGCAAGGTGGCTCAGTGGTTAGCACTGTTGCCTCACATCAAGAAGGTCGCTGGTTTGAGTCTCGGCTGGGTCAGTTGGCATTTCTGTGTGGAGCTTGCATGTTCTCCCTGTGTTCGCGTGGGTTTCCTCCGGGTGCTCCGGTTTCCCCCACAGTCCAAAGACAATGCGAGAGTATATTTGTGTTTCTCAGTACTGGGTTGCGGCTGGCGGGCATCTGGCATCTGCTACGTAAAACATATGCTGGAATAGTTGTCGGTTCATTTCGCTGTGGCGACCCCTGATAAATTAGGGATTAAGCCAAAGGAAAATAAATAAATGTATAAGTACAATATAAATAATAATAAATACTATATACGGTAAATAATACAACCATTATTGGAGTTTGTTGGGTTTGTCCATATTTGACCCAACATTGGGTTACAACAACCCAGCATTTTTTGTGTAGTATTATTTAACGTAGTTATAATTATAATACTTAATATGATTTATTTTGTATTATTTATATAGTATTTATTAACATTTTTGATTATTAATAGATTAATTCTTTTATTACATTTACAGTGATCGTCTCTATTTTAATGCAAGTTTTCATGATGTTACATGCACTCAAAAAATGCTGTGTTGTTTTAACCCAACGTTCGGTCAAACATGGACAAACACAACAAACTCCAATAATGGTTGTATTATTTACTGTTTTTCAATTATTATTTCAATTATTATTTACTGTTTTTTTTTTTCAATTCAATTTAAATTACACTTTTTAAACCGATCGTTGGGTTACTCCATATTTGACACAACATTGGGTTGATTTTTTTCATTCATTCAATTATTTTCTTTCAGCTTAGTACCTTATTTATCAGGGGTTGCCACAGCAGAATGAACCACCATCTATTCCGGCATATAAAGTGGGAAACACCCATACACTTTCACATTCACACACATGCACTCATACACTACGGCGAATGTAGTTAATCTATAGCGCATGTCTTTGGACTGTGGGGGAAACCGGAGCACCCGGAGGAAACACACATGAACACGGGGAGAACATGCAAATTCCACACAGAAATGCCAACTGGCTCAGCCAGGACTCAAACTAGCTTCTTGATTTGAGGCGACAGTGCTAACCGCTGAGCCACTGTGCTGCCCGCTTTTTTTTTTCAGAATATTATTTTTTAACATCAAATTGTATTACTATGATTTTTTTGTATTTAAAATATATATATATATATATATTTAGATTATTAATATATGAATATGTCTTAATTACATTTTCAGCTGTCATTTCTATTTTAATGTACGTTTTCATATTTTTACATACACTCAAATTGCTAAAATTGCTTACCAAATGCTATATCAAATATGTGCTAATCTAATGTTGGCTTCGTTTTTTCAATTAAATTTAAATGACAGTTTTTAACCAAACTATTGGGTTTGTCTATATTTGACCCAAATTTGGGTTAATACAACCCAGCGTTTTTTTGAGTATAATATTATTTAAAATAGTTCTAACTGTTTTACTTACTATGAATTAAGTATCGTTTATATAGCATTCATATTTTGATTAATAATATATTTATTATAATATAAGAATATATATAAAATACATACTTTAAATAAAATCTTCAGCTGTCGTTTTTATTTTAATGTTAGTTTTCTGATTTTTACATGCATTTAAAAAACTTCTAAATTGACCCAATTAAGCCAATTGATCCCAGTTGATCCAAATTAACTCAATGCTAGTTCAAATATGGACTAATCCAACAGTTGAGTTTGTCCATATTTGACCCAAAGTCTTGAATGTAGTATTATTTAAAATAATTCTAATTATATTGCTTACTATGATTTTTTTAGTATTGTTTATATAGTATTCATTCATTCATTTGTTCATTTTCATTTCTGTCTAGTCCCTTTATTAATCAAGGGTCGCCACAGCGGAATGAACCGCCAACTTCTCCAGAATATGTTTTATGCAGCGGATGCCATTCCAGCTGCAACCCATCACTGGGAAGAATTTATTCATATTTTAGTTAATCATTTATACTTTTTAATTATAATTTCAACTGTCATTTTTCTTTTAATGTGAGTTTTCAGAATTTTACATGCACTCAAAAAAGACTAATTTCTACCCAATGCAAGAACATATATGGACAAACTAAACAGTTTAAAAATAAATTTAGATTTAATGTAAAAAAAAAAAATTTAAAATTAACCTTGCACCATGTAAATATACAATGCTGAATTTTTTAGGGTGCTTTTTTTTAGCTTTTTAATATTTTATTTAACTTTAATTTAAATTCATACTAATGTAATGTTAAATGCTTAATTTAATTTACATAATATAATAAATTACTTTTTTGTAATTTATTTCTTTTTGTGTATGTTTTTCATGTTCATTTTTAAAATAAAAGCTCACTTATTATGACACTTGATCTTATTTTCTGTATCAAAGTGTAAAAAAAAAAGCGGGGGGGGGGGGGGGGGGGGGGCGGGGGCACGTTGCAAGCTTGTTATGAATAAAAACAGTGCTCTTATCAAAGTACAGTTGGGTTTCGTATCATATTGTGCAAAGCAACGAGACAGCAGGTCTCGGATCAGGTTATCTGGAGTCATTTGAAACCTCAAGCAGGTGAAGATAATCATCCATACATCAGTTTTTACATGAAGAGCAGCCCGGCCAGCCACAGCCTTCGCTCTGTAATATGCCTGCTCTAATACATTACACCTCTGTGCAACATTTCTGGGTGCCGGGGTCGAAACAGAAATGACCTTCGAGTGCAAATGGCCTCTCCATTTAGCCATCAGCGAGACCATTAGAGGGGTGTTGGTGTTTAATAGAGCCTGATGTTGCGCTCGGCTGCTGCTGGAACGACACCACAGTCGGTCCTTCTCCATTCACTGCCATCACAAGCATCTCTGTCATTATGCCAATATCATTTCAACAAATGTTAGTCTATTCTACCGGACTGAGGGGAGGCTGATAGACTGCTGTTTTTTCGAGCAGCCAGACATATAACACGCAGAGAGTGTGGTCAAATGATAGACCCTTAATTCAGAATTAAAATGGTAAATATTCTGTTTCCTCTACACAAATATATATATTAAAAAAAATTAGTATGATAACTGCTGCCAAAGATTAATTGCGATAAATCACATCCAAAACAAAAGTTTGTATTTACAATATACTTGTGTTTACTTTTACGTTTATATTATATTATATTATATTATATTATATTATATTATATTATATTATATTATATTATATTATATTATATTATATTATATTATATTATATTATGTTATATTACATTGTATTGTATTATATTATATTGTCAAATGCACATGCATACATAAAACGTAATAGTAATATAATATAAATATAATAAAATAAACATTTTCTCAAATATAGACATGGATGTTTGCAATTTAAATAATATTTATATTTATATTATATGCATAATTTATATATAATATTAATATTATATGTAATATAATATGCATTATATATATATATATATATATATATATATATATATATATATATATATATATATATATATATATATATATATATATATATATATATATATATATATATATATAGTTGAAGTCAGAATTATTAGCCCCCCTGAATTATTAGTTCCCATGTTTATTTTTTTCCAACACATTTCTAAACATAATAGTTTTAATAACTCCTTTCTAATAACTGATTTAGGCAAGTTATTGTATAATGATGGTTTGTTCTGTAGACTATCGAAAAAATATAGCTTAAAGGGGTTAATCATTTTGATCTTAAAATGGCTTTAAAAAAATTTAAAACTGCTTTTATTCTAGCTGAAATAAAACAAATAAGACTTTCTTCAGAAGAAAAAATATTATCAGACATACTGTGAAAATGTCTTTGCTCTGTTAAACATCATTTGGGAAATACAGTATTTAAAAAAGAAAAAAAAATTAAAGGGGGGCTAATGATTCTGATTTCAACTGTATATATATATATATATATATATATATATATATATATATATATATATATATATATATATATATATATATATATATATTTATACACACACACACACACACACACATGTTTGTTTTTGTGAAAAGTGGGTACATTACATAGGTTTCCATTTCATTTTATACTGTCCAAACCGTACATTGTATTGCCCTCACCCCACCCTACCCTTAAACCCAAGTATTACAGGAGACAGTGTACAGCTTTACTCTCTGAAAAAACACATCCTGTGTGATTTAGAAGCTTTTTGAGAAATATTTCACCTCCTTTTTGTAATACCTGTGTCATACCTATGTCATTATACAGGTTTGTGTCCTGATATGTCCCAAAAACACGCGCACACACACACACACATACACACACATATACATGATTGGGGATCATGGTTTTTCAGCTTAGGCTTGCTTTCTTATCCTTTACACACTGAAATTCTTCCAGATTCCTTGAATCTTTTAATGATTTTATGCACTGTTGAAGGTGAAGTATCCAAATGTCTTCCTATCTTTGTTTGAGGAACATTGCTTTTAAACATTACAATCATTTTCTCACGTATTTGTTGGCAAACTGGCAATCCTTGGCCCATCTTTGCTCCTAAAGAACCAGATCTTTCTTGGATGCTGCTTTTGTATAAAATCCTAATTGCAAACACTTGTTGACATCACCTGTTTCAAATCACATCATTATTTAACCAAATTACCTGATTACTAGCCCTAAACTGCTCCTGTCCCAACTTTTTTCGGAATGTGCTCCAAGAACCAAAATTGCAATACATGTTTATTTTAAAGAAAAAAAACAATAAAAACCATGAGCACATTAAATAATGTTTGTTGTATTGTCTACAATGAAATACAGGTCAAAGTAAATTCAGAAAACTACTTTCTTTTTTTATTTTTTTATTTTTGTTGTTGTCTAGTTTTAAATATATGTTTCATCCTGCTGTAAAATTGCCAACTTTTAACTTTGGAAGACATCACATTTGAGCTTTTTCCCTTGAACCACCTGACTCCATTTACTACAATCAGTCATTTTTTGTTATTTGTCAGTTCATGCAAACGAAATATGTTGTGAAAGGCTTCACATCGGCTTTAAGACAATATCTCAGTGTTGGCGCTGATGTTAATAATTGTTATAGCTTGTTTTTGTAAATATCTAATGGCTGCTGAACATCTGTTAGGCCCAGTATGATGCTTTTTAAGCAACACTTTCTGTTTGGCAGATACGGCCGCATGCAGCTAAAGTTTATTCACCTAAAGCTCTACCCAAACAGGCGCTGCGGCCCACAACAGCTGAAGACCAGCAGCAAGCTACGATTAGACCTAGCAAAACTCCGCTGTATTGATTTTCTGTCCGGAGGGTGTCAGAGATCGGCCTACAAAGGGAATTCATTTGTAGGCAAGCGCATTAGTTTCCTGTCAAGCGCTTCTCCTCCTCCTTGTGAAAACTGGGTGGAATATTAAGAGCAGAACTTACTCGAATCTGGGGCTCCTGTTGAGATATTGATCCTAGGAAGTAGAGCCAACTCCTTCAAGTTAGTCTGAGCTCAGAAAGAGACGTTATGTCTCGAACAGACCCGCCTTTGCTAAGAAGAAGATGTGCTTTCTCAATCGCAGTGTGTAAGAGATGGTCCTAGACTTCTGGAGGGCCTACGAAAATATTTGTTAGATCCCTAAATGACCCCCAGTGCCTTAATCTATTCATTCAGTTTTGAATTGAAACAGACAGTAATGCAATAATAATAGGCTCTACAAAATTTAATTAAGTCTTACTTTTTTTTTGTCAACTCAATTTTGTCAAAAATGGACAAATCCAATGGGTTAATGGTAACACTTTAGTTTAAGTAACAATTCCACCATTTACTACTGGCTTATTACCAGCGTATTAAGAAATTAACTGTTTATTAGCACTTATAAAGTATGATCTTATAGTCTAACTTTTTTGTCGACTCAATTTTTGTGTCAAAAATGGACAAATCCATTGGTTGGGTTAATGGTAACACTTTAGTTACAATTCCACAATTTACTACTGGCTAATTACCAACCTATTATTAAGAAATTAACTGTTTGTTAGCACTTATAAAGGATCTTATTTTAAATCCCAAATCCTAACCAAAACCTAAACCCAACTACTGCCTTACTAACTATTATTAGGCAGTTAATTAAGCATTTATTGAGCCAAAATGCTTAGTTAATTTTTTGTTAATATTTAAAGTATCAACTTATTTGGTTCAATTCACTTCATCGTTAGTAGTTAAATCAATCGATTTGTGTCAAAATCAAATCGAATGTTATCACTCGATTGTATGGGTGTTATCAGTGGTTTTCAGCTGATAAATATGGTAGGCTCAGAAGGCTGTTATCATCATTCACATGGTTAATCAGCTGTTGATCACATGCAGCTGCAACCGGAAGTTAACAAGAATTATTTATAGTATTTATTCATTAATTGTTTTTATTAATGTCTACCCCTACCCCAACCCTAAACCTAACCATCACAGTAATGTAAAAACAGATCTGGACCTGGAGTCTTCTTTATTAGTATAGCTGATTAACCATGTGGATAGATGATAACAGCCTTCTGAGTCTACTAGTAGGCATAGAAGGCCCCTACCTGCCCATATCTATCAGCTGATAACCACTGATAACGCCCATTTAATCGAGTGATAACATTCAAAGCGGGTGGTTGGGACAACATGAATGAATTGTGTGGAACCCTGCATTTATTTTGTGTTACCATGTACAGTTGAAGTCAGAATTATTAGCCCCCCTGTTTATTTTTTTCCCCAATTTCTGTTTAACGGAAAGCAGATTTTTTCAACACATTTCTAAACATAATAGTTTTAATAACTAATTTCTAATAACTGATTTATTTTATCTTTGTCATGATGACAGTAAATAATATTTGACTAGATATTTTTCAAAACACTTCTATACAGCTTAAAGTGACATTTAAAGGCTTAAGTAGGTTAATTAGGTTAACTAGGCAGGTTAGGGTAATTAGGCAAGTTATTGTATAAGGACTATTGAAAAAAAAATAGCTTAAAGGGGCTAATAATTTTGTCCCTAAAATGGTTTTTAAAAAATTAAAAACTGCTTTTATTCTAGCCGAAATAAAACAAATAAGACTTTCTCCAGAGGAAAAAATATTATCAGACATACTGTGAAAATTTCCTTGCTCTGTTCAACATAATTTAGGAAATATTTAAAAAAGAAAAAAATTCAAAGGGGGCTAATAATTCTGACTTCAACTGTATGTTCACAGACATACCAAAAATTGGACCACTATAGAAAATATAGACAAACCAAAGTATTTAACTGGACATTTAAGTGAAAAATTTAATCTAACACTTGGGTTTGTCCATTTGTGAACCAAAAATCAGTTGGAAACTATCAGGTTTGCTAAAGCATGGTACCAAACACATTTCCCTTTGAGGTCAGTGTATTGTTGTGCATGTCCCTGTCACTTTAACACTGAATGCAGTTCAGTTAATGGTCAGTTTAAATATAATCAAATATGAAAGCAGTGTTTTCATGATTTTTGAAACCAAAAATCTCTTGCACAGCCCTAGTCAGAAACAAGGGGCTGCAGATTGGGAAAGCAAGCCCATTTCACACTTTGAAGAGCCCTTAACACATTAACACAAGTCTGTAAAATAGTGTGTTAATATGAGGGAGGTTTTTCACAGTTTTTTATTTTAATTTTTATTTTTTACCCATATTCTTAACTGCTTTTCGAGAGAGAAATAATTCAATTTATCAAGTAGTAAACATCTGTTGTAATGTAATGAAATTATGATTCATGCAATAAAGTATTATTGATGGCATTGTGTTCCACAGTCTGTATATCGTAACTGATTTAATATTTTGATTACAGTAAAATTTGATATCAAATTAAATTAAAGTTAGACACAGTTAATAAGTAATAAATATCCCCCATGTATATCAATAAGTAACAAAACCTCTCATTGAGTGCACTTACGTTTTATAGCATTAACAGAAACTGACATACAGTACTAGTCAGATTCTTTTCCACCTGCAGTAATGAAGAACTGTAAACTTTATTTTGTCATCCTGTTTTATTTGATTAAGCTTTATTAAGCATTATTTGATTACTTGCATTTATGTTTGATCACATTATATTACAGGCGTGTGAAGCATCCACAATTTAATTATACAATCCAGGGAAATCTAGACAAGCAAAGGGGAACATCCAGAAAAAGATTGCATTTTTAAAAAGATTATGTTATATCATATAAACCTCAATATATATTGCCAGGCTGTATTTACATGCTTGCTAAAGTATTTGTGCAATTTATAGCATTTTTAGCTTTCAAACCTCACCTTAACAGTTACATGTTTTGAGTTCTCATTTACATCTGTAGCATAGATTATTGCATTATTATTATTGCTTTATTTTTATTGAGAACTTAAAAAAAAATTACAACACAACATTTTAGTTCAAAAATAAATATACAATTGTACAATATTCAACATGAAATAATTAACAAATACAACAAAAATAATTCATTTCATTCATTCATTTTTCTTCAGCTTAGGTTCTTATTTATCAGGGGTCGTCGCAGTGGAATCAACTGCCAACTATTCCAGCATATGTTTTATGCAGCGGATGCCCTTCCAGTCACAACCCAGTACTGGGAAACACCCATGCACTCTGTCGTTCACACACAAACTCATACACTATGGCCAATTTAGTTTATTCAATTCACCTATAGCGCATGTCTTTGGACTTTGGGGGAAACCGGAGCACCCAGAGGAAACCCACACGAACACAGAGAGAACAGGCAAACTTCACACAGAAATGCCAACTGGCTCAGCCAGGACTCGAACCAGCGACCTTCTTGCAATGAGGCGACAGTGCTAACCACTGAGCCACAGAGCCACCTAGAACATTCATTCATTCCTTAGCTTAGTCCCATTATTTATCAGGGGTCGCCACAGCGGAATGAACCACCAACTTATCCAGCATGTTTTACGCAGCGGACACCCATCCAGCTATAACCCAGCACGGGAAATGCCTAGAACATTTTACATTCAAAATATAACATTTTAGGATATTTCACATGAAAAAATAAGCATATACAAAACAAATAATATTAATAATAATAATAATAATAATAATAATAATAGATAAAAAGCACAACATTGTGAGTTTACATTGTTCCAGATTCAATGCATTAAACAGTTGTTAACGATGCAGTAATCAATGCATTTCTATAGAAGTTTTTTCTTAACAAAATGAAAATGAAATTTCAAATGAAACATCAAATAATACATTAAACTCTCAGAACAACTACCCAAATGATAAATCAGATGCCCAAACTATCAAATAACAAATCAACATTCATTCATTCATTCATTCATTCATTCATTTACCTTCAGCTTAGTCTCTATTTCAGAGGTTGCCATCGTGGAATGAACCGCCAACTATTTCAGCATATGTTTTACTCAGCGGATGCCCTTCTAGCCACAACCCAATATTAAAAAACACCTTAAACTATTGCGTTCACACACACACACACACACACACACACACACACACACACACACACACACACACACACACACACACACACACACACACACACACACACACACACATACACTACGGACAATTTAGTTTATTCAATTCACCTATAGTGCATGTCTTTGGACTGTGGGCAAAACCAGAGCACCTGGAAGCAACCCACGCAAACGCAGGGAGAACATGCAAACTCCACACAGAACTTGTCTTGATCGCTGGTGAACTACACACTAGTAACAAACTACAAATCTCTACATTCCGCTATGCACACACCGGCTTCCACTTCCACTGATCACACACTCACAGCTGTAACCCGTTTTCTAGAATAGTTTGGACTACAAAAATACCATGCACAGTTTGTGATGGAGCCTTTGAACTTGAATGTACGATCGTGCTTGTACCTGAGTTTTTTCTTAGTCTTGTTTGTTTTTTGTTTGTTTATCTAATACTTTGTTTTGGATCGCCGGCTTGTGTTTGTATTAAGCCTGTTTTGATCATAGTCTTGGATTCCTGTTTTGTATCTGAGTTTGGCACTTGTATGTTTTTTCATGTATAATGTCTCATTAAACTGCACATGGACCTTACCTTTGTCTTCGCCTCGTCTGCATCAAATGACAGAACTGGTCCAGCTAGGACTTGAACCAGCGACCTTCTTGCTGTGAGGCGACAGTGCTAACCACTGAGCCACCGTGGCACCAATAAATCGAAATGCATTCTCAAATGAGAATTCAAATGCTCAATTGTATTTGATATTTAATTTTCATGATCAACTCTGTATAAACCAGTAATGATTAAATGATAAAGCAAATGCTCAAACAGAGGAAACCGATCGATGAATCAATTTTGTTAGGAAAAAAACTTCCATACATTTCTTCCAATGTTTTAAAAATAAGTCCTTTTTACATCTTAAAATAAATGTGAAATTAATGTGAATAATATCAAAATGTTCAAGCCTACAGTAACCAAATTGAATTGTCTTTTTTTGCAGGCATGAAACGAATCCATGCACTCACTATTCAAGCCAACTACGAGCTGCGGATTGACCTGGAGGACTTCGAGAACAGCACCTCCTTTGCGCAGTACGGCTCTTTTGGAGTGGGTTTGTTCTCGGTTGACCCAGACGAGGATGGTTACCCACTGAGCATCGCTGACTACTCCGGCACCGCAGGTATGAATCACACTGTTCTGCCTTTGAGCAAGAGATGGCGAGCTCGCCTGCGGTGCGCAGCCAAAAACTATTACATTTATTGCAAAGGCAGAGGTCTTGTGGAAAGCCAGAGGTCAGAGTGTGACATTTTTTAAAGCTCTCTGCTCGTAAGACTTTGCTGCACAACTGCAATTCAGTCATGGACCCGCATTGATGTCTGGAGCCAAAGTTCATGTCAGGTTTAATGGCGAACCGCAGGTAAACGCTGGTAAAAAGCTCTTGGGCTGATATGTAGTTTCGTTCAGACAGACTTTGGACAGATTACTCTGACCAAAACGCCCACTTTAGAGCCTAAGAGACAATCCAGCTGACACCTTAAATGTCCAGTTTTATTAGAAAAGAATGTAACAAACTCAATAAAATGTGTTGGTTAAAGATGTAAGGTCCTATTTTGGTGGCTGCTTTAAATTAAATATGCAAAAGGGATTTTCTATTCATATGTACAAGACAATAGCTGCGTCCCAAATGCCACACTATACACTATGCATTTATGCACTATGTACTTATGCACTTACACACTCAAAAGCATAGTATATGTATGTAGTGTCGTCCCAAATGGAAGACTAACTTTTTTTCACTAACCAGAAATTCAAACCGTTTTCCTGATGACGTTTGATGGTTGCTAAATTAGTGAAATGAATGACCAAACTACCGAATAATACCTGCCATGAGTATAACCGCATTCACCATCAGGAGGCGCTATAATCACTCTCGTAGTAGACTTTTGCTTTCACAAATTCAAAATAAATAATGTAATACAATATGTGAGTCTGATAGCTCCGCCCCTTCTGCTACTTGAGCAAAGCTGTGGTCGTTGAGTGAGTGAAGTGTCCATCATTCCACACTTCTTTTTACCAGTTGGATAAATGCATCATCCGGGTATTTAAAGTGCACTTATTATTTTTAGAGTTTTCAGTGTGAATGCACTACTTACACTATTTCTACTACAAAATGACATAGAATAATGCATATGCCATTTGGGACGCACCTAATAAATCTCTTTTTTTGGGGGGGGGGGTAAAAATAGTAGAGCTGTCCCGGAATAGTCATTAAACATTAAAGGTGCTGCATGTAAGTTTTTGACTCGTCTAAAGCATAACCAAAACCATCATATGTTTGCAGATATTTAAAAAACATGTCAAGTGAACACTCTTGTTTATCCAAAAAATAATGCTAAAGTCAGTTATTCTGCTTTGAAAAAGTACTTTTCGTGCTGGAACGCTGTCTTTGTTTTGGTCCCTTTAACCCGCCCACCTGCCACTTTAGCCAATTATATTTTACCACCCCGGGTTGCCTTGTTGGTAGATCATGTATTTGATTCATTCAGTCAGAAAGGCTCTCAAAGCATGTGCCCACGACCGAAAGTGCGACGCAGATTCAGAGTTCCACATGAGGTTATTAATTTGCAAATAATATAAACATTGCAAACGTAAACATTAGGTGAGCAGGATACATTGCAACCCTGTGTCCTAACGATGCGCTATCTGATGAGATTTGCAGTGATAAGCAGGGCTTAAAGTATTCCGGCACCGTGCCGGATCTCTGGCGTGCGTCCGTGAGGGAAAATAATAATAATATTTTAGAGGTTGCGCATGCGGTTTAAAAAATATTATTTTATATATTTTTAAAGTTTGGCTGCATAAAGGGCCGATCACAGTGAATGCGCTTTTTGCGTTGAGAGGGGAATCTGTTGAATGGTTTGCTAACAGCTGCGAGTGTTTTACCGTTGTGTGCTGGATCGGAAAAAGCGTGTTAACTCAGTTGCGTCTTTTTCATCCTTCAATCAAATGAAAGCACTGCAGGGTTTCTGTTGAGGTGACAGCAGGGTTTGTTTTGTCAAGGCGACTACGGTGAACTTTTAATGATGGAGGAGAGACTTGTGGTCGCTGTTTCAAGCTATCCAGAGCTGATATTGAGCTGATCATTTAATATTAATTAATATTAAATAAAAGTTGCATCAGATTGATGAAAACGAACCTGAATACCCGCGTAAACAGGGCCACAATGACTTTTTTTTTACATTGAAACAATTGGATACATGACGCGAATCTCCGCGAATATTTGGTTAACTTATAAAACAAATGTTGTCTGGTTCAGTAATGTTAGTAATGTATAGAAAAATGCAAAGCAGACTTCTCTTGAGCTCATTAACACACAGATGACAGCCACGTTGTGATGGCTTTTGAGGTGGTTAATGAGGTTTGCTGTGTTACCTTGGGAAGTTTGGACTGAACAGAAGCAAAAGCTACCTGATCAACATTGCATTCTTCGAAAAAAAACATTTGCAATCTAGACGCAGTCACATCATGCTTGTGATGCCATACAATCTGTAAACTCCACCCATTAAAATAACGGCTTGGTCTTTATACTGTAAAATAGCGACGATATTTAATTATTGATCGTGAGCCACAAATATCATTATAGTGATAATAATCCGATTAATCGTGCAGCCCTATTTCCTATGGAGCGATCGATTTGAGGTAGCTTGATATTTTTATTTGAAGGAAGAAAAAAACATGATTGGACAAACAGCACACCCTCAGGAGGCTGTACCAGCTCCATCTTCTGGTCCAAATGTCTTAAAAAGAAAGAGTTTGCAGGACTTTGCTTACAACCCAGAAAAAAAAGAAAAAATAAGTGATAATGACCTTGATTTCATTTCTGATCTTCAGTTTAGCAGTTCAGTTCTTTAGCACTTTGAGCACTTGTTATTGTTTAGAAGAAAACACTTTATTTGGCATAGTACTTTTAAATAAATGGTTTAAAGCATAATCATTGAAGAGAGTCTATCTCAGTCTCAGTTTACCAGTTTTTTAAGCACTTTACGCTCTTGTTACTTTATTTTTGTTATTATCGTCAATATTTGAAGTAAGTCCTTCATCCATCTGTGCATCTGTGCATCCCTCCAAAAAAGTTCAGGCTCAGGACTTTTTTTAACTTTAATACCTGGATAAGCAATTAGGCTGTTTGCACCAGACAAAACATGGTAGAAATTTAAATACAGTCATTCAGAAGCACAGAATAGTGCACTTACTGCACACCACCGAAATGGTAAGGTTTACAACGTAATTAATACATATTAAACATTTTTAACATTATTATTTGTACATGCTGAATGACTGATATCTGTTGGCTTGCACTGAGTCACAGTTTAGTCAAGTTAGTTTTAGAAAAGTTTATTTTATTTTCAAGATCTCCTGCTGCTTTCAATAGTATGGCAATAAATGCCATGTAAAATGGCATTCAAACTCACATCATTAGCATTTAACACTAAATAAAGCACATGAGGTATACCTGAGGTGATCAGAGTTTATTCTGTTGTTAAGCTGCAAGCAATAGAAGCCGTTTCTAAAATATAAATTTCAGTTGTTGGTTAGGACAAAAACTCTTTTTAGTATGTAAAATATTTATTTTATCGTGCTGCATGCTGTTGCTTTTATTTAGAACACGATTTAAATCAACCTTAAATCAAGTCTTTAGGTTCGACAGTCAGGCACACTCATGTCAATCTGGCAACCTATGCTTGCATGAACTCGTCAGAGGAGGAGCTGAGTGAAATTGTGTTTTGATCCAGGTGTGCAATACGTAGTTCAACCACTGGGTGTCAAACTTACATACTGCACCTTTAAGGAAATGCTTTTATGCAAAAGGAAACGTTTTTATGCAAAAATTTAATGGGACTTGCAGTTTGTGCTATATTTATAAGGACTGCACCAAAATGTTGCAATAAGTTATTATTACAAAACAGTTTAAATTTCGGCCCAGAATTTGCAATGTGAATTTGAAATAGTTCTGGAAACAAATCTTTGTGCTTAACAACAAAATAAATTATGTAGGCTAATGGATGTCTTCAGTGGAGTGTGTAAAACACTGTTTCCTTATCCACAAAAGTAAAGGAGTAAAGTAAAGAGTAAAAGTTAAGTAAAGAGGCTTGTTCTTTATCCTCGGGCTGCAGATGGTCTGTTTAACTCTTTTCTGGCTAGTGAAGTGTTCAGTTTTTCCACTTACAAAGTAAAAATGTAAATTGCAAATGCACTATGGCACGACGCATCTGACTCTTTAAAGGAATGGGAGATGAGATTCTGATTAGTTTAATGCACATTATGCTCAAAACACAACCATAACTCATTAAGAGAATAAGCACAACCCTGTTAGACCATGCGCCAGGGCGCAGAGTCTATTTTTCCATCCTTAAAATAGCAAAAGTGGATTCAGACACGCTCTTAATGCTTTTGCGCTATGCACTTTAGACTTTGTGTCTAGATCATTAAAATAGAGCCCTAGAATTTTAAATTAAGAACTTCTATACAGCAAGGGAAAAAACACACCAATATGATCTCATTTCACTCTGGGTTGTTTCAACACAAATATGGAAAAGTTATTAATGTCATCCAAAATAAAAGTTTGTTTTGACATAATATATGTGTGTGTAATATATATCTATTATGTAAATGTGATACACATACATACATAGAAACAAAACTATGCATTTGTTACATGGATATTTAAATGTATGTATAATTTGTCTCATATACACATACATTTTATATCTAAATATAAATAAACATCAAATATAGTTAATTAGTTAGTTAGATAGCAAACTTTAAGTGTTACAAAAATGTGTATGTTATGCACAGAGAGGAAATTCGAAACTTACTGGCCTGAATTGCACCCCAGCAAAAACAAAAAGCTGAGCCTAGAATAGAAACTATCATGAGAATCACAAGACTAATTTAAAGTTTCCTGGCCTGTTGTCAGCGGTGTTCAGATATATTCCTGCGGCACGCAAAGCAACGGGGGCTGCAGGTTATCTTGAGCGCCGAGGCGAAGTGATGAGCAATTCTCAATGCTTCACCTGCGCTGTCGCCGGGGCCTCTTTTAACGTTAATTGGGTCCCGCTCTCCATTATTCTCAGGTGTTTTTCCCTGAGCGCTGCCCTCCTCGCTGGGGCCGGACATGGGCCTGACCTTCGCTGTATGCCGGAAAGGGCAGGGATAATGAAGCCGTACAGTACATCTATGGCATTCCAATAAAGCAGGCACTCGGCTTATTATGGGAGACGTAAACAAACAGTCCTATTAACATAAATCAAGAGGAGAATACAGCATCCACGCGTCTAATTAGCCAGGCTGTCTTAAACATCCCGCTGGAGGAGTCATGCCACATTGATTCCCAATCTTATCAATTACGTCTTGTTTGGACTCTTACACCGCTCTCTCCATTAAAATGCATGCGTGGTCGTTTAAAGCATTAACGTGTACATGAACGGTAGCTTGGACTGACGTAAGCATTAAATCGCATTGTGATTTTTCATCTGAACTGTGCTTGCTCAAGTGTGAAACTTAGTAAAGTGTGAAACTTCAGTGGGTAACCATTGACTTCCATAGTATTTTTTCTACTCTACTACTAGTGGAGAAGAATATTAATTGTAAGATCCGCGTTAATACATTGATTGAAATAAAAAATAAATACCAAAAAGTTTGGTTCACGATCAATATCAACGAGAACCAATATTGTATTGACATAAACAATAATAATTCAAAATCTCACCTAGACAGATTATTCTGGTTGAAAACACACACATTTAAAAGCAGTAACATGTACATTAAGGGTAGGTTGGACTGCTTTCAATTTATGGTATCACGAGTTCACACTTACAGATGTTTAAGAATAAAGTGTATTTGGCGTGCTGTACAGGGAGAGGGCTCTGAGCTCGGGGAAGACGCCCCAACTCGTGTTAATCCCCGTATCGGGGAATCAAGATGAGTTGGGGTTCGAGCGAAGTGTCTAGCCCGACCCCAGAACGCTCCCCCTGAGTAGATAATTTTAAGAAGTGATGTGTTGGGGTGGTGGAGGGATGCTAAAGTCATGAGAGAATGAAGGTAGGACGACTTTGGTATTTATAGGGGTTTGGTCTAATACTGATTGGGTAATAGAATGATTGTCAATGACGTATTGAATTGCTGAAACATCTGCGCATGCTCCTCCCAAAATTTGTTTATAAAACATCACTTGGTTTATTTGATCCAGACGGAACAAGGGCAACAAATGACACATTGTAGCATTTTTCTGCTGTTTTTTGGGTTCTTTTTCACACCACACTGATTGCTTTGGTCCGAACCAGTTGAAACAAGACAAGGCAAGGAAAACGCGTCGTAATGTTCACAAAACTGTTTACAAGACTCAGCACCTTCTGTGTGTTTGTGTGCTGTATAAATAGGCCAGTAATCAGTCCATGAGCAGCTTCAGCTGTGTGAGTCTAATCAATGAACACTTGGAGCAGGTGTGTGTGTGTTGCATGACTGGATCTTGCAGTACATATACCAGCAGATTTGTAGTTCTATGTGATTTGTGAGTTTACCAGCGATCTGTAAGGATTAGATCGCTGGTGATTGTGACAACATGAAATACACTGAAACTGGGCAGTTAATGTTTTAAGCAGTTTTAAAAAAAAACATAACAGTAATTTGAAGGAGAACATTAACGTTTTGAAAAAGCCAAAAACTGAACTGAAATGCAATTATGAAAAATAAAGTTGAAGGAGTTAATTTGCTCGTGATTAAATTCTTTTCATTATATTTTTATTGAGGTATTTATTTTTATGCTTCTAATGAAATAACATTCAGATTCCTAGCAGCATTCAAGATGGAGGCTAGTCAGAGCTACTTTTTAAGATCGTGATTGTTAGTTGATTCACAACATTTTGAAAATATAGTTTTCAGTGAACAAACCATCATAAAAAAACTCATGATACTATTGATGAGACAATCATGATTAGTCTATTTAATTTACTGTGCACTGCTATATCAGTGGAATATGTTCACTATGCAGGGCTTTACATTAACACCCGCCAACCCGCCAAATGCGGGTAGATTTCAGCTGTTAGACAACCACTCTCACTAGCCACTTTGGCTGGTTGAAGATCATTTTTAAGTTGTAGTTTTTCCTGAAAGCAGGGTTCGACAATAAGGATGGCCCAATATGCGTGCAAATGTCATCTTAGAATCGAGAAGCAGCATGATCGACAAAAATATTGTTCGCGCAAGCAAAGAAAGCAGGTGAATACCGAATGAGAGGATGATCACTCATGCGAACAGTGATGTGATGCGCGCGACTGTTTAAAAAGCATGTGTGCTCCCGTTTCCTGGCGTGAAGCAACCATGCCTGGAAACGTAACTGTCCCGTGTGCGCGGGATCATTCTTCCATTATTACACACAGTATGTTTTTCACCTGCTTTCTTTTGCCTACGGTTATTTTTGTTAATATGGTTCAGTTATCATTGTTACAGTAGCATTGCTTTAACAGGAAATTAACTCCCCATGTATGTGTAGTTACGGTCTCAGAGACATTTAGCCTGGACAGACTAGACTACTGTGCATAGTTTTAGATACATGGCAATAATTATTTTTTAAGCATGTGCACACAACACACTGTCTAAATCAAGTAATTTTAGCATGCCAAAGTCAAATTTATGCGTATAAAATATATTTTCCCAACAACAAAATTTTGGCTAGTGAAAATGGCAAGTGGCTAGTAATGTTGGAAAGCTACTAGCCACAATGGCTGGTGATCAAAAAAGTTAATGTCAAGCCCTGTCACTATGTTACATAACTGCCTCCTGCTGGTCATGTCTTTCATGTGTAGTACAGCGCGACACTGCAGAATTGCGTGTGGTCACGTTTATTCACTCACTCATTCTCAGTGGCGTACCTGTACTGTAAGCATTAAATCCCTTTTTTAAATCCCATTTTTTTGTTAGCGAAAAGGAGACATTTTGCATTGCAGTTGGAGAGCAAAAAGGATTAGAGACAAAAAATAAAACGGTTTCTTGTAAATCATTTCTTTTTTAATATGACTTGTATGTCTTTTTATTGCCATGTGTTGTAGTTAGTTATATATTGATTCATTTAATGATTTAAGTGGATAGTGCACACAAAAATGACAATTCTGACATAATTTACCAAACTAGTTTTTATGTCCTGTTGAACACAAAAGAAGATATTTCAAAAAATGCTGGAAACCGGTAACCATTGACTTCTATAGTATTGAATTTATCTACTATGGATGACATCTATTAATTATAAGATCCACGTTAATCAGATATATTCATTCAAACCAAAGTAAATACAAAAAAGTTTGATTCACAATCAATAACGATGAGAATCAATATTTTATCGACAATAATAATTCATAATCTCACATAGACAGATTATTTTGGTCGAAATCACCCACTTTATAAGCATTAGCATGTACATTAATGGTAGGTTGGACTGACTGTAAACATTAAATTCGATTTTTTTGTCTGATCTGTCCTAAGTACACTCAAAAAAGTGTTTTTGTTGCTTATTCACCTACTTATTTAAAATGAATCAAAACAACACAATTCTTACGTTTTTGGGGGACAACTTAATTGTTTTATGTTCAATCCCCTTAAATTTGTAAAAACTATTAAGTTATCTTAATTAATTTGTGTTGGGAGGACAACTTTTGTGGAACCCAGCATTTTTTACAGTGTCTAATCCTTAGTTTTTAATCAAATGAACTGAAAATGGAGCTGGAGCTGGAACAAAGGAATAAACAGCACAACAACACAAGTTCGCAGGCCTGCGCCGGGGCTCCTGGAGGGCAGCGATGTGAAATGTCCTTGACACCTTTAATAATGGTTTGTCAGACAAATAGCAAGTCCCGTCTCTGAGTCCAACAGTCACAGAAATTAGAAAAGAGAAATTCTGACACAAGGTCAATGTTAAAAGGCACACTGTGGTCATAAAATCAAGTGTGAAAACAATTGGATGTGGCAGCCAGCCTAGAGTTCAAATCTCACATCGCACTTTCTCTGACAACAAAGCATCCCTTTCTCTGATATTTTACAAGGGAAAGTTTACTGATGTATATACTATATTACTATATACTGAGTTTAAAAGTAAATAACTCAATTTAAGGCAAAGGTGATTACAGAAATATTTATTATTTTATATTCCTATAAGGGCAATACAATTCAATTCACCTTTATTTGTATAGCGCTTTTACAATGTAGATTGTGTCAAAGCAGCTTCACATAGAAAATAACTATCAGTTCAGTTTAGCTCAGTTCAGTGTGGTTTAATAATCACTACTGAGAGTCCAAACACAGAAGAGCAAATCCATGGATCCGCAGCTCTACAGATCCCGAACCATGCAAGCCAGTGGCGACAGCGGCGAGGAAAAAACTTGGCATAAGTGAATAATTAAAAAAACATTGAGAGAAACCAGCCTCAGTTGGGCATGACCATTTCTCCTATGGCCAAATGTCTTGTGCAGAGCTGCAGTCTAGGCGCCAGTCTGAGCCACAATACAGTGGCATGTTCTCCTCGTGTTCACATGGGTTTCCTCCGGGTGCTCTGGTTTCCCCACTCCAAAGACATGCGCTATAGGTGAATTGAATAAACTAAATTGTGGTAGTGTATGTGTGTGCATGTGAGAGTGTATGGGTGTTTCCCAGTACTGGGTTGCGGCTGGAAGGGCATCCGCTGCGTAAAACATATGCTGGACAAGTTGACCCCTGAATATTACTTGTTTATTATCTTGTTCATTGAACTCTGGTATGGGACCACCAAATAAAATAACTCAAAATCACATAGTTTCTCTACATTTTTTACTTAATTTAGTTTTTTTGATAGAATGAACTTGACTAAAATGTGTTTTTGTATTGTTCTGCAAATTATTTATGACGTTTCTTTCAAATTTGAAATAAGAATGTTGTCATTTGAAACATTTTTGCTGTTGTTGTTGTTCTTGCATAAAATAACAAAAAATGTAGCATGTTTTTAGGCATGTTTATATTCATAGACAACACAATGCTAATGTTTTAATGAAAGAAGTTTTAATGATTTTGTTTTGTTTTTCCTCTGTTTATAGGCATACTTTAGAGATATTCACAGTGTCTGCCAATGAGATTTGGTCAGAAAACAAAATGGATGGACTACTTGCTAATAACGTACTGAGTAATAAAACAGAAACATTAAGTCTGTGTTTTACATATGAAGAGTTCAGATGCAAAAACCTCTAATGCCGAGTTCAGACTGCATGGTTTTAGCCCTGATTTTGACTTGCCGACAGGTTTTGAGAAATCGCAGACAAATGCCTGAAATCAATCGGTTCAAATAATGCCGTGTGAAATGTGTTCTGAGTGAAAATAACATTAGCGATCACCTACAGCCAATGAGAGAGCAGCATCCACTAGTATGGGTACCTGCAGGCCAGCCGGAGGTAAGGGGAGAAGTTAAAAGCGCTCATTTTTGGTTTATTTGGACCCAAGAAATGGAGGAAAAACTAATATAAATTTGGCAGCAGCACCCGTGTCAGTTTTACGTGTCATCTCAGCAATATCACAACCAGGTCGAAAAAGAAAAGAAGTTGAGGAGAAATTATCTACCCCACAAGGCTTCTTTTTCATTATGTAGTTATTAACAAAAACTACATGACCTCGCGTTGTTTCTACTGTATGTCCTTCTTGCGTGTGTTCGGTTGTGAGACGTAGTTTGGACAAAGTTGTCAGCAATTGTTTCCTATTGTAAAATCATGCAGTGTGAAACCCCCTGTCGCCGATCCATCTTGCAGTGTAAACAAAGCAGTGACAAAACGCTACGCCAGATAGTCATGCAGTGTGAAAACATCTGTGACACGACTACTTTGAAAATCATGCAGCCTGAACTCAGCATAAGTGACATTTGTAATTGTCTTCTACAAAGAGCATTTTTCTTAGCTTCTTATGTTTATGTTCAGCTATGTCATGTTAAAAGTGATAGAAATAACCTATTCTTTGCCATAAATGTAAAATTACTGAATCAAGACATAGGAGCTTGAGAAAAATGCAAATTTTAGAATTAAATTTCAGATGGCACTCTTCATATATAGCCAAGAAAAGTTGCAAGTTCAATTTAAAAGGGATAGTTCATCCAAAACTGAACGTTCTGTCATCATCCACTCAGCCTTTACTTGTTCCAAACCTGTTTGAGTTTCTTTCTTCTGTTGAACACAAAAGAAGATATTTTGAAGAATGCTGGAAACTTTAAACCATTGAGTCAGTGGTTACAGGTTTTCAACTTTTTCAATATGTCTTCTTTTGTGTTTAATAGAATAAAACATTTTGGTTTGGACGAGTAAATAGTGAGTACATTTTCATTTTTAACTATCCCTTTTAAGGGGACCTATTATGCCTCTTTTTACAATACTGAAACATTTGCATTCCTTTTTTTTTTTGATTGCAGTTTGACTGAAATAAATATTTTATTTGAATAAATTTGGCTTATAATATCTCCTTTTTATGTAATTTCTTGCTTACACATATTTTTGCTTAATGTTCAAATTTATTTTTGTTCAGGTAATAGAACAAATTAAGTCCAAACAACTGTATAGCTACTCAGATGGTTTAAGGAAACCGATTCCGGCAAACCATTTATGTTCATTCATTCTTTTTCTTGTCGGCTTAGTCCCTTTATTAATCTGGGGTTGCCACAGCGGAATGAACCACCAACTTAACCAGCACAATTTTTTATGCAGCGGATGCCCTTCCAGCCGCAACCCATCCCTGGGAAACATCCACACTCATACACTATGGACAATTTAGTCTACCCAATTCACATGTCTTTGGACTGAGGGGGAAACCGGAGCACCCGGAGGAAACCCACGCGAACACAGGGAGAACATGTACACTACACACAGAAACGCCAACTGACCCAGCCAAGGTTCAAACCTGCGACCCAGCGACCTTCTTGCTGTGAGGCGACAGCACTACCTACTGCGCCACTGTGTCGCCACCATGTATATTGACTAACTTTATTCATTTGAGTTCAGTCAACTTAAACCATTTGCTGCAATCAGTTTCCTTAAACCGTTTAAGTAGCTATACTGTACAGTTGTTTCGCTGACGCACAGCTCTCAAAAAATGTAACTATATGTCGCAACGACGCATATCGCAAGGTTTGATTAGTCGTCTTGGTAGTGCTGACGAGTGTGAGCGGGGGTGAGGGCAGGGGTGAGAGCCGCGAACCCATTGGAGCTATTGTTTACAAGTGTCAAGACACGTGAAGTAGCTCTAGATGGAAACTGTTGTTTTGTGTTTACCTTATGATTAAAGTTGTTGCACGTCCGCCAGTTCCCGCCTCTGAATCAGCAAGTTTTAGCTACTTGTACATTAAGGTAGCGTTTAGAAAAAACAAAACACCTGTGAAGAATCTCGAAAACCTCACTGCCAGCTAGCGTTTCAAAAGTGTTATTGCAGAGCAACACAAACAGCACGCAGAACTATAAATGCACGGCAAGGCAGGCGCTGTGGGTCACACTGATCACTCGATGCAGGAGTATAAATCAGCCTTAATTAGGGAGAAATTGTCATCAATGGGCAGAGCTTTCTCCCTCTGATGTAGAAACACTGTCAATCAGTGTTTTGAAGTGTATGTGGTGGTTATAAAAAAAAAACTAATTACTTTTTACCATTAGAGGCTGGCTATATTCTCACACTGTTGTCACACAACTCTATTTAAACATCTTGTTTGTTTTAATGTTAAGATGTTAAATGTTTTTGCATTATAGGCCCCCTTTAAAACTTGAGTCGTGAAAATCGAGTCATGTGAAAGTGTACAGGCTTTAGCTAGATAAACAGATAGACAGACAGAAAAGAATTAGACTAAACCTTTGAAGTCAGTTGTTCGGCAGACATCTAAAGCTGAGCCGTTGTCTGAAAGTGTTTTAGCGACTGTGCCCTGATGCTGATGTACCGATTTGATCTGACATTATTTCAATATGACACTGCATCCCTGCGGAGATTTTGATGAGCCGTACCCTCAGAATTCTCAGTTTTTCATAAATTACTCTGATGCTTTTTTGGCAACCGAAATAAAAACACAAGATCTTTTGGTGTAAAAGTGTGTCCTTGCGTGCTAGAATCCTCATATCATAGCGCACGAGCATGCTGGCTTTAATGCTCTCGCTTTAATGAAAGGCCTTTACGATAGCGCAGAGAAAGAGCGCTCAGCCACAGCAGGGAACTCTGGGAAGATATAATTACCTGAGATGAGTTTTTACACCCATGATGCCCTGATCTCTGTAAACACTTTGAGTACTAATACAGTGGCAACTTCAAAGCTTGCTAATGACAGTTTTGCAAGCGCACAGAAATGTTTTCACTACCATTAGGGAGGCCAGAGTAAGAAGCGAAATTGCGTGCGAGCGTTTGATTATTTTGTAACAATGCTTGTCCAAGTGGAGGAGTGTATAATTTCTCTCTGATGTTGCAGTGTTTTCCGCCATTAATGCGATTATGCATTCAGGCGCATACCTAATAACTCGTATCGGCCTCCTCAGTGGGTCTGTCTCAAGACATTTCAGAAGAGTCTGCGATGCACCTTTATGCTGACACACGCTTCACACCCCCTCAGGTGCACTAACTGTGAGCAATCTGCAATTTACTGCAATGATTAATCATCACGTTCTAGCAAATGAGTGGGGTTTTTTTCTTCTAGCGCCGTTTGTGATGATTGGGTACTCTTTGAAATGTAACACTTTGTGAATATTACAGCATACTTGTATATTGCTCAAGCGGTTTGTTAAGATTTGTTTATATAAAGAGCAAAGCAGATGAAAGAATAATCGCAAATACGGCTAAGCTGGTTAGCTACATACTCTCCAGAGCTTATTAGGATGTGCTGTTTTTTTGGATTTTTGGGTATAACCTGTTTTAAATTCACCATGTTCATTGCACAATGAGTGCGAAATTTTTGTATGGTAAAAAATTAATACAACCTCACATTGTGTCAGTCACATTTAAAAACTGCAGTCATGCCGTTTTTTCACATTTTTCCATTTTTGGATCCATATAAAACATTTTCAGAGGTGTTTTGACAATTCAGAACCACCATACAATCAACAAGTCCAAAATCTAGAAATGGTGTCCTGGCAAATTTACCCACTGCATCCTCGCATCAGCAGAGTACTTTATGACAATAAATTAATGGAATATACAAGGATTGTGCCATATATTTAAGAAACACTGCTGTAGCCCTAGTGGGTAATGTTGGTTGCAATCCGGTGCCTTCCATGGGCCTCTGGTTGGGGTGTGGTGTGTGTTGGTGGGGTGTGTGTGTGTGGTGCGTGCGTGCGTGCGTGTGGGGTGTGTGCCTTGTATTTCTTATATCGTGTAGATACCAGTATGTCCTCACATGTATGAGCCCATGATATAGCAATACCGAGTTCTTTGCCCTTGACCTCTGATTGGTGGTGTGTGTACCTTGTATTACTACGTTGTAGTTACCGATATGTCCCACATGTATTAGTTTCCTATGTCCTCTGCTCGTTTTGTGTGTTCCTTGTATTACTTACGTTGTAGTTACCATATGTCCCCACAAGTTTAGCAATAACATTTATTTCCCATGGCTCTGTTTGGTGTGTATGTGTATGTGTGTACATTTTATCCCTTACATTTTATTTACCATATGTCCCTACATGCATCGCAATACAGGTTCTTTCCCTGGTCTCTAATTGGTGTGTGTGTGTGTGTGCGTGCGTGCGTGCGTGCGTGCGTGCGTCTGTCTGTCTGTCTGTCTGTCTGTCTGTCTGTCTGTCTGTCTGTCTGTCTGTCTGTCTGTCTGTCTGTCTGTCTGTCTGTCTGTCTGTGTGAGAGTGTAACTAGTATTCCTTACATTGTAGTTACCATATGTCCCACAAGTTTAGCAATGCCAGTTTTTTTTTCCCATGCCTCTGTTTGGTGTGTGTGTGTGTGTACCTAGTATTCTTTACATTGTACCTACCAATGTTTTTGTATGACAAATTTTTGGGATAATGAACATAAAAAAACATCGGAAAAAATGCATATGAAAATGTCAAACTCTGTGCAAAGACCTTCAGTTTTTTTGTGTTGTTTGGACTATGACACATTCTACCATCTGTAATTAGCTCAAATCAACATGGCTCACTTAATCATCTAAACCAGCTTTGACTGTAAATGAGTAGTTTGAGTCCTTTTTTAAAGAGAGGTATAAGATGACAGCACTTACACTGTGAAAGGAGAGCCAGTGAACAGATGTGGAGAAAAACAATACAGGAGCTGGCTTTGCAGGTCTATAAAAGGTCTTAAACGGATGGTCTTAACCTGGCATAAGTTGCTATATTGAGAATCCAGCTGGAAAAGGTACAATTTTTTTAAGACTTCTCAATCTTTGGCTGGTTTTAAAGATTCTGTCGTCACTTACAGTAGTCACCCATATTTTATTCTAAACTTGTCTTTCTTTCTTCGGAGGAAATTAAGAAGTAATATTTTGAAAATGGACACCAAAAATATTGGTTTGGAAGCGTGGCTCAGTGGTTAGCACTGTTGCCTCACAGCAAGAAGGTCGCTGGTTTGAGTCCCGGCTGGGCCAGTTGGTATTTCTGTGTGGAGTTTGCATGTTCTCATCATGTTCGCGTGGGTTTCCCCCGAGTGCTCCGGTTTCCCCCACAGTCCAAAGACACGTGCTATAGGTGAATTGAATAACTAAACTGGCAGTACTGTATGAGTGTGAATGAGAGAATGGGTGTTTTCCAGTACTGGGTTGTGGCTGGAAGGGCATCCGCTGTGTAAAACATATGCTGAAATAGTTGGCGGTTCATTCACCCCCTGGCGTCCCCTGATGAATAACGCCCATTCACACGGGGCGTCAACGCTTCCCATTCACTTTGAATGGGTGATGTCAGCCGTTGCCGAACTGCATTGTGGATTCGTCGGCGCCGCTTCAGTTGCGTTGCTTGCTGCAGAAGTTGGGAATTTCTCAACTTTTCAAGTGTCAACGGACACATCAGCCAATCAGATCGCTTTATGCAAATACCCCAGCTCAGACAGTAGCTGATTGCGGACTAATTTGATTGGCTGACGCTGCTATGACGATCACGTCAGCCCCAACTTCAGACACGCCCTTGGTCAAGCGTTGACGCTGAAGCCCCGTGTGAATGCACGGTAAAGGACTAATCCGAAGGAAAATGAATGAATAAATATAAATGTAAATATTAAAATTGAAGTAAGAAAGAACTGAAATGGTAATTTATTCAAGACGATGGCAACCAAAACTGATGTTTCCAAAATAAATATATATCTCCAAATCTTTTAGACTTTCTTCATTCTTTGAAACGCACAGAAATTTTAAAAGATGTTAGTAGGGATGTTCAGATCCAATCACGTGATCAGAAATCGGGCGAGATTACACGGCTTCAGACTCGAAATCGGGCTTGAATTACCTCCCGTTCAGGATTCAAATATTTATATATATATATATATATATATATATATATATATATATATATATATATATATATATATATATATATATATATATATATATATATATATTCTCGTTATTTTTTAACACATCTATAGTTATGCAGTGGCACAGAGTTAGACCTCTTTCTTGACTTCACACAGAAACTCCGCGATGACATCAGATTCGCCACGCGCACTCAATCAAACTAGCGGACGCGTTGAGTATAAACAAGGCTTTAAATGGACTATAAAAACAGGAAATCAAAAGAATTCTTTCTTTTGTGTACCACAGAAGAAGAAAGTATTTACAGTGTGGAAGGGAAGACATTGTGAGGGTGTTGGTAGCCTAAACCATTTTGGTTTCCACTGACTTAATTATGCACAAAAAAAAAACATATAATGGAAGCCACTGGCAGCTAAAACTGTTGGCTTACAAAAGTTTTTGTATGAAAGAAGATATTGTGATGATTGTTGGTAACCAAACCATTTTGGTTTCTATTGACTTCCATTATATATTTATTTCCTTAAAATGGAAGTCAATCCATTCCACTTCCATTATAAGGAAAGAAATATATAATGGAAGTCAAAGCACAACCAAAACTTCAAATCCTCTTTATTTGTGTCAACAGAGAAAAGAAAATCACACCGATTTAGAAAGACGGCGTTTTGAAGAAAATTGGTAACCAAAAAGATATAATTGGCTTCTTTTATATGGACAAATAATACAATAGAAGTCAACGGGAACTGAAATTCTTTAGTTATCAAGCATCTTCAAAAAAATCATTGTGTTCAATAGAAAAAGGAACCGCACAAGGTTGAGTAAATGATGACAGAATTAGACCTGCTAACGCCAGCTCCTGTATCGTTTTTCTCCACGTCTGTTGACTGGCTCTTTTTTCACCGTCCAGGTGCTGTCATTTTATACCTCCATCAATCCGCCGATTCATTATCTTTAAACCGCAATGATGAATCCATGAGGCACCAGAAACAAGTTTATGATGTGTAACGCACTTTACAGTATGACATAACGGCATCAATTGGATCTCCTTTGTCCCAATAAAACGGCTATCACGATACATGTTGGATTGGAGTGGAATTAGAGTCGGAGGAAGAGGACGAGAGGAGGGTTTTACTGCAAGGCTGGCAATAAAAGGCTGATCTTGTCGAGACGGCCTGTATGGAGGCTGGAAACCGGGATTAGATTATCCTAGCTGCACACTGCAACATTACGTCCCTGAGACATACATCACTGAGCTTAATAAGGCCACATTAACAGCAACACGTTAAAGCACTGCTCTCTGAGGTTTCTGTCTCTCTTTTAACATCACTAGCAGAGCCAGCAAGCTCAAAATGTGGATGTAAACATTGCAAGATGATTGTCGAAATCTGTTTCCAATTGATGTTTTACTGCTCGATATATGAGCCTGTAAGTGCTTCAGTGTCACTATTCTAAGCAATTGGATTTTATGAACTGAGGGCTATAAAATTTAAGTATAAATGCATAAATGTAGGCTATACATTGTGTTATGTTTAAAAGGTTTTAGACAAGCAAATTGGGGGTCTGCTGTGATTTTTGTTTCTAACTGATACATATTTAACCCTCCTGAAAATGTTACTTTATTATCAATATATGTTCCAAGTGCTGTTTAATAGAGAGAGGAATTTTCCAACACATTTTTGAACATAATAGTTTTAATAACTAATGATGACAGCACATAATATTTTACTATCTAGTTTGAAAGATAGGAACACACGTGACCTGCGGATTAATAACTTTTTTGAACTTGTAGGTTAATCCAACATTCATAACAATTGCAGAGAGATCGCCTCCAGCGTCATTCAAATCACATGTATGAAAGCATTTTGGCTTCCCTGTAAAATATAATGATGACAGAAAAAGTTGTGGTGGGACCTACCTGAATGCTTTCTTAGGTTATCAATTATTTCTGTCATTTATTTCTGTTATTTATTGCAATTAGGGCTATGCAATTAATTGAAAATTCGGTAACGATTATAAAAAACACTAATCGAGATAAAACGATTATTGCATCATATACCGCCCCCTTTCCAGTTGTACACATTTGTTACTCTACAAATCTCAGTTTCACGTAAAAATGACTAAAAGCGTGTACTGTAATGTAACTTTTGCAGCACGGGATGCGCATCATTCATTGATGTACATTCGAATCATTCATGTTTTTAAAAGCGCGAAAGAGATTGCATGCTGTTGTGTGTGTGCACTCAGCCTCAGAGACGAGCAGAACACACACATCTAAAGTCATCTTAATGTGAGCACTTTAATGGTCAAATACATGCACATTTGTGTCAAAACGCGGTGTTTAGTGATTATTCATATTAACCCTCATTTGTGTAATAAACAAACGAGTTGAGAATCAAAAGACACGTGAAAGTGAAACCATTAATCAGAACCGCACTGCTCTTAAAGTGACAGCGCACTATATTCCTGCTTTTTATCATTAATCAAACAACAAAAGGACAAAATTACTCACTGCTCTTGACTGATTGACTTTTGTAGCTATAATTGAAGTTTTTTCTTTACAGTGAAGATGCTTAAAGTTTGTTTCATATTTTTATTTTATTGTATTTATTTCACTTTCCTTATTTACAGGGAGGAAAATAACTGTATATATACAGTGGAAGTCAGAATTATTAGCGCTCCTGAATTATGAGCCCCCCGTTTCCCCCCAATTTCTGTTTATCGGAAAGAAGATTTTTTTTTTCAACCCATTTCTAAACATAATAGATTTAATAACTCATTTCTAATAACTGATTTCTTTTATCTTTGCTATGATGACAGCACATAATATTTTACTAGATATTTTTCAAGATACTAGTATTCAGATTAAAGTGTGATTCAAAGGCTTAATTAGGGTAATTAGGCAAGTCATTGTATAACAGTAGTTTCTTCTGCAGACAATCAAAAATATATGTTGCTTAAGGGGGCTAATAATATTGACCCTAAAATAGGTTTCAAAATATTTAAACCTGCTTTTATTCTAGCCAAAATAAAACAAATAAGCCTTTCTCCAGAAGAAAAAATATTATAGGTAATACTGTGAAAAATTCCTTGCTCTTTTAAACATCATTTAGGAAATATTTATAAAAAAAAAAAAAATTCACAGGAGGGCAAATAGTTTTGACTTCAACTGATAATAGTTTTAAATAATTGTGATTACAATTATGACCAAAATAATCATGATTATGATTAATTCCCATAATCGAGCAGCCCTACCTACATTAATCCATTCAGTGTAAAGCTACACAATTAAACATTAAAATCTCAAATCAAGCCTGCACAACATGAATGATAAGCGATAATGATTTGCATAACACAGAAGTACTTGGAGAACAGTTTAGAGTTCAGATATAAACACTGATATTTAGGGTAAAGATTAAAATCACTGTTTATTGGAACTTGACGCTGGTGAATGTTGTTGCAATTACATTGTGTAACCAATGGGTGGCGTAAAACAACCATCAAAATGATGAATAGGTTTTCAGAAATAATACACCTATAAACATGAAGTTTTATGTGTGAATTGTTGAATCATTAATTGAAAATAAATATATGTTGTACTAAATGTTAGATTTCTATATTTAGCATTATCAGCAACAGTAGCAAAGATTTAATTTTTTTCATCTGGTTCTTGCTTGATTTTTATTTATAATAAAATTTCAGGTTCTAAGTTCTGTTTGTTAAAAGCAATGTTTGTTGCAGTAATATTTTTGTATAAATGAAAAGCAATTGACATTTGTCTCCTCCCTTTTTTGCTAATCCGAAAAATGGTCTGATCCGTGACTCAAAAACCATAGTGTGACCCGAACTGTGAGATTTGTGATTCGTTACACCACTTACATTAACCTATTTTGCTCACCATTTTTTATTTTGAAGATATTGTCAAAGAAAACAGCCAAGACTTAGTATCAACCAAGATAAATTAACAAAAGATATAACTAAACACACCTTATGCCTCTTCGGAGTGTAGATAAATGAAAGTATAATCTGTAAATCCTGCATTTTGCATTCTGAAGCAATTTTGCAACATGTCTCGTGCCGTCGTTGCCCAGTAACGCACAGTAAACAATTTGGGGCTTGCATTTTAATGAAGTCAGAATTATTAGCCCCCCTTTGAATTTTTTTTTCTTTTTTAAATATTTCTGAAATTATGTTTAACAGAACAAGGAAATTTTCACAGTATGTCTGATAATATTTTTTCCTTTGGAGAAAACCTTAGTTGTTTTATTTTCGACTTGAATAAAAGAAGTTTTAAATTTTTTTAACACGATTTTAAGGACAAAATTATTAGCTCTTTTAGGCTAATTTTTTTTTTCAAAAGTCTACAGAACAAACCATCGTTATACAATATCTTGGCTAATTACCCTAACTTGCCCAGTTAACCTAATTAACCTAGTAAAGCCTTTAAATGTCACTTTAAGCTGTATAGAAAAATATCTAGTCAAATATTATTTACTGTCATCAAGGCAAAGATAAAATAAATCAGTTATTAGAAATGAGTTATTAAAACTATTATGTTTAGAAATGTGTTGAAAAAAATCTTCTCTCCGTTAAACAGAAATCAAAGAAAAAATAAACAGGGGTGCTAATAATTCAAGGGGGCTAATAATTCTGACTTCAACAGTATATGCTTAAAATAACGAAGGAAGGAAAAATGTTCACTGTTGTATCACTAGAAAATGTTTGGCTCATCAAAGGCGTGCATGTTAATGATCTCAGAGCTTTTTGATGATCTCAGAGCTGCATATTTGTTGGTGCGCTCTTGATGACGCGGCTGCTCGTCAGGTCCGGATAAATGATCTAAAGTAGGCACACATTACATGCAAATGAGTGGCGGGAATACATTTTGGGTGTGAAGAATGGAGTGAAGAATGAATGTAGCGGAAACCATGTGAACATAAAACAATTAAGTTGTCCCCCCAGAAAACTCAAGTATTGTGTTGATTCAGCTCATTTTAAATAAGTAGTCCGAACAAGCAGGAAAATCATGTTTTGAGTCCATATTACAGTTTAAAATGATGTTTTACCAGATAACTACTTATGTATATTGTAGAAATCATGTCAGCTCACTAGTTTTTAAAACAAACTGTTTTACTGCAGCACTAAACTTTCCATGATATGCATAAACAAAGACATTGCGGTCGAGTGACTCACTTGTTCTTTTGTTTCTGTCTCTTTTCCTCACCATCCCACTCTCACTCTTTCCCTCTGTCTTTCTCAACCTTTCTTTCCATCACACATTGATCTGCCGCTGCAGGCGACTCGCTGCTCAAACACAACGGTATGAAATTCACCACCAAGGACAAGGACAACGACCACTCGGAGAATAACTGCGCGTCCTTCTACCACGGCGCCTGGTGGTACCGAAACTGCCACACATCCAACCTGAACGGACAGTACCTGCGCGGCCAGCACACTTCATACGCCGACGGCATCGAGTGGTCGTCCTGGACGGGTTGGCAATACTCGCTGAAATTCACCGAGATGAAGATCAGACCGACCAAGGAGGAGAATAAATGAGAGAGAACTAGAAAACGCGAGAGGAAGAACTCAAAGATGGCTGTAGGTGTTAGAGACACTCAATACAGAAACTTTTCCAGCAACGACTCTTCTTTCTTTATCATATTTCTGTTTTCGATCCCTGTTTTCCTATCATCTCGTAGTATTTGTGCTGACGCCGCTGTTTTTTCTCTTGATCTACGGTTCACACTGAATATTATTGCAGGTATTGTCAAAAAAATGTGCTACTGAGGAAAAAAAATAGTTGTTGTCTTAAAAAAAACATAAAAATGACACAAAAAAAATCTGTAGCTGTTAAATTTAGCAAGAACGTGTAGCTTTTCATAAAAATAAAAAGACTTTTAACTGGTCTCGAACATCTGGCGGAGAGGCAGCTTTGTCTTCTGTTATTTTTGGTTCAGTGATTAATCAATAACTCGTAGTTAAACGTGACAGGGTTGCTATTGGTGTGTCCGGTCACTGCTGTAATATCTGGGAGGTAACTAGGTTTTCCCGTGTGTCGAATAAATACGTTATTGACCACCAGAGATGCTCAAAGAGAATATATGTCACGGTGGTGGCTTTTCAGAGTGATGGGCCGATACCGGCACATTTTTCACTCTGACAGGTCAGTCGAAGGAAGGTTTATCAATGGGAAAGCACAGAAAACACAATAACCCTGTGGGTTTGCAGGCAGTGTTGGATTTTATCTTATGCACGGTATAGGCTAGGTTCACCTGAAATCACAATGAGATGGATTGACTGAGCTTAAGGCTTAATCTTTGGAGAAGATCTGGGAATTGAACTTGGGTTGAACTTCTGAACAGACTGACTTTTCTCTTTTGACTGTCAGATTGTCATTGGTTTGCCCGTATGTTATTTTGTATTCATTTAATGTCCTTTGTTTTAGATCGATTGTGACGTTCTTGAAATTTTTCAATAAAAGGGATAGTTTACCTGAAAATTTAATAGAAAAGATGTCGATGGATATGTTTTCACTTGGTGAATGAAGCTAAAATTTTACTTTATGACTTACGCAGAAGCGTAAGTTTGTGAATAAAATGTTTTGGCTTAAAGGGATAGTTCACGCAAAAATGAATTTAACTCCCTCTCAAGTGTTTTCATACTTTTATGAGTTTTCTTTTTTCTGTTGGACACAAAAGAAGATATTTTGAAAAATGTTAGAAACTATTGACTTCTGTAGTTGGAAAAGCAAATACTATGGAAGTCAATGGTTACAGGTTTCCAACATATTTCTAAATATCTCATTTTGTGTTCAACAGAAAAAAGAAACTCAAACAGGTTCATGACAAGTGACAGTTGAGTAAATTATGATAGAATTTTTCACTTTGAGTGAACTAAACGTTTAACTTTTTAGAATCTGCGAGGCTTGCTTATGCCGAGTTCAGACTGCACGATTTTCAAAGTAGTCACATCACAGATGTTTTCACACTGCATGACTATCTGGGGTAGCGTTCTGTCGCTGCTGTGTTCACACTGCAAGATGGATTGGGAACAGGGGGTTTCACACTGCATGATTTTACAATAGGAAGAATCGCCGACAATGTTGTCTCGATCCACAAACACATGGAACAAAAGCGAGGTCACGTACTATACAGTATCTTTTGTTAATAAATGCATAGTGGAAAAGAAGCCTTTAGTGGGGTAGATAATGTACTTATTTTGCTCACCTGGCTTTTGAAGGAAATTAGCAATTTCTCTCACACTTTTTTCTTTTTCGACCTGGTTGTGGTATTTCTCATGACACGTCAAACAGACGTTTTTACACATTTTTGGGTCCAAATAGACTAAAAAAAAGCACTTTTAACTTCTCCCCCAACCTCCCACTGGCCTGCAGGTACCCATACTAGTGAATGCTGCTCTCTCATTGGCTGTAGGTGATCGGTGAGGTTATTTTCAATCAGAACACATTTCACACGGCATGATTTGAATCGGCCACGGCTCCAGATATTTAGCATGCCAAACATCTGATGGGTGTCGATGACTCATTGGCGATTCTCTCAGATCGCGTCTTTGATAGTTCACATTGTGTGATTGTCACTCACTTGAACGAGCACTGATTTGCCTGTGATTTCAGGCATTTGTCAGCAATTTCTCAAAACCTGTCGGTGAGTCAAAATCAGGGTTAAAATCATGCAGTCTGAACTCGGCATTAGACAAGATTTAAAATATATTTTGGACTTAAAAGCCAAATATTTTTACTACATCTTAGTAGGTGTTTATTTGTTTTGAGGAGACAAATGAAAAAGGTCGAAAAATGAAGCCAAATATCTCTGCCATTTTGTACTAATGACGGTCACTTGGAGCCAAAGCCTGCATTGTTGTGAACATGACCTGGAGCCACGATGTGAAATAGCCAATCATAAGCATGTAATCATGAAGCCACACCCAGATTTTATAGCATCAAATCAAGTTATATATATATATATATATATATATATATATATATATATATATATACACAGTTGAAGTCAGAATTATCAGCCCCCCTGAATTATTAGCCACCTTGTTTATTTTTTTCCCCAATTTCTGTTTAAGGGTGAGATTTTTTTCAACACATTTCTAAACATAATAGTTTTAATAACTCATCTCTAATAACTGATTTATTTTATCTTTGTCATGATGACAGTAAATAATATTTGACTAGATATTTTTCAAGACACTTCTATACAGCTTAAAGTGACATTTAAAGGCTTAACTAGGTTAATTAGGTTAACTGGGCAGGTTAGGGTAATTAGGCAAGTTATTGTATAATCATGGTTTGTTCTGTAGAGTATTGGAAAAAATTATCTTAAAGGGGCTAATAATTTTGTCCTTAAAATGATGTTTAAAAAATTAAAAACTGCTTTTATTCTAGCCGAAATAAAACAATTAAGACTTTCTCCAGAAGAAAAAATATTATCAGACATATACTGTGAAAATTTCCTTGCTCTATTAAACATAATTTGGGAAATATTTAAAAAAGAAAAAAAATTCAAAGGGGGCTAATAATTCTGACTTCAACTGTTTTTTTTTTCATTTTTTCTATTGAGATATGATAGTGGAGGGCAGACATTAAAGCTTTGGGAGTAGAGAGAGGGGAAGGATCGGCATAGGACCTCGCCTCACCATGGTGCTATATGTCAGCAGACTTAACCACTAGGCTATTGGCGCTGACATGAAGTTAAATTTAAACAATAGAACTACCTGAAATGAAAGATAATCAATATTTAATTTTACATTTTTTGTTTGCATCACATCTCCTTTTTTAACATGGAGAAGATGCAGTTTTAGGGTGGCACAGTACCTCAGTGGTTAGCACTGTCGCCTCACAGCAAGAAGGTTGCTAGTTCGAGTCCCAGAGGCGGAGGTTCCAGAAGGCATTTCTGTGTGGAGTTTGCATGTTCTCCCCATGGTTTCCCTCGGATGCTTTGGTTTCCCCCACAGTCCAAAGACATGCGCTATAGGGGAATTAAAACACTAAAATGGGTGTAATGTTTGTGTATAAGTGTGTATGTGTGTTTCCCAGTACTGGGTTGCAGCTAGAAGGGCATAAAACATGTGCTGGAATAGTTGGCGGTTCATTCCACTCTGGCTACCTCTGAAATACAGACTAAGCCAAAGGAAATTGAATGAATGAAGATGCAGGTTTTGACTTATACTGCAGCCAGCCACCAGGGGGCAGTACAAATATTTTGGCTTCACTTTTTTCTTTATGAAGAAATGTCACACATTGTTTGCTCTCAGAGACGTGCAAAGCGTTTGACTTCATTTGGTTCCATTTTAATTGATAGAGAAAAATAACACAATTGTAATAAAATGTTACTCAGTAGAATTTTCATATTTATTTAACAGTTACATGAAACCATGAAGGTGAATAATGGGTGTCAATAATTTTGAGGTAAACTATTCCTAACAATTAAATAGTAGTCCTAACAGTTTGCTTTATCTATGCATACTCACTAACTTTCTCTTTTTAATTTTAATTTTTTAATTTTAATTTGATTTATGGCATTGACAATGTGTGTGTTTTCTTTTCAAACAGTCAACTTGTAATCCATTTAAATATGTTTTAATGTATTAGTTTCGATTGCATCATTTTGATTCTAGTGTTTTGTTTGTATTTCAATACCCCGCAAAATCCACGTCCAGAATGAAAAAAAATATGTATCATGACTTCATATTTGTATCTTTATTTATGTTTATCGTGATTGTACATTATTCCTGTCTGCACTTTAAACCACAACTTGACACACATCTGTTTCCAAATGTCTTACAATCACTTTTATAGTGTATCTATATTGGAAGGAATTCAAAGAAATTGTTTTATGAATCAAAGCATACTAAATTAGCCATAGTGTTTGAGTGTGTGTGTGAATGAGAGAGTGTATGGGTGTTTCCCAGTACTGGGTTGCAGCTAGAAGGGCGTCCACTGCGTAAAACATATGCCAAAGTAGTTGGTGGTTAATTACGCTGTGGCGACCCCTGATAAATCAGGGACTAAGCCAAAGGATATAGTGAGTGAATGAATGAACCCAGCAGGCACACAACATCATAAGATGTTAATATTAGGTTTGATTTAGGTCATGACATCAGGTGACCAAAGTTCAATGTCTAGCCGGCGTCTAAGGACAACTATATTTTGACATCCAATAATGCAGCCCAGGCTCACTCTGAAAACGCAGTCCCATGGACGTTTCTGGAGACCGCGAAATACGTCCCGGGAGGCACGTATTTTTGCAGTTTTTGTTTTCACGAATCCGCAAGAGGCCACTGTGTGTGCTTTTTCGTATCTCAAATGTCTCTTGCGAGTGCCGTTCGCACCTGCGCTGTTCTCGCGTAAACTCACCAGAGGCCGCTGTCGAGACCGACCGTCTGTCTGTCTGACTGAATAATTGACTGGCCAACCAGCCAATCGACTGACCCACCCTCCTCCTTCCCTAAACCCAACCAATTTTACGGATTGACCCGCCCACCCACATACTTCCTTAAACCTAACCAACGGTTTATAAAACCCGTTTAGAAAAAGAAAAGCCCTCGTCTGATTTTTACCACGTTTTTGGATTTTACCACGTTTTCACCCTGTTGTTCACTCGTTCATTTAATTTTTTTGGATTCTGTTTTTGTCATACCTGATTTGTGAAACCGCTCTTCCCCGGACTCGAACCCGGTCACCGTGGTCAACTCCTCTCTGCATCTCAAGTCCGCCGACGTACACGACGAGCTAACGGGACAAACTGGTTGCGACGGTAAAGGCCTCCACACGGAGGTAAGCGGTCAGCCAGTAAGCACCAAAAGGAATGGCGTCATACCGTCCTGTAGCGTTCGCTTAAAAAATGAAACGCAGCCATACGTACCTCCGGCTACATAAATCGCGGTCTCCAGAAACGTCCACGGGACTACGTTTTCAGAATGAGTCTGTGTTGCAACTACGACATCAAATTACGTTGATGTTTGGTTGATTTTGTGTTGGAAAGTGACCTAAATCCAACGTCTGATAGATGTCATAATGGTAACGTCCACACAACGTCAAGGTGTACCATGATTAGATGTTGATATTTGGGTGATTTTAGGTTGGACATTGGACATTGATGTCGGCCTGATGTTGGGTTCTGACGTCAACCAAATTTTCATTTCCAAACAAAATCCAACGTCCCCACTATGTTGGGGTACAACATTAATATGACGTCATGTTGACGTTCTGTGCCTGCAGGGAAGCATAACTAATCACTATTTTAAAAATGTGCAGCATCTTAAGCATATTGCTTAAATTAACAGGCAACCCCTGCTGAAAAACTAATTCACCAACGTCAAACTCAAACCTACAACAGAGCAAACAGCTGTCACAGCCCCCAAAAAAAAGCAAAGGAAAAAAAGCAGATGCATTTTGATCAAATATGTGACTCATTCTCCCTCAACAAAGAAAACCACAGGTCGTTTTTATGAGGTGAAATTGTTTATGAAGCCACAATATAGATTGAGATTCTCTGTAAACCACAGGAGGGCTTTCAATGCTAAAGTGCTAGCATGAACATTCAAAATGAAAAGAAACGACCAATAAAAAAGGAGGAACCTCATCCTGCCGCACCTCATCCTGCCATGTGTTTCTTGCTGAAAAAGAATTTGCTGTTCTTTTTCAGTGTAGGACTGATAAATATGAAATCTGGACTGTGATAGGAAATTAACAGAATGGCTGTGGCTTTAAGGGGAAGGACAGTTTGTCGGTTCGTGGCCCCGGATGCTCTTTATGAACATGTAGGAACTCAGGAACCCCTGCCGATGGCCTCTCAAACTACACCTGTCTGCTGACGGTGCTTGCCAGTCATCCATGTAAATAATTTAACCGTGAAATTGAGCATGTCTTGCAGCATAACAACACCCCAGGACGACAAGTGGGACGTTTTCCTTTCTTTTCACATCCTGCCCTCTCTGACATCCCCAAAACCCATCATTTGTGACCAGCGAACGCAAGATCAATTAAAATGCCCTGTCGCATTTTTTTTTTTTTTTTTGGATTTACAATAGACTCATAATCCAGCTTTGTTTTTTTGGGTCTTGTATTAGCAGTAATTTATTTGATTTTATTTGTATTTTTTGTTGTTGATCATTAAAATGTGTTTAATGTTCAGAGTGACATTTAATAAATATCCACGGTTTCTAACATACTTGTTTTTTCGGAAGCACTGCAATTTCTTCTTTAGCAGTTTGGGAGGGAATGTCAGCTGAGGTCAGCTCATTAGTTGGTAATTGACTAGGTATAGGCCAAGAATAGATCCCTAGGTAATGTTTTTTGTGTGTGTGTGTGTGTGTGTGTGTGTGTGTGTGTGTGTGTGTGTGTGTGTGTGTGTGTGTGTGTGTGTGTGTGTGTGTGTGTGTGTGTGTGTGTGTGAGTGTGAATATTGTGGCATTTGCTTTCATTTTAAAAGATTTGTGCCAATCTCAGGCCCAGATGGCATAATGAGGCTCTCAGCTGATGAATGTTTCAGAGATGTCGTCAAAATGTATGACATTAAATTGAGAAATGGAGAGATTTTGGCCTTGGAATGTGGGGGGAAATCAAGCGATCATGCAACTTTCATTTTTGTAAGATGTCATTTTTTAATTTCCCCCCTTAATATAGCTACTTATTTCCTGACTAATAGTCTGACTTGCAATAATTTAAGAGCAAATGGCAAGGCTATACACTTTTTTTTTTTTTTGTGGGATAGAAAAAAACTTTGATGTGTGAGAATAATCGCTCAAATATTTGAATGTAAGAATTAATAAGATTGTTTTGGATGGATGATCTTTCATTCTACATTGAGTGGTAAATGCAGGATCCGGTTCTAGGATAGCATGACTGGAACATTTAAATCTGTATTGTATAGTCAGACTATTGTCTGAAATCTAAAGTAATTTTGCACCAATTCAGAATTAATCTCTTTGATTACTCCTGAAAATATTTGTTGATTTAAATGCGGTCTAAAAATAAGCCTTTTCTCATAATAAATGTTTACAGTTTTGGATGTAATTAGTTATAGTTACTTTAATTAAATCACTTTTCCTCTGAAATTTCTTTACTTTTATTTTTTTTAATATTTGATGTAATTTAATTGGTGTTACTTAAAATATACGTATGTGATGTGCATAAATTCAACAGTTCTTTATAAATCAGTTCAGAAAAGCAGAGTAAATGTAAAATTAAATAAATAAATATATTTTTTTAAATATATTTGCAAAAAACATGATTTTTTTTACTTTTTAAACAAGGTTAGACTTTTTAAATACACATGTTTAAAAAATGAATTGAGTAGGAAATGAATGTCAATATATTCTACTGTATGTATAAAATAGGGGTTTGGTATTACTTTGAAACATGTTGTGTTTTGATACATATGTTTTAAAAATTCTTAAGTGTATTTTTTTTAGATAAGTTTAATTTGTATTCTGCACGTTTTGAGATTTTTTTTTAAAGAATTTTTAAGAATTTTAGATACGTTTTTAAGTTACTTTTCAGACAAGGTCATTTGAATTTTAATAATGTAATTAGAAACCTAAATTTGTTTTGCATTGTAACTTAAACTTATACCCAACACTGCATATAGACCACTACAAAATCAAATAATGACTGAATTTACACAATAGATCCAGTTAAAAGTTTAAATGTGCTTAATACTTAATTATAATATTCTGATTTTTAATAGTGTGTACACTACCTGACAAAAGTCTTGTCATCTATACAAAATAATAACTTGACTTCTAGTTGATCATTTGGTATCAGAGGGCAATATATGAAAGGCAAAGGCCTCTAGATTATGCTTATTTTGCTAAATATAATATAACCATGCCTTTAATTATTTAATTAGGACAGTAAGATCTGACTTTGCTTAGACAAAAGTCTTGTCACTTAACAGAAATAATGTACAGTATAGAATATAAAGTCAGGATGCAGTGGAAAAAGAATGAATATTGTGCATGACTCCTGTGAGCTTGGAGGGCTGCATCCATACATCTCTGCAATGACTCAAATAACTTATTAATAAAGTCATCTGGAATGGCAAAGAAATTGTTCTTGCAGGACTCCCAGAGTTCATCAATATTCTTTGAATTCCTCTTCAATGCCTCCTCCTTCATCTTACCCCAGACATGCTCAATAATGTATATGTCTGGTGACTGGGCTGGCCAATCCTGGAGCACATTGACCTTCTTTGCTTTCAAGAACTTTAATGTGGAGGCTGAAGTATAAGAAGGAGCGCTATCCTGCTGAAGAATTTGCCCTCTCCTGTGGTTTGTAATGTAATGGGCAGCACAAATGTCTTGATACCTCAGGCTGTTGATGTTGCCATCCACTCTGCAGATCTCTCGCACACCATGATTTATCCTTCACCAAACTTGACTGATTTTTTGTGTGAATCTTAGGTCCATGTGGCTTCCAATAGGTCTTCTGCAGTATTTGTGATGATTGGGATGCAGTTCAACAGATGATTCATTAGAAAAATTGACCTTCTGCCACTTTTCCAAATGATCAACTGGGAATGACAACAAGACTTTTGTCAGGTAGTGTATAGATCAAAAGCTGCGAACATTCATTGATGCACCAGAAGGGAACTTAAAGATAAGGGAAAATATATGAGCTTTTGAATATGCTGATTGTTTGTAATTGGTCTTATTTTGATTAAAGATATTGATGTTTTATATAGCTACTTTAAATATATACTGTATATATATATATATATACTGAGTTCCAAAATTGTCAGCAGTGTGAAAAATATGGATTGTATAATCATCGGAAAGGGTACTGGGGGGTGGTTCTTTACCTGAAACAGTGACACTTGTTTTCAGCTAGTTGAGACAATGATATAACACTGTTATATATGATGCTTAAAAGGGCACATTTTCAAGTAAAGTCACATTTTAATTTTCAGCTTTGACCTTTTTTCCTCTTTCAGTTAATGGTACTTTAAGCTGTTGAAATTTGCACCTCTATTTTTATCTCCTGCATTGTAAAATGCTGTACTTCAGTTTGAGAACAGGCACTGACATTAAGTTCACTTCATAGGGTCTACTCACTTTACAATTGCTGACCGTGCCACTGGTTGAACACACTGAATTGTGTCCAATGACGTTTTCTAAAGCTTAAGCTGCCCAAATAGTGGCATTATTAGGGACCGAGCACCGGAACGGTGCGTAGGCCCTATTGGAATTGCCCGGTTTTTTATTATTATTTATTATTATTCCGCCCCCTATCGGGGCACTTTTGAGGGTCTAAACATGCTCGAAAACTCATGAAACTTTGCACACACATCAAAGGCGGTGTAAATGACCGGTTGATATGGGCTTCGGAAGTGGGCGTGGCAAAATGACTCAACAGCGCCACCTATAAACTTGGAATGGACGAGCCCCCGAACTACGAATCACGCACGCATACGAAAATTGGCACACACCTCAAACATGCCAAAACCTACCAAAAAGTCTCTTGGAGCAATATCTCAAACCCAACAGGAAGTCGGATATTTTTAACTTCCTGCGGCGAAAAAGTGGCGTTTTTGCCATTTCCAGGCGTTGTATTTGAACGAACTCCTCCTAGGGATTTTATCCGATCAACACCAAAATTGGGTTTTGTCATCTAAAGGCCTTGGCGATGTTAAATTGCGAAGCTTTAGAGTTTTCGGCGATGGGCGTGTCCGTGGCGGCCTCGCAAACTTTGACGATTCGCCATGAAACAGGAAGTTGCTATAACTCAGGCATGCATTATCCGATCTGCCTCAAAATTCACACGTATGATAACCGTCCTGACCTGAACACGTTTACATGCCAATATCCAGATACAGTTATAGCGCCACCTGCTGGCAACAGGAAGTGATGTGTTTTACAGCATAACAAACTCCTCCCACAAATTTCATCGTATCAGCACCAAATTAGGCTGGTGTTATATGAAAGCTCTAGCAATGATATATTGTGAAGATCTAGAGTTTTCGCCGAGGGGCGTGTCCGTGGTGGACTGACAAACATCAACGCTTCGCCATGGAACAGGAAGTACTTATATCTCATTCACACAATGTCCGATCGGCCTGAAACTTCAGATGATTGATAAGAGTCCTCTCCTGAAGACATCTACATGCCAAAATCCAGTTATAGTTATAGCGCCACCTGCTGGCAACAGGAAATCACTTATAACTCAGCCAAACAATGTCCGATCTGCCTGAAAATTCACATGTTTGATAAGAGTGCTCTCCTGAAGACATCTACATGCCAATATTGAGTCACAGTCATAGCGCCACCTGCTGGCAGAAGGTATTTTGGCTTATAACTCAACCACACAATGTCCGATCGGCCTGAAACTTCAGATGATTGATAAGAGTACTCTCCTGAAGACCTCTACATGCCAAAATCCAGTTACAGTTATAGCGCCGCCTGCTGGCAACAGGAAATCACTTATAACTCAGCCAAACAATGTCCGATCTGCCTGAAACTTCACATGGTTGATAAGAGTGCTCTCCTGAAGACATCTTCATGCCAATATTGAGTCTCAGTCATAGCGCCACCTGCTGACAGGAGGAAATTTGGCATAAATCTGTGATTTTTCTCAGGTTTTTTTAATACATCGGCTTAAATTAATATTGTTCGCCATTTTCTGTCATCTTGAGGCCACCGGGCGGCGGTGAGCCGGGGTGCGAGGTCCCTATCATCGCTGCTTGCAGCTTTAATTATTAGGGACCGAGCACCGGAACGGTGCGTAGGCCCTATTGGAATTGCTCCGTTTCTTATTATTCTTCTTCTTATTCTTCCGCGGAATGAATCGCGATTTTGAGGGGCTAAACATGCCCGAAAACTCACGAAACTTTGCACAGGCCTCAGAAGTGGCGAAAATTTACGTTTATTATAGGTTTCGGAAGTGGGCGTGGCAAAATGACTCAACAGCGCCACCTATAAATTAGAACGGACGAGCCCCCGAGCTACGAATCACGCACGCATACGAAAATTGGCACACACCTCAAACATGCCAAAACCTACCAAAAAGTCTCTTGGAGCAATATCTCAAACCCAACAGGAAGTCGGATATTTTTAACTTCCTGCGGCGAAAAAGTGGCGTTTTTGCCATTTCCAGGCGTTGTATTTGAACGAACTCCTCCTAGGGATTTTATCCGATCAACACCAAAATTGGGTTTTGTCATCTAAAGGCCTTGGCGATGTTAAATTGCGAAGCTTTAGAGTTTTCGGCGATGGGCGTGTCCGTGGCGGCCTCGCAAACTTTGACGATTCGCCATGAAACAGGAAGTTGCTATAACTCAGGCATGCATTATCCGATATGCCTCAAAATTCACACGTTTGATAACCGTCCTGACCTGAACACGTTTACATGCCAATATCCAGATACAGTTATAGCGCCACCTGCTGGCAACAGGAAGTGATGTGTTTAACAGCAAAACAAACTCCTGCACACAAATTTTATCGTATCAGCACCAAATTTAGGTGGTGTTATGTGAAAGCTCTAGCGATGATATATTGTGAAGATCTAGAGTTTTCACCGATGGGCGTGTCCGTGGCAGACTGACAAACATCAACGCTTCGCCATGGAACAGGAAGTACTTATAACTCATTCACACAATGTCCGATCAGCCCGAAACTTCACATGGTTGATAAAAGTCCTCTCCTGAAGACATCTACATGCCAATATCCAGTTACAGCTACAGCGCCACCTGCTGGCAACAGGAAATCACTTATAACTCAGCCAAACAATGTCCGATCTGCCTGAAAATAAACATGTTCAATAAGATTCCTCTTCTGAAGACATCTACATGCTAATATTGAGTCACAGTCATAGCGCCACCTGCTGACAGAAGGTAGTTTGGCTTATATCTCAACCACACAATGTCCGATCTGCCTAAAACTTTACATGGTTGATAAAAGTCCTCTCCTGAAGACATCTACATGCCAATATCGAGTCACAGACATAGCGCCACCTGCTGGCAACAGGAAATCACATATAACTCAGCCAAACAATGTCCGATCTGCCTAAAAAATCACATGTTCGATAAAAGTCCTCTCCTGAAGACATCTACGTGCCAATATTGAGTCTTAGTCATAGCGCCACCTGCTGGCATAAGGTAGTTTGGCTTTTAACTCAACCACACAATGTCTGACCTGCATGAAAATTCCCAGGTTCGATTAGATTTCTCTCCTGAAGACATCTACATGCCAATATTGAGTCACAGGCAGAGCGCCACCTGCTGTCAGAAGGTAGTTTGGCTTATAACTCAATCACACAATGTCCGATCTGCCTGAAACTTCACATGGTTGATAAAATTCCTCTCCTGAAGACATCTACATGCCAATATTGAGTCACAGTCATAGCGCCACCTGCTGACAGAAGGTTAGTTTGGCTTATAACTCAACCACACAATTTCTGATCTGCCTGAAACTTCACATGGTTGATACAGTTTCTCTCCTGAAGACATCTACATGCCAATATTGAGTCACAGTCATAGCGCCATCTGCTGACAAAAGGAAGTTTGGCATAAATCTGTGATTTTCTAGGGTTTTCTGTATATATCAGCTTAAATTATTATTGTTCGCTGTTCTCTGTCATCCTGAGGCCACCGGGCGGCGGTGAGCCGGGGTGCAAGGTCCCTATCATCGCTGCTTGCAGCTTTAATTAGGGACCGAGCACCGGAACGGTGCGTAGTCCCTATTGGAATTGCTCCGTTTATTATTATTCTTCTTCTTCTTCTTCTTCTTCTTCTTCTTCCGCGGAATGAATCGCCTTTTTGGGGGTCTAAACATGCCCGAAAACTCACGAAAATTTGCACACGCCTCAGAAGTGGCGAAAATTTACGTTTATTATAGGTTTTGGAAGTGGGCGTGGCAAAATGACTCTACAGCGCCACCTATGCACTTGTGACGGACTAGCCCCCGAGCTACGAATCACGCACACGCACGAAAATTGGCACACACCTCAAACATGCCAAGACCTACAAAAAAGTCTAGAGGTGCAAATATCTCAAACCCAACAGGAAGTCGGATATTTTTGATTTCCTGCGGCGAAAAAGTGGCGTTTTTGCCATTTCCAGGCGTTGTATTTGAACGAACTCCTCCTAGGGATTTCATCCGATCAACACCAAAATTGGGTTTTGTCATCTAAAGGCCTTGGCGATGTTAAATTGCGAAGCTTTAGAGTTTTTCGGCGATGGGCGTGTCCGTGGCGGCCTCGCAAACTTTGACGATTCGCCATGAAACAGGAAGTTGCTATAACTCAGGCATGCATTATCCGATCTGCCTCAAAATTCACACGTATGATAACCGTCCTGACCTGAACACGTCTACATGCCAATATCCAGTTACAGTTATAGCGCCACCTGCTGGCAACAGGAAGTGATGTGTTTTAAAGCATAACAAACTACTCCCTCAAATTTTATCGTATCAGCACCAAATTTAGGTGGTGTTATATGAAAGCTCTAGCGATGATATATTGTGAAGATGTAGAGTTTTCACCGATGGGCGTGTCCGTGGCAAACTGACAAACATCAACGCTTCGCCATGGAACAGGAAGTACTTATAACTCATTCACACAATGTCCGATCTGCTTGAAACTTCACATGGTTGATAAAAGTCCTCTTCTGAAGACATCTACATGCCAAAATCCAGTTACAGTTATAGCGCCACCTGCTGGCAACAGGAAATCACTTATAACTCAGCCAAACAATGTCCGATCTGCCTGAAAATTCACATGTTCGATAAGAGTCCTCTCCTGAAGACATCTACATGTCAATATTGAGTAACAGTCATAGCGCCACCTGCTGGCAGAAGGTACTTTGGCTTATAACTCAATTACACAATGTCCAATCTGCCTAAAACTTCACATGGTTGATAAAAGTCCTCTCCTGCACACATCTACATGCCAATACTGAGTCACAGACGTAGCGCCACCTGCTGGCAACAGGAAATCCCTTATAACTCAGCCAAACAGTGTCCGATCTGCCTGAAAATTCACAAGTTTGCTAAGAGTCCTCTCCTAAAGACATCTACATGCCAATATTGAGTCACAGTTATAGCGCCACCTGCTGACAGAAGGTTGTTTGGCTTATAACTCAACCACACAATGTCCGATCTGCCTGAAACTTCACATGGTTGATAAAGTTCCTCTCCTGAAGACATCTCCATGCCAATGTTGAGTCACAGTCATAGCGCCACCTGCTGACAGGAGGAAATTTGGCATAAATGTGATTTTTCGCAGGTTTTTTTTATATATCGGCTTAAATTAATATTGTTCGCCGTTCTCTGTCATCTTGAGGCCACCGGGCGGCGGTGAGCCGGGGTGCGAGGTCCCTATCATCGCTGCTTGCAGCTTTAATTATTATTATTCTTCTTCTTCTCCGGAATGAATCGCGATTTTGAGGGGCTAAACATGCCCGAAAACTCACGAAACTTTGCACACGCCTCAGAAGTGGTGAAAATTTACGTTTATCATAGGTTTCGGAAGTGGGCGTGGCAAAATGACTCAACAGCGCCACCTATAAATTAGAACGGACGAGCCCCCGAGCTACGAATCACGCACGCATACGAAAATTGGCACACACCTCAAACATGCCAAAACCTACCAAAAAGTCTCTTGGAGCAATATCTCAAACCCAACAGGAAGTCGGATATTTTTGACTTCCTGCGCCGAAAAAGTGGCGTTTTTGCCATTTCCAGGCGTTGTATTTGAACGAACTCCTGCTAGGGATTTTATCCGATCAACACCAAAATTGGGATTTGTCATCTAAAGGCCTTGGCGATGTTAAATTGCGAAGCTTTAGAGTTTTCGGCGATGGGCGTGTCCGTGGCGGCCTCGCAAACTTTGACGATTCGCCACGAAACAGGAAGTTGCTATAACTCGGGCATGCATTATCCGATCTGCCTCAAAATTAACACGTATGATAACCGTCCTGACCTGAACACGTTTACATGCCAATATCCAGTTACAGGTATAGCGCCACCTGCTGGCAACAGGAAGTGATGTGTTTTACAGCATAACAAACTCCTCCCACAAATTTCATCGTATCAGCACCAAATTTGGGTGGTGTTATATGAAAGCTCTAGCGATGATATATTGTGAAGATCTAGAGTTTTCGCCGAGGGGCGTGTCCGTGGCGGACTGACAAACATCAACGCTTCGCCATGGAACAGGAAGTACTTATATCTCATTCACACAATGTCCGATCGGCCTGAAACTTCAGATGATTGATAAGAGTCCTCTCCTGAAGACATTTACATGCCAAAATCCAGTTACAGTTATAGCGCCACCTGCTGGCAACAGGAAATCACTTATAACTCAGCCAAACAATGTCCGATCTGCCTGAAAATCAACATGTTCGATACTGGTCCTCTCCTGAAGACATCTACATGCCAATATTGAGTCACAGACATAGCGCCACCTGCTGGCAACAATAAATCACTCATAACTCGGCCAAACAGTGTCCGATCTGCCTGAAAATTCACAAGTTTGATAAGAGTCCTGTCCTGAAGACATCTGCATGCCAATATTGAGTCACAGACATAGCGCCACCTGCTGACAGAAGGTAGTTTGGCTTATAACTCAACCACACAATGTCTGATCTGCCTGAAACTTCACATGGTTGATAACGTTCCTCTCCTGATGACATCTACATGCCAATGTTGAGTCACAGTCTTAGCGCCACCTGCTGACTGAAGGAAATTTGCCATAAATCTGTGATTTCTCTCAGGTTTTTCTATATATCGGCTTAAATTAATATTGTTCGCTGTTCTCTGTCATCCTGAGGCCACCGGGCGGTGGTGAGCCGGGGTGCGAGGTCCCTATCATCGCTGCTTGCAGCTTTAATTAGGGACCGAGCACCGAAACGGTGCGTAGGCCCTATTGGAATTGCTCCGTTTATTAGGGACCGAGCACCGAAACGGTGCGTAGGCCCTATTGGAATTGCTCCGTTTATTATTATTATTATTCTTCTTCTTCTTCTCCGGAATGAATCGGCTTTTAGGGGGTCTAAACATGCCCGAAAACTCACGAAACTTTGCACACGCCTCAAAAGTGGCGAAAATTTACGTTTATTATAGGTTTCGGAAGTGGGCGTGGCAAAATGACTCAACAGCGCCACCTATAAATTAGAACGGACGAGCCCCCGAGCTACGAATCACGCACACGCACGAAAATTGGCACACACCTCAAACATGCCAAACCATACAAAAAAGTCTCTTGGAGCAATATCTCAAACCCAACAGGAAGTCGGATATTTTTGACTTCCTGCGGCGAAAAAGTGGCGTTTTTGCCATTTGCAGGCGTTGTATTTGAACGAACTCCTCCTAGGGATTTTATCCGATCAACACCAAAATTGGGTTTTATCATCTAAAGGCCTTGGCGATGTTAAATTGCGAAGCTTTAGAGTTTTCGGCGATGGGCGTGTCCGTGGCGGCCTCGCAAACTTTGACGATTCGCCATGAAACAGGAAGTTGCTATAACTCAGGCATGCATTATCCGATCTGCCTCAAAATTAACACGTATGATAACCGTCCTGACCTGAACACGTTTACATGCCAATATCCAGTCACAGTTATAGCGCCACCTGGTGGCAACAGGAAGTGTTGTGTTTTACAGCATAACAAACTCCTCGCACAAATTTTATCGTATCAGCACCAAATTTGGGTGGTGTTATCTGAAAGCTCTAGCGATGATATATTGTGAAGATCTAGAGTTTTCACCGATGGGCGTGTCCGTGGCAGCACGACAAACATCAACGCTTCGCCATGGAACAGGAAGTACTTATAGCTCATTCACACATGATCCGATCAGCCCGAAACTTCACATGGTTGATAAGAGTACTCTCCTGAAGACATCTATATGCCAATATCCAGTTACAGTTATAGCGCCACCTGCTGGCAACAGGAAATCCCTTATAACTCCGCCAAACAATGTCCGATCTGCCTGAAAATTCACATGTTCGATAAGGGTACTCTCCTGAAGACATCTACATGTCAATATTGAGTCACAGTCATAGCGCCACCTGCTGGCAGAAGGTACTTTGGCTTATAACTCAATCACACAATGTCCAATCTGCCTAAAACTTCACATGGTTGATAAAAGTCCTCTCCTGAACACATCTACATGCCAATGTCCAGTTACAGTTATAGCGCCACCTGCTGGCAAAAGGTAGTTTGGCTTATAACTCAATCACACAATGTCTGATCTGCCTGAAACTTCACATGGTTGATAAAAGTCCTCTCCTGAAGACATCTACATGCCAATGTTGAGTCACAGTCATAGCGCCACCTGCTGACAGGAGGAAATTTGACATAATTCTGTGATTTTTCTCAGGTTTTTTTATACATCAGCTTAAATTAATATTGTTCGCTGTTCTCTGTCATCTTGAGGCCACCGGGCGGCGGTGAGCCGGGGTGCGAGGTCCCTATCATCGCTGCTTGCAGCTTTAATTATTATTCTTCTTCTTCTTCTTCTTCTTCTTCTTCCGCGGAATGAATCGCAATTTTGAGGGGCTAAACATGCCCGAAAACTCACGAAACTTTGCACACGCCCCAGAAGTGGCGAAAATTTACGTTTATTATAGGTTTCAGAAGTGGGTGTGGCAAAATGACTCGACAGCGCCACCTATGCGCTTGTGACGGACTAGCCCCCGAGCTACGAATCACACACACGCACGAAAATTGGCACACACCTCAAACATGCCAAACCATACAAAAAAGTCTCTTGGAGTAAAGACTCAAACCCAACAGGAAGTCGGATATTTTTGACTTCCTGCGGCGAAAAAGTGGCGTTTTTTGCCATTTCCAGGCGTTGTATTTGAACGAACTCCTCCTAGGGATTTTATCCGATCAACACCAAAATTGGGTTTTGTCATCTAAAGGCCTTGGCGATGTTAAATTGCGAAGCTTTAGAGTTTTCGGCGATGGGCGTGTCCGTGGCGGCCTCGCAAACTTTGACGATTCGCCATGAAACAGGAAGTTGCTATAACTCAGGCATGCATTATCCGATATGCCTCAAAATTCACACGTATGATAACCGTCCTGACCTGAACACGTTTACATGCCAATATTCAGTTACAGTTATAGCGCCACCTGCTGGCAACAGGAAGTGATGTGTTTTACAGCATAACAAACAACTCCCACAAATTTTATCGTATCCGCACCACATTTGGGTGGTGTTATCTGAAAGCTCTAGCGATGATATATTGTGAAGATGTAGAGTTTTCGCCGATGGGCGTGTCCATGGTGGACTGACAAACATCAACGCTTCGCCATTGAACAGGAAGTACTTATATCTCAATCACACAATCTCCGATCAGCCCGAAACTTCACATGGTTGATAAAAGTCCTCTCCTGAACACATCTACATGCCAATATCCAGTTACAGTTATAGCGCCACCTGCTGGCAACAGGAAATCACTTATAACTCAGCCAAACAGTGTCCGATCTGCCTGAAACTTCACATGTTTGATAAAAGTCATCTCCTGAAGACATCTACATGCCAATATTGAGTCACAGACATAGCGCCACCTGCTGGCAGAAGGTAGTTTGGCTTATAACTCAACCACACAATGTCCGATATGCCTGAAACTTCACAAGTTTGATGAGAGTCATCTCCTGAAGACATCTACATGCCAATATTGAGTCACAGTCATAGCGCCACCTGCTGGCAGAAGGTAGTTTGGCTTATAACTCATTCACACAATGCCCGATCAGCCCGAAACTTTACATGGTTGATAAGATTCCTCTCCTGAAGCCATCTACATGCCAATATTGAGTCACAGACATAGCGCCACCTGCTGGCAACAGGAAATCACTTATAACTCAGCCAAACAATGTCCGATCTGCCTGAAAATCAACATGTTCGATACGGGTCCTGTCCTGAAGACATCTGCATGCCAATATTGAGTCACAGTTATAGCGCCACCTGCTGACAGAAGGTTGTTTGGCTTATAACTCTACCACACAATGTCCGATAAGCCCGAAACTTCACATGGTTGATAAAACACCTCTCCTGAACACATCCCCATGCCAATATCCAGCTACAGTTATAGCGCCACCTGCTGGCAACAGGAAATCACTTATAACTCAGCCAAACAATGTCCGATCTGCCTGAAAATTCACATGTTTGATAAGAGTCCTCTCCTGAAGACATCTACATGCCAATATTGAGTCACAGTCATAGCGCCACCTGCTGGCAGAAGGTAGTTTGGCTTATAACTCAACCACACAAAGTCCGTTCTGCCTGAAACTTCACATGGTTGATAAAAGTCCTCTCCTGAAGACATCTACATGCCAATGTTGAGTCACAGTTATAGCGCCACCTGCTGGCGGAACATATTTTGGCTTATAACTCAACCACACAATGTCCGATCTGCCTGAAACTTCACATGGTTGATAACGTTCCTCTCCTGACGACATCTACATGGCAATGTTGAGTCACAGTCTTAGCGCCACCTGCTGACAGAAGGAAATTTGCCATAAATCTGTGATTTTTCTCAGGTTTTTCTATATATCGGCCTAAAATAATATTGTTCGCTGTTCTCTGTCATCCTGAGGCCACCGGGCGGCGGTGAGCCGGGGTGCGAGGTCCCTATCATCGCTGCTTGCAGCTTTAATTATTATTCTTCTTCTTCTTCTCCGGAATGAATCGCGATTTTGAGGGGCTAAACATGCCCGAAAACTCACGAAACTTTGCACACGCCTCAGAAGTGGTGAAAATTTACGTTTATTATAGGTTTCGGAAGTGGGCGTGGCAAAATGACTCAACAGCGCCACCTATAAATTAGAACGGACGAGCCCCCGAGCTACGAATCACGCACGCATACGAAAATTGGCACACACCTCAAACATGCCAAAACCTACCAAAAAGTCTCTTGGAGCAATATCTCAAACCCAACAGGAAGTCGGATATTTTTGACTTCCTGCGCCGAAAAAGTGGCGTTTTTGCCATTTCCAGGCGTTGTATTTGAACGAACTCCTCCTAGGGATTTTATCCGATCAACACCAAAATTGGGATTTGTCATCTAAAGGCCTTGGCGATGTTAAATTGCGAAGCTTTAGAGTTTTCGGCGATGGGCGTGTCCGTGGCGGCCTCGCAAACTTTGACGATTCGCCATGAAACAGGAAGTTGCTATAACTCGGGCATGCATTATCCGATCTGCCTCAAAATTAACACGTATGATAACCGTCCTGACCTGAACACGTTTACATGCCAATATCCAGTTACAGTTATAGCGCCACCTGGTGGCAACAGGAAGTGATGTGTTTTACAGCATAACAAACTCCTCCCACAAATTTTATCGTATCAGCACCAAATTTAGGTGGTGTTATCTGAAAGCTCTAGCGATCATATATTGTGAAGATCTAGAGTTTTCGCCGAGGGGCGTGTCCGTGGTGGACTGACAAACATCAACGCTTCGCCATGGAACAGGAAGTACTTGTATCTCAATCACACAATGTCCGATCTGCCTGAAACTTCACATGTTTGATAAAAGTCCTCTTTTGAAGACATCTACATCCCAATATCCAGTTACAGTTATAGCGCCACCTGCTGGCAACAGGAAATCACTTATAACTCAGACACACAATGTCCGATCTGCCTGAAAATTAACAGGTTCAATGAGATTCCTCTCCTGAAGACATCTACATGCTAATATTGAGTCACAGTCATAGCGCCACCTATTGGCAGAAAGTAGTTTGGCTTATAACTCAATCACACAATGTCCGATCTGCCTGAAACTTCACACGGTTGATAAAATTCCTTTCCTGAAGACATCTACATGCCAATATTGAGTCACAGTCATAGCGCCACCTGCTGGCAACAGGAAGTGATGTGTTTTACAGCATAACAAACTCCTGCCACAAAAATTATCGTATAAGCACCACATTTGGGTGGTGTTATCTGAAAGCTCTAGCGATGATATATTGTGAAGATCTAGAGTTTTCACCGATGGGCGTGTCCGTGGCAGACTGACAAACATCAACGCTTCGCCATGGCACAGGAAGTACTTATAACTCAATCACACAATGTCCGATCTGCCTGAAACTTCAGATGTTTGATAAGAGTCCTCTCCTGAAGACATCTACATGCCAATATCCAGTTACAGTTATAGCGCCACCTGCTGGCAACAGGAAATCACTTATAACTCTGCCAAACAATGTCCGATCTGCCTGAAAATCAACATGTTCGATACGGGTCCTCTCCTGAAGACATCTACATGCCAATATTGAGTCACAGACATAGCGCCACCTGCTGGCAACAATAAATCACTCATAACTCGGCCAAACAGTGTCCGATCTGCCTGAAAATTCACAAGTTTGATAAGAGTCCTGTCCTGAAGACATCTGCATGCCAATATTGAGTCACAGTTATAGCGCCACCTGCTGGCAGGAGGTAGTTTGGCTTATAACTCTACCACACAATGTCCGATAAGCCCGAAACTTCACAAGGTTGATAAAACACCTCTCCTGAACACATCCACATGCCAATATCCAGCTACAGTTATAGCGCCACCTGCTGGCAACAGGAAATCACTTATAACTCAGCCAAACAATGTCCGATCTGCCTGAAAATTCACATGTTTGATAAGAGTGCTCTCCTGAAGACATCTACATGCCAATATTGAGTCACAGTCATAGCGCCGCCTGCTGGCAGACGGTAGTTTGGCTTATAACTCAACCACACAAAGTCCGTTCTGCCTGAAACTTCACATGGTTGATAAAAGTCCTCTCCTGAAGACATCTACATGCCAATTTTGAGTCACAGTTATAGCGCCACCTGCTGGCGGAATATATTTTGGCTTATAACTCAACCACACAATGTCCGATCTGCCTGAAACTTCACATGGTTGATAACGTTCCTCTCCTGACGACATATACATGCCAATGTTGAGTCACAGTCTTAGCGCCACCTGCTGACAGAAGGAAATTTGCCATAAATCTGTGATTTCTCTCAGGTTTTTCTATATATCGGCTTAAATTAATATTGTTCGCTGTTCTCTGTCATCCTGAGGCCACCGGGCGGCGGTGAGCCGGGGTGCGAGGTCCCTATCATCGCTGCTTGCAGCTTTAATTCTTCTTCTTCTTCTTCTTCTCCGAAATGAATCGCCCTTTAGGCGGTCTAAACATGCCCGAAAACTCACGAAACTTTGCACACGCCTCAGAAGTGGCGAAAATTTACGTTTGTTATAGGTTTCGGAAGTGGGCGTGGCAAAATGACTCGACAGCGCCACCTATGCCATGTGACGGACTAGCCCCCGAGCTACGAATCACGCACACGCACGAAAATTGGCACACACCTCAAACATGCCAAACCATACAAAAAAGTCTCTTGGAGCGAAGTCTCAAACCCAACAGGAAGTCGGATATTTTTGACTTCCTGCGGCGAAAAAGTGGCGTTTTTGCCATTTCCAGGCGTTGTATTTGAACGAACTCCTCCTAGGGATTTTATCCGATCAACACCAAAATTGGGTTTTATCATCTAAAGGCCTTGGCGATGTTAAATTGCGAAGCTTTAGAGTTTTCGGCGATGGGCGTGTCCGTGGCGGCCTCGCAAACTTTGACGATTCGCCATGAAACAGGAAGTTGTTATAACTCAGGCATGCATTATCCGATCTGCCTCAAAATTAACACGTATGATGACTGTCCTGCCCTGAACACGTCTACATGCCTATATCCAGTTACAGATATAGCGCCACCTGGTGGCAACAGGAAGTGATGTGTTTTACAGCATAACAAACTCCACGCACAAATTTTATCGTATCAGCACCAAATTTAGGTGGTGTTATCTGAAAGCTCTAGCGATGATATATTGTGAAGGTCTCGAGTTTTCACCGATGGGCGTGTCCCTGGCGAACTGACAAACATCAACGCTTCGCCATGGAACAGGAAGTACTTATAACTCAATCACACAATGTCCGATCAGCCCGAAACTTCACATGTTTGATAAGAGTCCTCTCCTGAAGACATCTACATGCCAATATCGAGGTACAGTTATAGCGCCACCTGCTGGCAACAGGAAATCACTTATAACTCAGCCAAACTATGTCCGATCTGCCTGAAAATTCACATGCTTGATAAGAGTCCTCTACTGAAGACATCTACATGCCAATATTGAGTCACAGTCATAGCGCCACCTGCTGGCAGAAGGTAGTTTGGCTTATAACTCTACCACACAATGTCCGATCTGCCTAAAACTTTACATGGTTGATAAAAGTCCTCTCCTGAAGACATCTACATGCCAATATTGAGTCACAGACATAGCGCCACCTGCTGGCAACAGGAAATCACTCATAACACAGCCAAACAGTGTCCGATCTGCCTGAAAATTCACATGTTTGATAAGAGTCCTCTCCTGAAGACATCTACATGCCAATATTGAGTCACAGTTATAGCGCCACCTGCTGACAGAAGATAGTTTGGCTTATAATTCTACCACACAACGTCCGATCGGCCTGAAACTTTACATGATTGATAAAAGTCCTCACCTGAAGCCATCTACATGCCAATATCCAGTTACAGTTATAGCGCCACCTAATGGCAACAGGAAATCACTTATAACTCAGCCAAACAATGTCCGATCTGCCTGAAACTTCACATGTTTGATAAGATTCGTCTCCTAAAGACATCTACATGCCAATATTGAGTCACAGTCATAGCGCCACCTGCTGACAGGAGGAAAATTAGCATAAATCATTGATTTTTCTCAGGTTTTTTTATATATCGGCTTAAATTAATATTGTTCGCTGTTCTCTGTCATCTTGAGGCCACCGGGCGGCGGTGAGCCGGGGTGCGAGGTCCCTATCATCGCTGCTTGCAGCTTTAATTATTATTATTCTTCTTCTTCTTCTTCTTCTCCGAAATGAATCGCCCTTTAGGCGGTCTAAACATGCCCGAAAACTCACGAAACTTTGCACACGCCTCAGAAGTGGCGAAAATTTACGTTTGTTATAGGTTTCGGAAGTGGGTGGGGCAAAATGACTCGACAGCGCCACCTATGCGCTTGTGACGGACAAGCCCCCGAACTACGAACCACGCACACGCACGAAAATTGGCACACACCTCAAACATGCCAAACCATACAAAAAAGTCTCTTGGAGCAATATCTCAAACCCAACAGGAAGTCGGATATTTTTGACTTCCTGCGGCGAAAAAGTGGCGTTTTTGCCATTTCCAGGCGTTGTATTTGAACGAACTCCTCCTAGGGATTTTATCCGATCAACACCAAAATTGGGTTTTGTCATCTAAAGGCCTTGGCGATGTTAAATTGCGAAGCTTTAGAGTTTTCGGCGATGGGCGTGTCCGTGGCGGCCTCGCAAACTTTGACGATTCGCCATGAAACAGGAAGTTGCCATAACTCAGGCATGCATTATCCGATATGCCTCAAAATTCACACGTTTGATAACCGTCCTGACCTGAACACGTTTACATGCCAATATCCAGTCACAGTTATAGCGCCACCTGGTGGCAACAGGAAGTGATGTGTTTTACAGCATAACAAACTCCTCGCACAAATTTCATCGTTTCAGCACCAAATTTGGGTGGTGTTATCTGAAAGCTCTAGCGTTGATATATTGTGAAGATCTAGAGTTTTCACCGATGGGCGTGTCCGTGGCAGCACGACAAACATCAACGCTTCGCCATTGAACAGGAAGTACTTATAACTCATTCACACATGGTCCGATCAGCCCGAAACTTCACATGGTTGATAAGAGTCCTCTCCTGAAGACATCTACATGCCAATATCCAATTACAGTTATAGCGCCACCTGCTGGCAACAGGAAATCACTTATAACTCAGCCAAACAATGTCCGATCTGCCTGAAAATTCACATGTTCGATAAGGGTCCTCTCCTGAAGACATCTACATGCCAATATTGAGTCACAGTCATAGCGCCACCTGCTGGCAGAAGGTAGTTTGGCTTATAACTCAATCACACAATGTCCAATCTGCCTAAAACTTCACATGGTTGATAAAAGTCCTCTCCTGCACACATCTACATGCCAATATCCAGTTACAGTTATAGCGCCACCTGCTGGCAACAGGAAATCACTTATAACTCAGCCAAACAATGTCCGATCTGCTTGAAACTTCAGATGTTTGATAAAAATCCTCTCCTGAAGACATCTACATGCCAATGTAGAGTCACAGTCATAGCGCCACCTGCTGGCAGAAGGTAGTTTGGCTTATAACTTAACCACACAATGTCCGATCTGCCTGAAACTTCACATGGTTGATAAAGTTCCTCTCCTGAAGACATCTACATGCCAATGTTGAGTCACAGTCATAGCGCCACCTGCTGACAGGAGGAAATTTGGCATAAATCTGTGATTTTTCTCAGGTTTTTTTTATTCATCGGCTTAAATGAATATTGTTCGCTGTTCTCTGTCATCTTGAGGCCACCGGGCGGCGGTGAGCCGGGGTGCGAGGTCCCTATCATCGCTGCTTGCAGCTTTAATTGTATTTGATATGTTTGTTAAATCTATTATTGTGTAATATTTAATTATAATACTGTGAAATATTATTACAATTTAAAAGAGTAATTTACTTCTATTATGTCTATTACATTCAGTATTGTGTAAAAGACTTCAAAAAATTAATTAATTACGATGATCATCATTAAAATTGTATTTAAATTACTTCTTAAAAGTAACTCAATCATACAATAAGTAATTCAATTACTTTATGCGATACAATTGATACATTCATTCATTTTCCTTCGACTTAGTCTCTTATTTATCAGGGGTCGCCACAGCGGAATGAACCACCCGATACTATTTAAAATCCATATAAATCTAAATGCATGAACAATATACAGTAAACTCTTTTAATCCTTTTTAATTTAAGCCAAGCAAGAGTATATTAGTGCTGTCAAATGATTAATCGCATCCAAAATAAATTTGAATTTACATAATATACATGTATATACACTGTGCATAAATATTGGGTATATAAATATATAACTATAAAATATATAAAAAATATATATAGATACATACATATTTATACTTATTTATAATTTGTATAAGACAAAAATGCTTAATTTTTAAATATAAATAAATATTTTCTTAAATATATACCTGTATGTTTGTATTTGTATGTATATACAAAATAAACATACACATTTATGTAAATGCACGCTTTTATTTTGAATGCGATTGTTCGCCATTAATATTTTGACAGCACTATATATATATATATATATATATATATATATATATATATATATATATATATATATATATATATATATATATATATATATATATATATATATATAAAATGTAATATATACTGTCATTAAATAAGTCATTGTTTCTTAAGCATGTTCAGTCATCTTGATAAGCGTAACCATTTTAGCATATATTATAAATATATTTGCAAAATATATTTGTATTTTATTACTGTGCTTCTCTGAATTGATTAATCTCAAACTGTTGAATTTATTTACATTAAGGTTACATTAAGTACATTATAAGTAACTAATAAACATAATAATAAAAACATTTACAGTAATCCCTTACTTTACTTTTTTTAGGAAAAGTAATCTGTTTACACTAAATAGTTACCATTTGACCAATTACACAAAACACTGTTTATATTATGGCTATTTCTATTCTATTAAGGTGAATTGTCAGCAATTCATTCCTCAATGAAACATGATTATTCAGAAATCAATTCTGATATGCTGATTTTTAATTATCATCAATATTGGAAACAGGTGTGCTAATTATTATCCTTCTGAAAGCTAAATTATTTTTTTTCTAATAAACATAAAGTACATCTAAAAGAGCAGCATTTTTTTTAAATCCTCTGTAACGTTATAAATGTTATTATAAATGGTGCACTCTTGCTGTATAAAAGTGTAGAATTTATATATATATATATATATATATATATATATATATATATATATATATATATATATATATATATATATACACTTAAATGTATGTACAGCTTATAAGTGACATTTAAAGGCTTAACTAGGTTCATTAGGTTAACTAGGCAGGTTAGGGTAATTAGGCAAGTTATTGTATATTATAATAATAATAATATTGACCTTAAAATGGTTCATAAAAAATTAAAAGCTGCTTTTATCCTAGCCGAAATAAAACAATTAAGACTTTCTCCAGAAGAAAAAAATATTATCAGACATACTGTGAACATTTCCTTGCTCTGTTAAACATCATTTGGGAAATATTTAAAAATGAAACAAAAAAATTCAAAAGGGGGGCTAATAATTCTGACTTCAACTGTATGACTACACTCCTCATGAATCTCTCATTTAAACTAATATATATTTTTATAGGAAGCTTTACTATATTATATTTGTGCATATACATCAGGGGTAGCCAAACTTTTTCTTATGAAGGGCCAAAAACTGAACAAAATTTACGGTAAACAGTGAAGGTTAAATAAATTGAAGGTAAATATAGCAAACTGTATTACAAAGTTGCCAAGGGTACTTTCCTAACTAAAATTATATTTATGATAATAAAAACCAATACTTTAATCATACTGGGTTAACTATTGCTATAATTTTGTACATTTTATATTTAACTTATTACAATGAAAACAATCAATTCCATTTATAGCACAATGGAGTTCAATGCACATTTAAATTAATCTGATCCATTCACAACATTTAATTAAAATATTTAATTCAAGCTTGCTTTTTTGTAGCTTAACAATAAAAGAAAGAAAGAAACAATGAAACAAGCAAACAAAAGGTTACATTAAATTAGAAAAGACGATCTTCCCAGACCCTCCCCTTCATTTTTACTTTCTTCTCAGATGGGATTATGAGCCAAATCAAAGGTTATCATGGGCCATTCTGCCCTGCGAGTCCTAGTTAGGGTATATGCTGTATACATTATAGGCAGTACTGAAACCAAATCTGGAGCTAATCTAACCAAACAAATTATGATAATGGTCCAAAATTAGTACATCCAAATCTATATGTTAGGGAAAATATTCAATATAATTTTTTTAAAGAGCAAAATTCAAGAGAAACTAAAAAATTAATAAAATGTTAGTAGTTTCTTATTTTCCCCCAATATTTCACATGAATTTAAATGTATTATCTTTCTATTTCTAAAGATGTTTTGTGACTACAATATTAATTTAATAAATACAGTATATCCATTTAATATATCTGATGTGTGTACCAAAATATATGATTCACAGAGAAATGGATAAAAATGTGTAAAAAAAGGGTGTACTCATTTATGTTGAGCACTATATATAAATGACACACTGCATGAGCAGCACATATTTTCGTGTTTATGTAGTGTTATCTCTGACATGTGGTGAGACAATGGCTCTGCAGGTCTGGTTTTGCACGAAGAGCTGCAGTTTCTGTGTGTTTCAGGAAGTTGTAAGAGTGATGTGCATCTACTCAGCGGAGCACAGGATCAAACCCAGCGAGGGATTCATCAGAAACGAGAGTCGTGCTGATGGAACGCTTCACATATTCAACACTCAGCAAGTACATAAACACATCTGGCTTCTTATCTCCTTTCCCCCCAATATCCCTAACACCTTTCCTCTAGACAGATTGATAGAAGAAGACGTCCTGTACTTCACTTCTCAATCTCCAGCACAATAGACGGCATTTGAAACGTTGTGTTTCTTTGTGTTTAGGCTGCTTCGAATTTAGAACACCTGCTCTAAATAAACATTTGCGATCAATGGTGCTTTAGGTGAAGTTGCTAACCAAAATGGCATCAAAAGCCTTGTGTTTTTGTGTATTTGCTATTGTTTAGTTTCTGAAAATGTTTGTTGTGACATTTTCAGCGATATTTTAAAATATATATTTAAAAGACCACATGTTCGGAGTCAAGTCACATTTTAATTTTCAATTTAAAGGGTTAGTTCACCTAAAAATCAAAATTCTGTTATTAATTACTCACCCTCATGTCGTTTCAAGCCCTTGAGATGTTTGTTCATATTCAGAATACAAATTAAGATGTTTTAGATGAAATCAGAGAGCTCTCTAACCTACCATAAACAGCAAGAGGTGAGATGTTCAGATAAGTAAACAAAATCGTTGTCAAAATGTTGACTTCAGTAGTTGAAATGTAAGTATACGAAGGTTCAAGAATCATTTGTGTGGTAAAAAAAAAACTGTAAAAATTACTTTGCCAAAGTCTTCTCTTCCTCCTGTGCATTTACTATAGGCAGTACAATGTTTTGTCATTAAAGTCAGCAGTGCACACAACATTGTATTGACTGTAATAAATGCACGCTGGGATCTGACGTGACTGAAAACATGTGAACAAAGTCATTTTAACAGGCTCATTGTGAAAACGTACCCCCGTATACATTTCTGGAGACCACAAATTATGTAGCCAGAGCTATGTATGGCTGCATTTCCTCTTTAAAACAAATGCTACGAGGTGGTATGACGCTGCTGACAACTTCTGTTTCTTTTTGCGCCACCAGCTGACTGCTTATCTCCGTGTGGACGGCTTTTCCGCTGTTACCAGTTTGCTCAGTAGCTCACCATGTACATCAGCAGACTTGAGACGCAAATAGGAGTTGACTGTGACGTCGGGGTTTTGAAAACACTATCGATTGGGTTTAAGGAAGTGTGTGGGTGGGGGGATCAGTTGGTCAGTCAGTCGAAAGCAGCCTCTGTTGGATTAACTTGAAAACAAAAACTGCAAAAAATCATACCTCTTAGGACATATTTCGCAATCTCCAGAAATGTATTTAGGGCTACGTATCAATAATGAGCCTGGGTTGTTTTTTGCAAACGACACTGAGGGATTTTTACATTTTGAGGAGCAATTCAAGTCATGTCAGATAAATCTTCTGGGCTGGTGGAGCTGTGCATAGGTGGAATTGCTCTTCAGTAGATCGGCCTTCAACAGTGATATTTGCGTTACACTGTTCTGAAAAACTGATAAACGAATTTACCTAGTATTACACCAGCATTCTACACTACACATCCCTGCTTGAATTGCTGGAATGTTTCACAATTTGAGTAATTATTGCTTTTATTCTCTATTCTTTATCTTCGTTACACTCACAAAAAAAGGATTTTTGCTGCTTGTTCAAACAACCTATTAAAAATGAGCTGAAATTCTGGAGATTTGTTTGGGAAACTTATTTGTTTTATGTTCAATTGACTTAAATTTGTTATGTTAAGTTAATTAATTTGTGTTGGGTCAACATGAAGTAAATGTGTGGAACCCAGCATTTTTTTTACCAAGACACGCTCATTGTGGAAACTCACTCAGGTCTACATTTCTGGAGATAGCAAAATATGTACCCACAGGTACGTCTGGCTGCATTTTGTCTGTAAAACGAATGCTATGGGGCCGTATGACACTGCAGACAGCTTCTGTTTCTTTTTTGCGCTACCGTTTACCTTTGTATGGACGGGTTTTTGGTGTTACCAGTTTGCCCAGTAGCTCACCACGTATGGATTTGGGATGCAGAGCTGATCGTAACGGCAGGGTTTCGAGTCTGGCAAAGAACAGTTCCAGAAACCAGGTAAAACAAAATAAAAAAATTAAAAAATAACAGGCTGAAAATTTGGGTAAAATCTAAAAATGTGGTGATAACATGTGGCCGTGACGGCTTTTCTAGATCGCTAGATTGAAAACACTATGGCTTGGGTCAGTCGGCTAAAATGCAAACTGTGGCCTCTGGTGAATTTACACGAGAAGAGGATGCACAACTGGCACTAACAACAGACAAATTTTGACATCATCAAAAAGTGTACACAGCAGCCTTTGGTGGATTTGCAAAAACAAAAACTGCAAGCAGACGTGTACCTCTGGGTACGTATTTAGCGGTCTTTAGAAATGTAGAAAAGGGTACGTATCCACAATGAGCATGGGTTTGTTTTTTAATTTAGAATTGAACTAACCTGACAAATTTTAACCTCAGGCATTATTAGTAAATTTCACAAATAAGCACGTTCTTCTCTCCTCTTCAAATATTCACAACATATTCCTCCAAAAAGAAGCTGTCCTGTACTTGACCTCTTTGTTTCCAGCACACTAGATGTTTTGGAACCCTCCCGACCAGCCCGATCGATAGGACCCATTGCATTTTAAGCATTTGCATCATGAGTTTTCTCTGTTATTGAATTGCATCTTCTCACTGTGATTCATGAGGGTACAAAGATCTTCTTTTGCACCTCAGCTCTCAGGCCGCTCAGCAGCCACCTGCTGCAGTCATTTTGATGCACTGGTCTTTCGTGTGATTGCTGTTTAATGAAAAACAGGCCAGCATCGCCCTGCTCTCCTATTACTGAGTAATTGATTTGAGGTGAAGAATGTCCCTTGTAGAGGTGAATAGTTTTACCCGAGTCATTAATCCCCTCCACCAGATATTGAAATCCCCCAACCGCCCTCTTTAAGCAAAAAAAAAATCTTGCTCTGTTTCTTTCACTCTAATCTGCTGTTCTTTTGATCGGAATAATAATATTCATAACAATACTACATTTATTATTTTTTTATATTGTCACATAGTAAAAAAAAACAAAAAAAACATCATTTATGTAGGAATATTATTGTTGTTGTTATTAATATATATATTAATATATATATATTTTATCTATATATTTTTTGCCCCTTTTTCCTTCAGAATTGCCTTAATCCTTCAAGGCATAGATTCAACAAGGTACTGGAATTATTCCTCAGATAACTTTGTCCATATTGACATGATAGCATCACGCAGCTGCATATTTGTTGGCTCCCATTCCACCACATCCCAAAGGTGCTCTATTGGATTGAGATTTGGTGACTGTGAAGGCCATTTGAGTACTGTGAAATCATTGTCATGTTCAACAAACCAGTCTGAGATGATTCACGCTTTATGATATGGTGCATTATCCTGCTTGAAGTAGCCATCAGAAGATGGGTACACTGTGGTCATAAAGGGATGGACATGGTCAGCAACAATACTCAGGTAGGCTGTGGTGTTGACACGATGCTCAATTGGTACTAATGGGTCCAAAGAGTGCAAAAAAAAAAACCCCCACACCTTTACACCACCACCATTGGCCTAAACCATTAATACAAGGCAGGATGGATCCATGCTTTCATGTTGTTGATGCCAAAGTCATACCCTACCATCCAAATGTCGCAGAAGAAACATTTTTCCAGTCTACTATTGTCCAATTTTGATTATAACGTGTGAATGGTAGCCTCAGTTTTCTGTTCTTAGCTGACAGGAGTGGCACCCGGTGTGGTCTTCTGCTGCTGTAGCCCATCTGCCTCATGGTTGGACATGTTATGTGTTCAGAGATGCTCTTCTGCACACCTCGGTTGTAACAAGTGGTTATTTGAGTTACTGTTGCCTTTCTATCAGCTCAAACTAGTCTGACCACTCAGACAAGCCCGTCTGGCACCAAAAACCATGCCACGTTCAAAGTCACTTAAATCACCTTTCTTCCCCATTCTGATGTTCGGTTTGAACTGCAGCAGATCGTCTTGACCATATCTACAATGCTTTGCAAAGAATGCTACAAATAATAATGATAATAATAATCATAATAAATAACAGCAATAATGATGATTAAGTTTTGTAAAATATATTTTCTTAATATTATGACTGTTATTATTGTTTTTACCATTATTCCTAATTATAACTTCTGATTTGACCGATATTACAGTATGTATCATCTCTGAATGTTTCTCTGGCCATCTTACAAAATTTTAATTAATAAATAACAAATTATATATTTGTCATTAAAGTGCACCACATATGGGTTTGAGTGAAAAAATTGTTCTGAAGCTTGCTGTTAAACTATGAATGTTTTGTGCTTTTTAATAAAGGGGGAGATTCCTGTCTGAGTTGAAAGCGAATGCAAGGGTCTACATTGGGTTTTTTCGCTTAACTTTGAAATGAAAGGATGTTATGATTAACACGATCAATAATATGTTCTCTAGGTGAGTGGATGGAGCTTTAGTGAAGCATAAAGTCTTTACACCGATTATATAGTTTAATATTCCAAGCGTGAAGGTCAGAGATTTAAACCCGATAGGTTCTGTAGAGCATAAATGACACTGCAAATTGTCTCGCTGCGTGATTTCTGTGTTATTCATCACTGGCAGCACAAGTTTTTGCTCAAAATCTCATTAAAGATTACTTCATCTTCATTTCACAAACCGAAATGCACAGCATATGATAAAGAGTTCACTGGTGTGTGCAAATGCTTGATTATGTTTGATGGAGTAGCATAGAAATAATAAACACAACAAATATACTGATATATTATTGTTGTTTTCTTCTACATCTTCTTCTTTTTATTATTATTATAATTATTATTATTATTATTATTATTATTATTATTATTATTATTACATGATAATAATAATATATTATTTTTCAATATTGCCATATATTAATGTTTTATTACAATTTCAGATATGTAGGAACATTATTATTGCTTATTATTATTAATTTCCCTTCGGCTTAGTCTCTATTTCAGAGGTTGCCACAGCGGAATGAACCACCAACTATTCTGGCATATGTTTTATGCAGCGAATGCCCTTCCAGTCGCAACCCAGTACTGAGAAACACCCATACACTCTCACATTCATACACACATGCACTACGGCCAATTTAGTTAATCCAGTTCACTTATAGCTTATGTCATTGGACTGTGGAAGAAACCGGAGCACCCAGAGGAAATCCATGCAAACACAGGGAGAACATGCAAACTCCACACAGAAATGCCAACTGGCCCAGCCGGGACTCGAATCAGTGACCTTCTTGCTGTGAGGTGACAGTGCTAACCACTGAGCCACCGTGCCGCCCATAATAATAATAATAGTCGTTTGATTGATTAATAAATCAATATATATATATATATATATGCTATATATATATATATATATATATATATATATATATATATATATATATATATATATGCTATGCTATATATATATATATATATATATATATATATATATATATATATATATATATATATATATATATATATATATAACATTCTATTGGTTTTATTATTATTATTAAAAATATTTATTATTATTATTATCATCATCATCAATATATTGTGGTATTGAATACATTTTTAGACATGTTAGGTTCACTTTTGTTTATCACGCTTGGCAGTTGTATATTACAAATACACTACTAATAATAGGCTAATAATAATAATACATAACAACAGCAATAAAGATATAATAATAACGTTAATAATGATAATAATAAATTAAGTATATTTAAATATTAAAATAGTTTGAATTGAATTTATTATTAAATTATATTTAAATCATTTTATTTACATTTTGTATAATATTCCTAATATTATCATTTATCGTTTTTGCAATTATTCTTATTTTTTTATATATTTATATATTTAATATGGTTATATTTTGTTTATAATTTGTAGAGATACCTGTTTTATATAACAATAACAAATATGCAATAGGTATTTATAAATAATAATAATAGGACCTATATAATGATTATTATACATTTATTTATGCATTAAATGAGGCAATGTATGACAAAAAACACAAAATAATATAATTAAGGAACATTACTTGGATTTAAATAATTGATTCACCCTTAGTTTCTCCCGCCTTTTTATCTTTTTATGACTCCACAATTTATGACGTAAATACAGATCTGACACGCCGGGTTTATGATTAACAGAGACGCGTGAACATTTAAAGTAAATTTCAACTGGAACCGCAGGTAGTTTTTCAAATGGGGACTTTCCATATCAACGGATATGTGAACTGTGGCTTAAGAAGGCGAAGTTTCTCAACAACAAAAGTGACCTTACCTAGACAGCACTTGACTGTGCATTTCTAAACGTTGTAATTCATGCAAATACGTTTCAGTTCAGAGTTAGATTCAGATTCAATAAGATAAGATTCAGTCTGATTTCTGAAATAATATCAAAAAGCTTTGTGAAGCAATCTACCTCAATTCAGACAATCAAGTAGCCAATTTTCACATTTTAGGTTATTTCACCTATTAGTTTACCTTGTACTACTACTTTATAAAGTGCAGTGACGCTCACATGGGAAGCATTTTTGCAATCTTTGCCCCCATTGCAATGTTTATATGAAAACAGTTAGTGAACCCGGATTGTATCGTGAACACTTCAGGGTAGGCGGAGTCGAGCTACAGCACTGCACTTCTCGTTGTTTCCCCCCTAGTATGCTCTCTAGATTTCAAGACACAGCCAGACTGTCTGTTAAGCGCGTTTCTTCTACTCCCACTTAATAACTCCACACACTATATTTCTATTCTTATTCTTTTAGCTCTTCAAAATATTATCAGCCAGATCAGACACAACGTGGTTGATAAACACGCGGAAAAGCGCAGTTTCCGGGTGTTTGAGGGGAAACCCGTGGTGTTTTTCGACCGTGGGTATATCACCAAAAAGTCAAAAGCATATCAACATGTCATCATAACGGGCTGCTGGTACAGACTCTTCATCTTAACCCCTATTATGGCTTCTGGTTCAGCTGCTTCAGACCCGTCGTTAAACGGTGTTTCGTCCACACCGGATGAGAACGAGTACCCGTCAGGTTTCCCTCAGAGCATCTGCGATGAGGTGCCGAAAGACAAGTACTTATGTAGTAACTGCAATAATGTTTTGAATAAAGCGCGTCAAACAGTGTGCGGTCACCGATACTGCCTCGCCTGCGTCAACTGGCTGGTCAGGTAAGAGAATATTCAAGCCAAACACACAGCTCAGACGACACATGCCTGGCAGAGCCACTCTTTGACAGCAGGCTAATGACAGTCATTGTGGCTTCTAATAAAAGTAGGACTACATATATGATAACACACACTGCTTGATAGTTTGGATAGGGGTAAGCTATGGATAAGGGATTTTAATGTCTCAAATGTAGGTGTTATTAAATAATGCTTATATTTCAGAAACAACAAGGACCTAGTGTGTACAAAATGTAAAGGAGAGGATTCTAATGTTGAGAGTGAAACTAGCATACTGACTCCTAACCAAGTAAGCCTATATTATTACACTTGTCTGTCTGTGTGTCTGTCTGTCTGACTGTCTTTCTATCTATCTATCTATCTATCTATCTATCTATCTATCTATCTATCTATCTATCTATCTATCTATCTATCTATCTATCTATCTATCTATCTACTGTATCTATCTATTTAACTGTGTCTGTCTGTCTGTCTGTCTGTCTGTCTGTCTGTCTGCTTTATATCTAAAGGTCTACTTTAGTGAGTGGAAGAATCGTGACTCATGTTTGGAAAGTTATGACAATTTCTCTTCTCGTTCAAACTGTAGTTCTTCAATGATGTGGCTATTAATAAGGAAATTTTGGATCTGAAAGTTCACTGTGCTAACCAAGGCTGCCCCTGGAGAAGCACTCTGAAAAATTTTGAGGTACAGTTTTTTTCATACTTACTATGATGCTAATGTATAAAGTAAAAATACAGATATGTTTATTCTAAATTAGCGATGAAGTAGTCAAATGAATTTAAATAATGTTTAATAAATAAACAAGGGGTTAGTCAATCGATGAGATTTATACTACAGATCAAAAGAAATATTGTTTTTCTTTTTATGTTTTTGAAAGTTGTCTCTTTTGCTCACCACGGCTGCATTTATTTAACCAGACATATGATACATTTGGTAATATTGTAAAATATTATTTATGTTTAATTTAGCTCTTTTCTGTGTGAATATATCTTAAAGTGTAATTTATTCCTGTGATTTGAAACCGATTCAGCATTATTGGTCAAGTCTTCAGTGTCATACTCCTTTCTAAATGCTGATTTGATGCAAAAGAAACATTTCTGATTAGAATAAATGTTAAAGGGCCATGAAACCCCCATCTTTTGGTTGAAGTCTACCTCAGAATTTTTTCAAAACATTCTCCGTAATGGGCGAGGAGCGCTGCGAGCAGAGGGAGGAGTGGGCATGGTCGGCAAAGCCGGGGAGAAAGAGGGGAGTGAACAACTGTCAGTTGGCGCACAAAATAAGACACAAACCATGAGGAGACCCATGATTTATAGTTTACAATGTGAATATATAAAGAAATAAACAGTAAGCATTTAATGCCCTGCTACATTTTTTATTCATAATTTCATATACACATAACCACAATTTGTTATATCATGATAAAGATTTATATAATGATAAAAGTTTATATAAACACTATAAACGAGGAGGACTTCTCTCCTCCTAAATCCCCTGGTCTGAATGCAGACACAATGGATAGCAGTGCAGTAGGTCTCTTTCCTATCTATTTCAACCATTAGCGCTGCTGGTAATCCGGAGGATTTTAAACATATGGCAAACACAGCAGCACGGATATAAGCGATGTGTTTGAATGGTAACAAACTGAACTGATAAAAGACAAAGTCCGGCATTTTCCAATTCTCGTACAGCTCTCCCGACAAAAATGCTTGCTGCAAACCAACAGCTTTGCTGTATCGGCACTTACAGAAAAAACATGCAACGGTGGACCATGGAAACAAACACATATGACCTGTGTCGTGCAGACGCTTTCTCATCCAGTCATTGGGTCTCACAGCTTGGCAGGTCTGCCTTGCTTTCAGAAAGCTCGTACTCTCATGAATAATTAAAGGTGCAGTATGTAAGTTTGACACCCAGTGGTTGAACTGGGTATTGCACTCCTAGATCAAAATAAACACACGCGTGGGATGCCAGAGATTGAGTAGCGAGTGATTTAAACCTGTGTTCTAAATAAAATGAACGACACGCGATAGAAGGAATTATGTTCCATATTAAAAGGAGTTTTAGTTCTAACCAACACCTCGAATTGATATATTAGAAACGGCTTCTATTTCTCACAGCTCAACATGTGAAACCTATGACAGTGCAGCTCAGGTAAGCCTCGTGTGTTTTATTCAGTGCTAAATGCTAACAATGTGAGTTTGAATGGATTCTAAACCTTACCGTTTCGTGAGTGAGTGCTTATTCTGTGCTTCTGAAAGGCTCTATTTACATTTTTGTTGTGTTTCGTCTGGTGCAAAGAGTCAAACTGCTGTTTGCGTGTTGTTAGGACACGAGATTACAATGTAACCTGCTCACCTTATGTTTACGTTCGTAATGTTTATATCATTTGCTAAGTAATAACCTAATGTGGAACTGAATCTGTCTCATTTCGACGTCTGATACTGTCCATTTCGGTCACGGGCGCATGCTTTCAGAGCCTTTCTGAATGAATGAATGAAATACGCTGTTTTCCAACAAGGCAACCCGGAGGGCTGAATTATAATTGGCTAAACTGGCATTCTGCAGGTTAACTTTACCTAAACAAAGACAGCGTTCCGGCACGGAAAAACCATTTTCAAAGCAGAATATCTGACTTCAGCATTGTTTTTCAGTTAAACAAGTATGTTCACTTGGGATGTTTCTTAAATATCTGCAAACATATTATGGTATTTTTATGCTTTAGAAGAATCAAAAACTTACATACAGCACCTTTAAGAAGTAGCGTCTTCTCATAGGATTAGTGAACTCAGCTATGAATAATAATGAGAAACCGACTCGTCATCACTTCACTTGCAGATTCGCACTACGTCACCGATTTTGATCTTGCCTCCAAAAATGATTTTAAAGATGAAATTAGCTGACAAAAGCTTGAAATTATCTAGTTTTCCCCTCAATTAAAGTTGACAGGTGCTAACGTTGTCTTAACGTATGCTCAACACACACAAATCTGTTAAAATTTTTAAAAAAGTACTCCAGGGTGTCCTGAACCTTTTAAATGTTAAAAACATTGCTTCAATTTTGCTTCGTATTTTTGTGGAAATATGTTTAGGATATGTTATAATCTCTCATAATTACTCATATGTTGTAAATAATATATTAAAAACCTTAAGTAATTTAAAAATGTTTAAATACATGCTGCTATTATGAACCCTTTGTTCATTTAAGTATCCTGAATAGTAAAGTGTATCACAGTTTCCACAAAAATGATCAACATCGATAAGAAGAATCATTACTAGTGATTGAACAACAGAAAAAAAATTATAACAAATCAAATCAACATATTAGAATGATTCCTGATGATCCGTGTGACACAGAAGACTGGGGTAATTATGCTGACAATTCAGCTTTGCCATCACAGGAATAAATGATATATTATTAAAAGTATATTCACATAAAAACAGTTTTATTGCATTTTTTGACCTTATAAATGCAGTCAGGAGACACACAAATAATAATGAATCAATGTATTTTTAGCGTGAGAATCATTTTTAGCTTCTTTTAGCTCCTGATGTTAAGATTATGCACATCAGATGAAGTCTAGCACTTGGCTTTGTGACTTAGATTAGAAAGTAAGCTAATGCATTATGTAAGACCAGGCTGTTACACATTCATGTAAAACCAGCAGATTTATTGGGAGACACTGTAACATCTTACACTTGACTGACTCAAAATCAGTGTGGATTATGGAGTTTGTATCGATCAGGTTACCAGCTGTGGCTTTTCTATTATCACTTTGTTAAATCATAGAAACAATAGCTGCATTTCTTGGCAGGCTGTCATTTTCGCTTACAAAAGCAACATGCTGTTTTACAGGAATCCTAACATGGTAGCTTTGTGGTCATTCCTTGTAATGAACCAGCCATTAGGACATTAATCATAAAGCTGTTGTGCAGATGTTGACCAAGTGCGGTGAATCAATCCTTGGTCGTATAGAGCAATAACAAACTCATTCTTGAGGCTTAAAAAGCCTAATGTACAATTTTTAGAGGTCAGTGTTGCATTGAGATGAATGTTCTATGACTTTGACCCTCATGCCTGCCTAATGGAAATCTTTTGTGTTTTTTTCTGTGCTCAAGAGAGTCTGAAAGCCTTTTGAGAATATAATTTTGTTCACAAGCTCCCTATTTGAATAGAAACATGTAGGTTGTACTTTATGTTTTTCAGTGGAAAATGTATGATCATAAGCAAAATAACACATGCTGTATTTTGCTAAGTTTTAGAGGTTATTTAAAGCTTCACTGCAATGCTTTGAAACAGGCAGCATTGTACAGTGATTTTATATAATTTACACTGAAATTAGAGTACAGGGTGGAATATGAAGAGTGGCTCTGCCCGTTTTTAGATTAGATTTTTTGATTTTTTTTTTAGGTAAAGCCACATTTATCAGCGTATTGTCTAATGCGTCTAATAGTTTCTCCTAATATTCTTCATAGAGCTTAAAAAAAGCATTCAGTGTCCATTTCAAATGTGTCTGATATGTTTAGTGGTCTGCCTCTGAAGATGTTAATGTGTCACTGGACTGGAGGAGACCCTGGTGTTTGCATGCTGTTGTGTTTTTTTTTATGCAAAACTAGACTATTTACCATGATGGAAAGCATGTTTACGTGGCTGTATTTTTTATTGCTGTATATATAGTGCACTTTTACTAATAATAATTGTGTGAACAAGTAGCTAATTCCAGCTCTAGTGGCTATTTATAATGAAGAGGGTGGGACACTTCATATTCTAGAATACTTTGCAATTGTGAAATTTACTATCACAAATGTAAAGGATTTTTATTTTCAGCTGCATAAAGATTCTTGGAAATAAAGATTCTTTTACACACACACAGACACACACAGCTACCTTTATGTGACTTCCCATAGACGTAAAAATGTTTATACTGTAGGAAACATTCTTAAGGGGTGGCACAGTTGCACAGTGGGTAGCGCTGTCACCTCACAGCAAGGAGGTCACTGGTTTGAGTCCCAGCTAGGTCAGTTGGCATTTCTGTGTGGAGTTTGCATGTTCTCCCCATGTTTGCATGGTTTCAAAGTCCAAATATATGCAATATAGGTGAATTGGCTAAGCTAAATTAAACAAAACACCAATATGGTGCGGTCTAAATATCAACTTCTATATAAATGGCCCTGGGAGTAAGTAAGTAAGGAAAGATTCTTATCTACAGGAAACATTCGGCATGTGGTTTATGAGGACACACCATTGACATAATGCATTTTATACTCTAAATCCACATATTATATAACCTTACCCTAACTCTCTCCATAAACCCAAGCCTCACAGGAAACATGTGGAAAAGATCACATTAAGTATGATTTTCAATTACGAGGACACAGTGCATGTATAAACCATTAAAACAAGCCATTGTGCAAACTTGTGTCCTCATAAACCAGCAAAACTAGTATATACACACAGGTTTAGTGATGACGAGAAATAATCACAGAATTGTCATATTTTACATGAATAAAATATCCTTAATTTCTCACTCAACAGGACCACCAGAGTCAGTGTGAATATGCTCTGATCCCTTGTAACATTGGCTGTGGCATAATGGTCCAGAGGAAGACACTGGCCACACATCTGGAAAGCGGCTGTCCCAACAACAAGACCACGTGTCCCTCCTGTGCTAGTGTTCTGACTCCCAGAGAACTCCAGGTACTGCTAGAAAAAGGTCCCTATGTAATAATTTATTATCCTTTGGCGTAGTCCCCTTATCCAGCATACATTTTATATAGTGGATGCCCTTCCAGCTGCAACTCAGTACTAGGAAACTTTTGATACATAATTTCAGTTTTATGCAGATACAGTAATTCTGTTTTATGACTGGATTTAGCAATTTCATCCACATTTCCTTGTAATGCAGAAATCATAGAACCTTAATTATATTAATTAAACTAATGTTTTTTTAAAAAAATAATTAAGACAATAGTAATTAAGCCAAATAGTTCTGTGCTGCTATTTTCTTTAAAGCTTAATCCTCACCACGTTTCAATAGATTTATGCATAAAACAACAATAAAAACTGCACCCAAATATACTTTAAAACAAGATTATCACATGCTTGAGCGTACTTATCACATATTTGCATCTCATATTCATTTATATTGGGTATTACAGGAAAACAAGAAAAAGCAGACTTAGAAAAGGCTTTATTCAGTCTGATGTCTAAAAAATACAGTGAACACGCTATGTATATATTTGTGCAAATCATATGCACATAATGTATGTATGATACATGGGTGATATTGTGTAAATAGGCCCACAGTGCAATATATACAGATTCTGGCTCTTTTCTTGTTTCTGGAGTGGTTTTGGGTCAGCGTGCCCTTGCTTCAAGCCCCATAGTTGGTTTAAAGCCACAGATGGAGTCTCCAGTGTTTATTGCTGTCCCATATTACTTTATTTTCCATTTCACCCATTGGGACCTGCACTCCGGGATATGGATTAGAGGAAGAAAAAGGAGGAAAGAAGCAGAAATCCAGAGAATTCAGACATCAAGCTTCAAATGCAACACATTAGTCAAAATATCTTCAAACGCAATGTGTTTCTTGCCTCAAATTAAGATTAAAAAAAAGTCTTATTAAGATGTATTGGAAAGTTTGTCAGAGAATTATTTGTACAAAACTTTCATCACTGTGGTTAGTGAAGGTGACATTTGCTAATTTCTTCACAGAAGCATGTATGTCCCAGTTCTGGTGATAAGAAGACAGCAAAGGCGGATAAAAAGCAAAAGGTACAGAACAGCTGGATTCGGTGGATCTCTGTATGTTATATTCTAAAAATGGATGTATAAACAAGAATAATTGTGAAGTGCAGTATGTTTCTGTGTTTCCTTTATAGAATAATCACCCGGCCAACTCAAAAAAGAAAGAACCATGCATTTTCTCAGACGTTGGTTGTCCTTTTAAGGTTGGTTTTGTTGATAATGCTACTATTATTCATGATGTTCTACTGTATATCATTTTGTGGAACAAAGTTCTATATAGAGTAGGTCATTTGGACCATTATTATGCCTGTGTATATATATATATATATATATATATATATATATATATATATATATATATATATATATATATATATATATATATATATATATATATCAGAGGGTTTAGAAACGTAAAGAGCCACAGAAAAAGGGGAAAAGGGATTTTTAGAAGTATTAGTTTATTAGTAACAGCTAGAACAATCTGCTTATTTTTGTGAACAGTGCTTACAAATACAAATAAAATTTAGCTTAAATTACAAAAATATTAGGCTCTACAGACTTAAAAGGATTATTATATTATTATACAGCAGTAAAAAATATGTATAAATATATATATATAAAGAGTTCAGATGCAAAAGCCCCTAAACGCCACTTCCGCCAAAAATGAGATAATGACATTGAGTGAATGCTTTAGGCACGTAGTACACCATCAACAAATAGTTTTGCTTCTAATCATCTAAATTGCAGCGTCAGCGCATTCGGAAATAACAGTTTGTTTGCAAAAGCCTCTAAACGCCACTTCCCTTTGACAGCAAAGGCTCCTATGTCCCAAGAATCAGAAGGCGCAAATTGAATCATATGTTTTCAATGTAGCAGCGCGCTGATAAACCGGCTTCATGAGACTGTTTTATTCTGCATTCGATTTTGATTTTAAAAGACGGAGTTTGATGAACTGGATGAGCCTGTCCGACTGTCAGTGAATGGCAGTCTGTGCATTATAAGAAAAAAGAAAACACAATGTACAGTCGCAAGTGTTGCATGCATTCATAACATTTTTTTTTTTGCGCAGTGATGCTACTTTGAATGAGTCCGATTTACTATACATTAAACGGCAACTGCGTTTCACGAAAGACAGAGTTAAGATGCCGTTCTTTTATCCCACGTGGATGCTATGAGGATAAACAAGAGACCAATACCTTAAGTATGGTGAGAATGAATGAATGACAGCTTCTCAAATTGTCTGAGGGCACATCTTTATTTAGCTGATTTTGATGCAAAAGAAAATCTACCTTGTTAAAAACCAAAGAATTGTCTAAAGTGACATTTAAAAAAAATCTATTTTATTTACTAGCTAATAACCTTTTCATTATCTATAAAATGAAACTTTTGAACCTAATTTGAGGAGCCTGATATAAAATGCTCATTTACAAGAAAAGAGATCTGATGGATTTAGAGGGTTTTGCATCTGAACTCTTCATATATATACATACATACACACTCACCGGCCACTTTTTTAGGTACACCTGTCCAACTGCATGTTAATGCAAATTTCTAATTAGCCAATCACATGACAGCAACTCAGTGCATTTAGGCATGTAGACATGGTCAAGACGATCTGCTGCAGTTCAAACCGAGCATTGGAATGGGGAAGATAGGTGATTTCAGTGACTGAACGTGGCATGGTTGTTGGTGCCAGACGGGCTTGTCTGAATGGTCAGACTGGTTCCAGCTGATAGAAAGGCAACAGTAACTTAAATAACCACTCGCTACAACCAAGGTATGCAGAAGAGCATCTCTGAATGCACAACACGTCGAACCTTGAGGCGGATGGGCTACAGCAGCTGAAGACCACACTGGGTGCCACTCCTGTCAGCTAAGAACAGGAAACTGAGGCTATAATTCACACAGGTTCACCAAAATTGGACAATAGAAGATTGGAAAAACGTTGCCTGGTCTGATGTGTCTCGATTTCTGTTGCGACATTTGGATGGTAGGGTCAGAATTTGGCATCAACAACATGAAAGCATGGATCCATCCTACCTTGTATCAGTGGTTCAGGCTGGTGGTGGTGATGTAATGGTGTGGGGGATTTTTTCTTGGCACACTTTAGCCCCATTAGTACCAATTGAGCATCATGTCGATGCCACAGCCTACCTGAGTATTGTTGCTGACCATGTCTATCCCTTTATGACCACAGTGTACCCATCTTCTGATGGCTACTTCGAGTAGGATAACGTGCCATGTCATAAAACTCAAATCATCTCAGACTGGTTTCTTGAACATGATAATGAGTTCACTGTACTCAAATGGCCTCCATAGTCATTAGATCTCAGTCCAATAGAGCACCTTTGGGATGTGGTCAAATGGTAGATGCGCATCATGGTTGTGCAGCTGACAAATCTGCAGCAACTGCGTGATGCTATCATGTCAATATGGACTAAAATCTCTGAGAAATATTTCCAGTACCTTGTTGAATCTATGCCACAAAGGAGTAAGGCAGTTCTGAAGGCAAAAGTGGGTCCAACTCGGCACTAGTAAGGTGTACCTAATAAAGTGGCAAGTGAGTATATACTGTATATATATACCTAGAAACGTACTGTAATAGCTAAAATTAGAGAAATATTTTGCAAATAAACTAATATTTTGCAAAAATGAGAAAGTGCTCTAAAATTAGACTAGAAATTAGACATTTTTGTATGAATTTTTAATTAAGGAATTTGTTAGATTTATGGTTACAAATTAAAATAAATCAAGTTTTGTCTATGGTGTAAAAAAGAAAAATCATGCACACAATAATAATGCAAAAAAAAACATCTTTAAAACAAACCAAAACTGGCCTCACCTTGACTTTATGTTCTTTTTCCTTAAACTTTTACAATATATGCATTACTTTAATTCAGGGCAACCCAGACAAAGTAAAAGAACATGAGTCTTGCAGTCATGCGGGTCACCTGCAGCTTCTCCTGGACGTGACCAGGGCTCTTCAGCGAACACTGAACTCAGCAGCAGAGCGAGTCTACCAGGACAGCCCTGTTTTTCTTGAGCCTGGACCAAATGGCTCTTCGCTCGCTCCTCAGGCCGATGGTGACATAGAGACGGATGGAGGAGATCCGGGAGTGAGTGACAAGGCCTTCAGCCTCCACGATGATCAGGCTGAGCTCGCCGCTGGCCAGCAGCTGGACGCCCTGCAGCAGAGAGTGCAGGTCATAGAGAACATAATCTCAGCTCTGAACCGAGAGGTGGAGAAGACGCAGATCGGTGTGGTGGCGATGGAGAGAGACCATTGCAACAGCCAGCAGATCATTCAGCATTTGGAAGCTACGGTAAGTTTCTGATTGATCCCACCTTGAAAGCAACATTAAAAAAAAATGCTTATCGATTTGATGTCAATTGACTACCTTTATGTAAAAACGACATCAAGTTCACATCTAACATTGGCATTTTAAAAAACATCCAAAATCGGACAGCCCTGTAATCGTCATTTTGACATTTAGGTTGTTTTTTGTATGTGTACAAAATCCAGTGCAACTTTGTATTGTGTAATTGAAGCTTTCAGATAAATACAGACAAACTTTTAAATTCTTATATATAAAGTAATAGAGCAAATTTTCAGATAAACTCTTCTTGTAATACTTATCGTGTCATTATTTTGGTGGTCAAAAGGACATCGTTTTGTGGATTATGGCTGAACAGAGTATAATTTGAGCATTGATATCACAATATGTGTATCCACAATAGTCACATCACAGGATTACACTGATTCATTCATTTTCTTTTTGGCTAAGTCCCTTTATCAATCAGGGGTCGCCACAGCAGAATGAACCGCCAACTTATCCAACATATGTTTTACGCAGCGGATGCCCTACCAGCTGCAACCCATCACTGGGAAACACCTAGACACTCTCATTCACACACACAGTTAGTTAATGTATTTACTAACATTAACTAAGTATGAATAATCATGTAAAGCATTAATTAATCATAGTTCAACAAGAAGTAGTGCATTATTAAAATCCAAAATTGCGCTTGTTAATATTAGTTAATGCACAGGGAGTTAACATGAACTAATATGAACTAATGTTAATTAACTTAAATAACATTAAGTAATGGTAACAAACATGAATAAAAATCCTAATAAATGTATTACTAGTTGTTTGTTCGTGTTAGTAAATACATTAACTAACATTAACTATTCATTCATTTTGTTTTCGGCTTAGTCCCTTTATTAATCTGGGGTCGCCACAGCAGAATGAACCGCCAACTAATCCAGCATATGTTTTACGCAGCGGATACCCTTCCAGCTGCATACACCCATACCTACTCAATCACACACATACACTACGGCCAATTTAGCTTACCCAATTCACCTGTACCGCATGTCTTTGGACTGTGGAGGAACCTGGAGCACCTGGAGGAAACCGGGGAGAACATACAAACTCCACACAGAAACGCCAACTGACCCAGCCGGGGCTTGAATAATAATAATCATTCATTCATTTTCTTTTCGGCTTAGTCCCTTTATTAATCCGGGGTCGCCACAGCGGAATGAACCGCCAACTTATCCAGCACATGTTTTACGCAGCGGATGCCTTTCCAGTTGCAACCCATCTCTGGGAAACATCCATACACATTCATTCGCACTCATACACTACGGACAATTTAGCTTACCCAATTCACCTGTAGCACATGTCTTTGGACTGTGGGGGAAACCGGAGCACCCGGAGGAAACTCACACAAACGCAGGGAGAACATGCAAACTCCACACAGAAACGCCAACTGACCCAGCCAAGGCTCGAACCAGCGACCTTCTTGCTGTGAGGCAACAGCACTACCTACTGCGCCACTGCGTCACCTGAATAATAATAATAATAATAATAATAATAATAATAATAATTCCTTACATGTATATAGCGTTTTTCTGGGCCCTCAGAGCGCTTTACACATTGGGGGGGAATCTACTCATCCACCACCTACTCATGAACCAGCAACCTTGTAGCTGTTAGGCGATTGTGCTACCCACTGCGCCACCCTGACGCCCTATAAGAACTATTAATAACTGTCATTTTCCAAAGGGAAAAAAGGGTTGGTTGGTTTGTTGGTTGTACACTAAATCATCACAACTAAAGCCTATATGTTGTGTTTATGATCGGTGCCAGAGCATGCTCTGATGGAGAGAAAACCCCGACGCACCGACTTGTGGCTGGCTTGTTTCCAAAGCAAAGCACATTTCAGAAAGTTTTGTTTTGCGGCTTCTTTCTCCAATTGTGCAAATAAACAGAGGTGTTTATGACGCGAATCCAGGAGAGAAGCATTACCATCAGCTCTGGTTTGGCAACTCGTCTGTGTCAAACTGTGACCAGCAATATGCTTCTTTTCATTTTGCTTCTTTGGCAAAATGTATCTGTAATCTGTAGGCATGTGTGGTTGCATGTGTTACCGTCCCGCGAGTTAACAAATTTGTGTTACACATTTGTTTAGCCAAACTTAAAAAAAAAAAATAATAATAATATTTTTTAATCGTTTAACTCAGTGGTTCTCAAACTTTTTTCACCAAGTACCACCTCAGACAAAAATTGTCTCTCCAAGTACCACCAAAATGACCAGTATTGAAATACAGTAGCATAGTAGGCCTATTTAAGCCACTGCAGCACTGCACAGTTCAAAAACAAGGCAGATTAATTCCTATTATTAAGAATATGTGTTATTGTCAGCCACTTTAAACATTATAAATAGTTTGAACATTAACTGTGCTTACAGACAAAAACAAAATTGGCACCCCTCTAAAAAGTCAAAAGAAAACTGCTGTGCTTGTAAAGTGTTAATGTATAGCTTATTCATCAAAACCTGTAAATGTAGCTTGGACCTGATAAATATAGGCTATATCATATATATATATATATATATAATTTTTATATTTTATACATTTTGAAAGTTTTGCAAATTGCAATTTGGAAGTTTCATGTACAGATTACATATTTGTATATCTTTGAAATCTTAAATTGCATTTTAAATATATGATTTGGAATTACTTAAATTAGAAATGAGATCTGCTGCACATCATTTACAGTAGGTCTATGTGTGTCAGAAAAGCGAATGATTAATTGCATACAGTGCTTTACCAATTCGAATGTGCAGTGTTTCCGCGATCTGGTGCGAATGAGATCACATAAGTGAACCGTGAAGTTTGCGTTAACCGCGCACCGACCACTGTTTTTAAGCAGACTCGGGTACAGTTTGCATTCCCTCCGTCTGTGCGCTTGAAAATAACTATTAAAGAATAACTTTAATTATATTCTACCTCTAAGCTTCAAGCATGGCAAAGTTGCTTGAGTCTACGTTCTGTGTCTCGCGCCATTTGAATCACATCCAAATTAAATCTGAAGTAACAAACTCAACCGAACGCTGCGTACGCTGCTTTACAAAACAAATAAATTTAAATATCGAAACACGCATTATTTTACACAACTACGAGCACACATTTAACACATTTGAAATAATTATTTTATCAGCATGGGGAAAATCCTGAGTTTGCAATAACTGAAACGGCAACACAATAGCACCGGTCTGCAGAAGGGCTTCTCTAGCGCGTGTGTTATCTGCTCTGTAAGCACCACGCGCATCTTCCTCTGGCTCTGCGCCAAGCGGACTGATTTTTAACATCTGATGACGCGATGCACTAAAGTAAATATTCAAAGCCCATTGGTTTAACTGATACCCTTAATTGGTTAAAAACGCACCCTTTCGGTTAACGGTTAATCGGTTATTATGAGCATCCCTAATACAAACCAAATACAAATACAAGGAAAACAAATACTTTTGAGGTCAATAGTTACAGGTATTCAGCTTTCTTCAATTTGTTTTATCTAGTGTTCAACAGACGTAAGAAAGTCAAGAACAAGGGAATGTTTTGGTGAACTATCCCTTTAAAGTTTCTACTGTCATTTACCTTTATTATTAAAAACTACCCTTACAGCCTATTTCATTTGAATTCCATCTAAATTAAAAATCTAATTGCAATTCAGCATCCTGCTAATTTCAAAAGGTGTTCATTTCAGTTCAGATCAGCGCACAAACCTGATATCACGTCATTTCCATCCCGTTTTCATCAAAATCAAAGCACTTGATTTCCACTGTGCGTAAATAGCAACAGCAGATTTCGCTACTTTGATGTGTCCTGCAGTTAACTAGGCATTGATCTCACGCTGAGAATCCGCAATATGTTTGGAGCTAATGAATGTGTTTTTGTTACAAAAGAGCTGAAAAGCTATATAGGAATCTGTGGAAAACATTTATTTCCCTGTGATGTGTTTTTTTTTTTTATTTCTATGCCACCAGGGTTGCATGAATCATGTTTTGAATAAAATAAACTTGCAAAAAACTAACAAAGGTATTCGCGGGTCTGGAATGATAATGCATTTATCCCTGTGGTCTTCTTTACACCGGGAGGTGATAAAAAATGATTACAGCTGCATTCTGACGCTCGACCTGGAGGAGTTATTTAACATACAGCAGTCGAGATGACACTTCTGAAATGCTGAAAATGAAGAGATAAGTTGAAGTAAGGATGTGAAGGGAATGGGTGGTAGAAAATAGATTTGTGTGACAATTCACCAGGTGCCGTTAAGAGAGAGAGAAAAAACCCAGATGTGTCTAATAGGATGCAGCCTTCTCATTCCTTTTCTATATTTCCAAGCATCTCGCATAAAGCTGCCGACCTTAACCAGCTCTGAAGTTCCATTATGACGCATTAATATTGCGCTTTTCCAGCGAGCCAATCTGTACCTTTGGGTGATTCATCCATAATAATGGTTTTCACGTTGCAGGTAGCAGAGCTGCAGCAGAGGCTGGTCAGGAAAGACATTCTCATCAGTTCTTTGCAGCAGTCTATCAGCGCCCAGCAGGACGTCTCGTATGATGGCACCTTTTACTGGCGGGTGTGTGATGTCAGCCAGAAACAGAGAGAGGCTGCCAACAGCCAAAAGATCAGTCAGTACTCACCAGGTACCAAAGCATACATCTTCAGTTCTACACTTGAAGGCAGAGCTCATCCAAAAATAAACACTCTGTCATCATTTGCTCACCCTCATGCCATTCCAGACCGAGACGACTGTCTTTTAAATCTGTGCTGAAGCACAATAGAACTCCATCCATCCATCCATCCATCCATCCATCCATCCATCCATCTATCCGTCCGTCTGTCTGTCTGTCTGTCTGTCTGTCTGTCTGTCTGTCTGTCTGTCTGTCTGTCTGTCTGTCTGTCTATCCACAGTATCTATCTGTCTCTCTGTCTGTCTGTCTGTCTGTCTGTCTGTCTGTCTATCTATTTATCTATCTGTCTATCTATCTATCTATCTATCTATCTATCTATCTATCTATCTATCTATCTATCTATCTATCTATCTATCTATCTATCTATCTATCTATCTATCTATCTATCTATCTATCTATCTATCTATCTATCTATCTATCTATCTATCTATCTATCTATCCCTCCATACATCTATCTATGCAATATAAACTGCAGATATTTAAGAAACATGCAGATATTTAAGTCAACATACATGTCTATCTGGAAAACGATGCTAGTCAGTTATTTTACGTTAAAAAATGTGTATATTTTGTGTCAGATGGTCTGTCTTTGTTTTGGTCTGTTGAACTTTAACCAATAATATTTCAGCAACCTGGGTTGCCTTAATACAGTGTGTTTCATTTTAGTCTTGAAGGCTGCCTCAATGTATGCAAACACGACCAAAACTGTATGAGTACAGCAGCCTCTGAAATGAGACGCAGATTCAAAGTTATAAAAATACACATGATGTGGTTTTATTTAGCAAAAAGTTACAAATGTAAACACTAGCTGAGCAGCTTACAGTGTAAGGCTTGCTTACAATTTGTTAGTGTCGTCAATCTGTCAACCTGCATGTGCGTCATGTCTCTGGAGGGCGAAAAAAAACACCCCAAATTTTTTTTTTTTTAAACCGCAATACCTGGTCAATCCTACGTACTGCACCTTTAACTGTAAACATATTTTGTCATGACTTGTCATTGATCTTTTACAGTAATATACTACAGTATGTACTTATCATAGTCATAACCCTGGTGAATAACAAGGTACTATCCATAAATCTACCCCTGAACATTATGACCCATGTGGTTACATTACATAACCTAGTTCTTTCTTAGGAAAGTACACCTTATGTACACATTAAGTACACATACTGTACTGTAAAATAAGATGCAACCTTGTTTTTCTATAAGCCCAAACCAGTCTAGCTCTGGATATTTATTTATTTTTTATTTTACCTTTCTCTGTTAACTCTGTTCGTGTTGAAAATCCCAGTAAATCAGCATGTTGTCTGCATGACTAAATATCTTTAGCTGCTGTCATTTGATTTTTAATTAGATATTTGCATGAACAAGCAGTCAAATGTGTTTACTTAAGTGGCTGGTGAGTGTATGTCAATGTATTATTCTATCATTCCTTCTTTTGTTCCGTCATTCTATCACCCAATCTACAGTATATCTTGTTTGTAATCTAAACTTCTTTTGTTCTTCCTGTCTACCAATCTCAAGTAAGCGATTCATTCAAAACGAACTGATTCATAGGAGTCATTTCTATTATTTTATCATTCCTTCTATTGTTTCATAATTCAATCATTGAATCTACAATCGCTGGCCACTTTATTAGGTACACCTTACTAGTACCGGGTTAGACCTCCTTTTCCCTTCAGAACTGCTTTAAATCTTCGTGGCATAGAGTCAACAAGGTACTGGAAATGTTCCTCAGAGATTTTGGTCCATATTGACACCATAGTTTCACGCAGTTGCTGCAGATTTGTCAGCTGCACTTCCATGATGTGAAACTTCCGGTCCACATCCCAGAGGTGCTCTATTGGATTGAGATCTGGTGACTGTGGAGGCCATTTGAGTACAGTGAACTCAAGATGGACATGGTCGACAACAATACTCAGGTAGGCTGTGGTGTTGACATGATGCTCAATTGGAACTAATGGGCCCAAAGTGTGCCAAGAAAATATCCCCCACACCATTACACCACCACCAGCCTAAATCCATGCTTTCATGTTGTTGATGCCAAATTCTGACCCTACCATCCGAATGTTGCAGCAGAAATCGAGACTCATCAGTCCAGGCAACGTTTTTCCAATCTTCTATTGTCCAATTTTGGTGAGGGCGTTTGAAATATAGCTTCAGTTTCCTGTTCTTAGCTGACAGGAGTGGCACCTGGTGTGGTCTTCTGCTGCTGTAGCCCATCCGCCTCAAGGTTCGACGTGTTGTGCATTCAAAGACTCTCTTCTGCACACCTCGGTTTTAACTAGTGGTTATTTCAGTTACTGTTGCCTTTCTATCAGTTCAAACCAGTTTGGCCTTTCTCCTCTGACCTCTAGCATTAACAAGGCATTTGCACCTACAGAACTGCCGCTCACTGGGCATTTTCTCTTTTTCAGACTATTCTCTGTAAACCCTAGAGATGGTTGTGTGTGAAAATCCCAGTAGATCAGCAGTTTCTGAAATACTCAGACCAGCCCGTCTGGCACCAACAAACATGCCACGTTCAAAGACACTTAAATCACCTTTCTTCCCCATGCTGATGCTCCGTTTGAACTGCAGCAGATCGTCTTGACCATGTCTACATGCCTAAATGCATTGAGTTGCGTCATTTGATTGGCTGATTAGAAATTAGCGTTAACGGGCAGTTGGAAAGGTGTACCTAATAAAGTGATCAGTGAGAGTATATTATATGTGCAATCTATGCTTCTTTTGTTCTACCATTCTGTCAATCTCTAGTTATATATTCAGTAAAATAATTGATTCATTAGTCATTTCTATTATTCTATCGTTCCTTCTATTATTCCATCATTCTATCTATTCTATCATTCTATTCTATCTTTTGTTCCTTTCTATCAATCTCGAGTTAGCAATTCATTCAAAAAGAACTGATTCAGAAGACTCATTTATTTATGAGTCAGACTGCACATGTTTTTTTTTAGTTCAATAAAAAAAAAACATCAGTTGTGCTGCATGTCAAGCTGTTCTTTTACATTTACTAAAGATAAATAATGACCAGGGCTGTCCATATGATCTGTGCATGACTCTCCAAAACTAAATCTATTATTGCGATTCAGAAAAATCTTCCCCTGGGCCTTTTTTTTTACCTAAGCATGCTCCATTTGCAGTTTCAGTTGACATAATCAATGTGTTATTGACAATAAAAGTCTCCCTTCGCTTTCGTGCCAAAGCAAAAACAGTTTTGGCAGAACTGAATACTTTCATGAGGACTCATCGGGAGAGCTGTGTTGAATGAATGTTAGTTGTTATCGTATATTGAGGTAGAATCGATGCACATTCATAAGACCGGTGCTAAAAATTGAGTTGGTACCAGTGAAAGGGAAAGCATAGGTGGGGGAAAGCAAATGTGGAGCAGTTATATAGACTGAAATGGGGTTGTTTGCCTAGGAGGGAAACAACAGAGAGCAAAAACTGAAAAAAAGCTAAAGGTAATTTCATTGACTTGTTTTCTTTCCATCATTACAGAATAGGATATCAGAATAACTGTTCCTCCAAAGCAACAGTCACCAAAACGAAGCCAGACGTTTGATTTTTTTGGGGGGGTGGGATAAAAGAAGCTCTCTGGTTATCTGCTGCTATTTTTAGGAGCTTTAACTAAAGCCCATCACGCTTCACATAGAAATGACAATGCATTGTGTTTTTCAGCTTTCTACACCGCCAGGTATGGATTTAAAGTGTGTTTGCGGCTCTATTTGAACGGAGACGGAGCTGGAAAGGGATCACACATCTCTCTTTTCTTTGTTATAATGAAAGGAGAATATGACCCCATTCTCTCATGGCCATTCAAACACAAGGTAAAAACGCTGTAATCAAGCTGTCGGTCAATGAATCAATCAATCAGTCAGTCTTTTCATGCACATCTGTGTTGACGTGCACATGCTCAATTCAAATACACATTTAAGGAGTCACATCATGAGGAATCAAATTACAGTTCTGAAAGCATAAAGCATTGATGGACTATGAAATTATACTGTAACGTTGAGAACATTCTTCCCAGTCTAAACAAGGCTTGCATTACTTGCAGTAGCTGGCAATTTGGTTTTGTTTTTGTCACAAAAGAAAAACAAATCTCTTTTATATCAAATAGCAGTGTTTTAAATATATTTATTATATTTAAATAGTATAAAAGTTTTGTTTTGCTAACTGGGAGAAGCTGAAATAAAATTAAATATAAAAAGCAGACGAAAAACTTAATAAAAACTAAACTTAGCACTAAAAACAAACATAGAGGCTCATTCTGAAAACGTAGCCCTATTTACGTTTCTGGAGATCATGAATTATGTAGCCAGAAGTATGTATGGCTGTATTTCATCTTTAAATTGAACGCTACTTTTCGCACTTACCAGCTGACCGCTTATGTCTGTGTGGACAGCTTTTCCCAAACTTAGTTATTACTAGTTTGTCTAGTGGCTTGCCATTTATGTCAGTGGACTTGAGACGCAGAGAGGAGTTGACCACGATGAAGGGCTTCGAGTCTGGAGAAGAACTATTCCAGAAAGCGGATAAGACAAAAACAGAAACCAAAAAATAAAATAAACAAGTAAATAAGTTCTGAAAATGTGATAAAAATCAGGTGAGAGCTTCTTTTTTCTGGATTGTTTTTTAAAACTGTCGGTTGGGTTTAGGGAAGAAGGTGGGTGTGTCAGTCAGTCGGTCAGTCAGTCAACTGCGGCCTCTGATAGATTTAGGCAAGAACAGCAGGGGCGAATGGCAATCATGAGAAATTTAAGATCTGAATAAGCGTACATAGCGGCCTCTGGTGGATTTAAACGAGAACAGCAGGCGTGAATGGCAATCGCAAGAAATTTGAGATCTAAAGCGTACACAGCGGCCTCTGGTGGATTTAGACGAGAAAAGCAGGCACGAACGGCAATCGTGAGAAATTTGAGATCTGAATAAGCGTACACAGCGGCCTCTGGTGGATTCGCGAAAACAAGAACTGCTAAAAACGTACCGCCTGGGACGTATTTGGTGCTTTCCAGAAATGTATATAGCGGTATGTTTTCAAAATTAGTCTGGGTTGACTAAAAAAGTACTAAAATTACTGAAGACAGAAATAAAATTTATTCAAATCTACACTGTAAAACACTTATATTTTTAATTAATATTTTTATGTTGATTTAACAAATTTTAATCAGGGTTATACAAAGAGTGTCCAACAGAAAATACACACATTCCTGATATTAGTCCAATCTCACACTCAATACCCTATGGTATAAATACAGCACTGCAACATAAAAAATAGAGAGATCGACTTTGAATATCACTTACCTGCTTAATAATGATTTGATCACCTGTAGTTTGAAAATACGGCGATCTTTTCTCCTCTAAGGGCTTATTATGCGGTTTGTCGCCATCTTGTGGATGGACAACGTCTGCCATCTTTCCTCTGCTCAATATGACAGACTGATGGATGCCGACGCGCTGTATCTCAGAAATTATAAATATTTAAAATAGGCACTATACTTATAAATAAACTGCAAAGTTGCAATCTAAACAACTGCATTCTTACCTAAAAAAGCCTCAAAAGACCATTATGTTGTCCAACAGCTGCAATATTTGTCAAACTGTAGTGAATTTATTGATCTGCTGTCAGTTTATGTAGGCGGAGTAATACACAAGGGTAAAGAGGCTGTACGAGTTCTGAAATTGCTGAATATCGCACGGCTATCAGCCAATCAGATTTGAGAACCAGACAGAACTGTTGTATAAATAATAATAGTATATAATAATATATAAATAAACAATACTGGAAGGAATACTTTGCATAAGTCTCAGGACAAACACATTGATTAAGATGCGGTTCACATGTTGATCAGTCTGCTTCTGTCTTGCGGTGATTATGATTATAAAATGAGCATCATTATGTTCTTCTCAAAAGGGCTGAACACTTGAATTGAGCACTCTGAAGGGAGCACTGAAGGGCATTACTGCCTCGTCTTGTGTTTTTAGTACAGCTAATATACATGCATCACAGACACTTTATTTTTACTCTGAATATGTACTTCGAAAGAAGTGCTTTGACACAAAAAGTCAAAGCTTGAAAACAGATTTTAGCTTTTTGAGTGGCAAATGTTGTAGATGGCTTTAATGTTTTTGCTGTTGAAGGATGTAGAAATTAAAAAGGGAGAAATTGCATTGACATTAGCATTTAGTGTTCTAAAGGGTACGAGGGGGTAAAGTAAATTACTTAAACTATAAAAGTCTGAAAGAAAAACTAAATGTCTTTATGGCAGGTTTAATAATTTATATAGTATAGGTTTTTATTAAAACCTTTGTTTTTGTTTTTGTTATTTTGTTTAAGACATACAGTGCTCAGCATAAATAAGTACACCTCATTTTGAAAATAAATATATATTTTTATCCATTTCTCAGTAAATATTGGTCATATATTTTGGTGCATTTGAACAAAACAGATTTATTAAACAGATATATTTTTTAAAATTCATTCATTCATTCATTCATTCATTCATTCATTCATTCATTCATTCATTCATTCATTTTCTTTTTCGGCTTAGTCCCTTTATTAATCTGGGGTCGCCTCAGCGGAATGAACCGCCAACTCATCCAGCACATTTTTACGCAGCGGATGCCCTTCCAGCCGCAACCCATCTCTTGGAAACTTCCGTACACACTCATTCACACTCATACACCACGGACAATTTAGCTTACCCAATTCACCTGTACAGCATGTCTTTGGACTGTGGGGAAACCCACGCGAACGCAGGGAGAACATACAAACTCCACACAGAAACATCAACTGACCCAGCCGAGGCTCGAACCAGTGACCTTCTTGCTGTGAGGCGACAGCACTACCTACTGCGCCACTGCGTCGCCTATTTATTAAAATAACAAACAAAATTTTTTTTTCCTTTTTCCTTCTCTTGATTTTTTCCACTTTTCTTAAAAAATAAATAAATCTATATTTCTTTCTAACATAGAAATTTGCGTGTACTAACATTTAGACCATTATCATAAATTATTTTGTTAGATAAGCTCCAGATTTGGCTTCAGTACTGACTAAACTATTGCATATGCACAAATATAATATTGTAAACATCCAGAAGAAAATATTAATTAAAACAATTTACATGGATTTAGATTTTAAGTCAAACCAAAGTAATTCAATTAATTTATCACTATAAAAACAATATTTTACCTTTGAGTCAATTAATTTTTTTCCTTGGCCAGAATGAATATTTTTAATAATATTAAATGACATTTTTCATTTTCAACCAAGTCAAAACTCTACTTTGAGGATCATTTATAAATTTAGCTGTAACAAATTATAGTAATTTGTTTTAGATTTGTCCAAAGCTAGATTATACTTTGATCTAAGGTTAAAAAAGACAGTTTCTACTTTCTACTAAAGAAGAAAATATATTTAGTGTCTCTACACTGCCTCACAAAAGTCTTGTCGTCGACCCTGTTGTAAGAGTAACAAATGTTAACTTGACTTTTACTTGATCATTTCATAAGTGTCAGAAGGAAGATTTTTCAGATGAATCATCTGTTGAACTGCATCCCAATCATCATCACAAATACTGCAGAGGACCTATTAGAACCCTCATGGACCCAAGATTCTCACAGAAATCAGTCAAGTTTGGTGAAAGAAAAATCATGCAAGAGATCTGCAGAGTGATGGCAACATCAACAACCTGAGGTATCAAGACATTTGTGCTGCCCATTACATTTCAAACCACAGGAGAGGGCAAAATCTTCTGCAGGATAGCGCTCCTTCAAGTTCCTGAAAGCAAAGAATATCAAGGTGCCAGCCCATGTCAGGATTGGCCAGCCCAGTCACCAAACATGAACATTATTGAGTATGTCTGGGGTAAGATGAAGGAGGAGGCATTGAAGATGAATTCTTCAAGAACGCTTTCTTTACCATTCCAGATGACTTTATTAACAAGTTATTTGAGTCTTTGCAGAGATGTATGGATGCAGTCGTTTTCCACTTTTTTCCACTGCACCATGACATTATATTCTATACTGTACATTATTTCTGTTAAGTGACAAGACTTTTGTCTTAATAAAAGTCAGATCTTACTGTCCTAATTAAATAATTGAAAATCAAGGCATGATCATATTTTATTTTAGCAAAATAAGCATAATCTAGAGGCCTTTGCCTTTCATATAAGCCACTTCTGATACCAAATGATCAGCTAGAAGTCAAGGTATTATTTGTTGTTCCTAAAACATGGATAGGTGACAAGACTTTGTCAGGTAGTGTATATTACACAATATTTTTACTTTGAGTGTTTTTTTCTTGACCACAAAAACTATTTTAGATTTAAATAAAAGTGTATAGTTTGAACCAAAATTAAATTATACTTTGAGAAAAAACTAAAAAGTAGCTGAAACAAATGACAGTAATTTTGTTAAGTTGGCCCAAAGTATAATTTTTTTCAGTGCAGGGTGTTTTTCCATAACCTTCACTAACATTTCTCTCACGTACCTGTCAGGTAACGTTCTTCCTCCTAGATCAGAACCAGAGGGAGCACGTCATCGATGCTTTCCGTCCCGACCTCTCCTCCATGTCTTTCCACCAGCCCGTCAGTGATATGAATGTGGCCAGCGGCTGCCCCCTGTTCTTCCCTCTGAAGAAACTGAGGTCGCCCAAACATGCTTACTGCAAAGACGACACCATCTACATCAAGTGCGTGGTGGACACCTCTTCCTAAAGCACCCAGGTAAGGAGGACGGGACACATACTGCCCAAGAGCAGAAAAAACTGTGGATCTGAGGAGAACTGTAGAGGAACAAACCGCCAAATATTCATGAGCTGAAAAGTTGAGGAGCTTCATCTTTCGATGCATGAATAAAATAATATTTTTAGATTGACACTTGGCTCTTAATGTTTTAAACATGGATTCTTTCTCGTTATTTTGAGGTTTTTACTATTTTATTTATTATGGAATGAGTGCCTCTGATTTTTGAATAACTTGCTTATATTTTTATATTGTGTGATAATAAATAAAATGGGTTGACTGTCTTGCTTTTGTATTTCCTCTTTGTCTAAGGGTGTTTCGAGATTTCAGAATAATTATAATGGTTTGCATTTCTAACCATTGATATTATTGGCTTAGGATTGAAATAGTTTTAATTGCTAGCTGATGATTTTTATAAAGGGTGATTTAAATCTCATCCACTCAAAAATTAATAAATAAAATAACCCTTTATAATCATAACTGGAATACAAACAAGCACTATAGTATGTTACAATATTAATAATATGGATTCAGATGGTTACAAATGCCATTTTTCTTCTTGAATAATTGTTTAATGTAAATTACGCACAGATTTCTTAACCATATCTATAGAATAAACACAGGCTCATTGTGAAAATGTACCCTGGTATACATTTCTGGAGAGCGCAAAGTATGTAGCCAGAGCTATGTATGACTGCATTTTGTCCTTAAAACGAATGTTAAGGGGTGGTATGACACTACCGATGACCTCTGTTTCTTTTCGTTGCTGACCGCTTACCTCTGTGTGGATGACTTTTCCGCTCTTACCAGTTTGTCCAGCGGCTCGCTGCGTATGTCGGCAGACTTGAGATGTAGAGAGGAGTTGACCGTGACCGTGACGACGTTTGAGTCCGGCAAAGAACAGTTCCAGAAAGGTACTAAAACACAAATGAAAGGCAAAAAAATTAAATAAACAAGTAAAAAAACAGGGTGAGAGCGTGGTAAGATCCGAAAACATGGTAAAAATCAGGTGGTCATAAGGGTTTATCTTTTTCTGAAAACACTGTCAGTTGGGTTTAGGGAAGGGGGTGATCGGGTCAGGCCGTACTCACACTATGTACAGTTGCCTTGAACCGGGCCAAAGCACGCTTGTCCCCCCTCCCGTCTCCCCCGATGGCCCGCACTCACATTACATTCGGGCCTGGGCACGCTTACGTCATCGATGACGCGCTGTTCAGAAGCGCTCTCGCTCAGCACAGTGGAGATTTCTTTAATTATGTCGTTTAAGTCGTTTGATATGCGGTGACACGCAGTCAAACATTACGCCGAACAGATCAGCCACTTTTGACGCTCATAAACAACCATAAAGTCCTCCTGCTGCAGGAATTAGGAGGTTTGCTGAAGGTGCAGCTGTCGTGCAGTTTAATAAACTACGACAGTTTGTGTTCATTGAACAGTACGAATAATTAATTAATCCATACCAAACAGTCGCTTAAAAGTCACGTCTCGCTTTCAGTTTCGGGCTCGGGCGCGTTTTGCACTCACACACAAGCGTACCGCGCCAAAGCCCATGTGAACCGCGCTCTGGCACACCTCTTCCAACCGGGCCAGGGGCGGCCAAGTGTACCATGCCTGAGCCCGATTCAGAGCACTCACACTTCTCAAACGATCCGGGAAACAGGCCTGGGCACGGTTCGGATAGCATAGTGTGAGTACGCCCTCAATCGGTGCTTTTGAAAACACTTATCAGTTGGGTTTAGGCATACCTGTCAACCCTCCCGTTTTTCCCGGGATTCTCCCGTATTTTACAGTTCTATCCCGCTATCATCCCGTAAAGGTATTTTCCCGTATTTCTCCCGTATTTTCAGTCTTTCTCTGAAGGGTGGCATATAAACATTAAAGAGCTGAGCCTCCCTATACGCAACCCATACCGCCAAACCACCAGGGGCCGCCATTTGCACTTAAATGTGAGCCTGTTCTGTGCTTTCGCTTTGTTTAGGCATGAAAACACTTTGAAATAAATACAAAAAACGGTGGGATTTCCTTGCCTTTTCATTACAGATGTCGTCCCCCCTTCATATGCAATCTTCAAAACAGTCATATAGCGGTGCGTGACTATCATCTGACACGCTCCATAGTGATAAATAAAGGCTGTTTCCTAGCGTAGGCTGGGGTTTGGGTGCGTGTTTAAACAGACATATACACATAATTAATAATAATAATATCTAAAGATGTCGATCTTGGTGGGGTTTTTTTCAAACACAACTAATTTTGTCCTAAATACACATAAAAAGGCAATCGAATGCTTTTATTATAACGTTAGATGGTTGCATTTTTAAAGTGACACCTGTTATTTAATAAATAAGATATTCATATGTTGCTCTTTAATTAGAAAGTGTCAGTTATACAGTGAAGAAACGGCTAATGAGATTTGATAGCTTGATTTTATTTCATTATAATAGCTATTAATTTTAATAAGCTAAACTGTTTGCTAAAGTTGCTGCTAATGTATACTGTATATTTTTTCTTTTGTAAATAATAATAATAATAAAACATATTACTGCCCATTTAACTGTTTATTTATAACGAAACAGCTCTAAATCAACATATTTAGTAATTTGGGGATTTTTTTTTGGGGGGGGGGGGGGGGGGGGGGGGGGGGGCATATCCCTTATTTTCACATCCCAATGTTGACAGGTATGGTTTAGGAAGGGGGGTTTTGGGGATATTGTTAGGTCAGTCAGTCGACAGCCCTCTAGTGGATTTATGTGAGAACAGCAGGTGCGAATGGCATTCACGAAAGAAATTTCAGATCTGAAAAAGTGTACACTTTTTTTTGTAACCCTTTATTAAAGTCTCGGACATGTAAAACAGTATTGCCTTTTTGACACCATATAATCATGCATTTTTGATTGTTAGTGGTTTTGCCTGTTGGGAGGAGGTAAAATTTGTCATTTTTACTGTTGATCATAGCACCAACCCATTAAATAGGCCTGTGCAAAAAATGTTTTTAGTTTTAGTTTATGGATTTTATATGGAGTATAACAGCAAATTAAAGTGTGTGTCTGTGAGTGTGTGAGAGTGACCTTTAGCACTTACCTTGATGAGTCTGACAAAATCTAAATATGCATCTCAGCTCTCAGAACTACATGGAGTAAACTAAAACAAAACTGTGTATTTATGCACCATCAAATGTGGTTATAATGGAAGTTAATGGGGCAAAAACAGCCACCAACAGTAAATTGCGGAGAAAAAATGAAAATCTAACAATGCATCAAAGCCAATGTTGTTACTATTCATTCACATGTCCAACACTGTGATAAAAGGTAAACAGTCCACAATTACTTTTTATATTGAAAAGATGTCATTCTGTGTGTTTTTCCCCCAAATCAGTGGCATAATTTATGAATTTGAAAATAACGAGTTTTTACTTGTTTTTTATTTAGAGCTTTTAGTTACATTTTCTAAACAATTTAGTAGTTTTGATCAGGACTGGGGTTGATTAACAGATTTATGCAATAAATAAATAAATAAAAAATTATCTTATGCATTTTTACAGCGGTTTAATACAGTGGATGTTTTCATCCCTAACATAACAAAAGGGTAGTTAATTTGAGCAGTGCACAAGTGTTAAGAGTGTTTTAATAGTCAAAATAATGCCTAACAAGCTTTTTAGGTATATTCAATTTTGTTAAACTGAATTATAAATTCTGAACATGTTTGTGTATGCTGTAAATCAAGGTGTACTAGTCACTATTTTTTTAATTATATAATAAACATAATTAAACAGGACATATTCTAATATATTTGAATGAAAATTAAAGATATATAACACTTGTACTTTTGATGCTTTAAACCCCCTTTATTCTCCCAATCCACCATGCTTTACCCATGTATGCAGTTGTTAGTGCGAAATCAGCTTATATGTTTTATAAAAGCACTGCATTTAGCTGTGGCTCTTTTATTCAATTCTGAGTAAATTCAATTTATGTTAACTTGAATGTGTGCAAAAAGGACCCTAGTTCAGCTGGTAAGCAGTTTCTAAAAGTCCTGAAAGTAACTATTAGCACCAAAGTTTGGAAAGATACTCTGGATACCTCCTTGAACATAATGTTTTCAGATATTTTTTTTTATGAATGCCGCAGAATGAGAGACGAGTAAATATCAGGTACTTTCCCACAGTGTTTACTGCAGTTGAAAAAGTTGAACGCTTTATATAATAAGTACAAATCATCATTCTGCATCAAACAACTGCCTCCGCTCAGCCATGTGCTGTTCGGCCCCCAGTGTATGATTAGTTTTGTTCAGCGACATGGCATTTTTTCATTTAGTCAGCTCACTATGACCTGTGATGTCTGCCTGAATCACAGTGTCCGAATTTCACAGAAACCTAAGAATATTACTGTTACGCCAGCAAGTATGACCCATTATGTGTTAAAAATGTAAGCAGATGACAGTTGCACTTCCAGCAGACCTTCAGACTGATGCCAGAGCCATCTTGTATATATGCTGACCCCTCACTCTCACATCCACTCATCAGGAATATAATTATAGCACTTCATAATAACAGTTATAAATAACATTTACAATCATGTCATGTTTTAAAATATACATAGATTTATTTTTGATCAGTTGGCTTTATCATTTTCATATCCGTTTATTATCCATGTATCTTTCTAACTAACTAACTATATATATATATATATGTGTGTGTGTGTCTGTGTGTATGTATATATATATACAGTATATATATAATATATATACACACACACACACACACACACACACACACACACACACACATATATATATATATATATATATGTGTGTGTGTGTGTGTGTGTGTGTGTGTGTGTGTGTGTGTGTGTGTGTGTGTGTGTGTATATAGCCTTTATTACCTGTGTATATACTGTATAATATAAAATTAATATATATCTAATGTTATATACTGTATATTTGTCTAGATGCAAAATATGTTTAACTTTATCCATCATCTATATCTGTTTATATTTTAATATATAACCTTCATATAAATATAACTTTATAAATCAATCTATCTATCTATCTATCTATCTATCTATCTATCTATCTATCTATCTATCTATCTATCTATCTATCTATCTATCTAACTATTCTATATATAGCACAATAAAAGCAGCAGAGTAGATGGGACAGTAATAGTTGAACAGTAATTTACCATTTATTATCACAGTTACTACCTGTAATGGCTACATAAAGTAAATTACTGTAATTTATTCTTTGCACTACACAATTTTATACAAATCCTGCTCCTTTTACAGTAAAATACTGTTTCCTTTTGTTACAGCAAAACTATTTTACAGTTATTTACTGCATACTCTAGAGTAGGGATTAACAGTGTATATCTGTATCTATCTATCTATCTATCTATCTATCTATCTATCTATCTATCTATCTATCTATCTATCTATCTATCTATCTATCTATCTATCCATCCATCCATCCATCCATCCATCCATCCATCCATCCATCCATCCATCCATCCATCCATCCATCCATCCATCCATCCATCCATCCATCCATCCATCCATCCATCCATCCATCTATCTATCTATCTATCTATCTATCTATCTATCTATCTATCTATCTATCTAGCTAGAACTTATGAACTTTATATCTAACTTTATGTAATATAATATCCTATTAACCTATCTATCTCTCTATAATTTTATTTTATCCATTTATCATCTATCTATCTATCATCTTTTGTCTGTCTGTCCGTCCGTCCGTCCATCCATCTATCTATATAGAACTTATGTCTAAAACCATTGAAATGTAATATTTATATTTTATCCATCATCTATACAGTGTGTATTTTAAAATATATTCTATCTATCTATCTATCTATCTATCTATCTATCTATCTATCTATCTATCTATCTATCTATCTATCTATCTATCTATCTATCTATCTATCTATCTATCTATCTATCCATCCATCCATCCATCCATCCATCCATCTATCTATCTATCTATCTACCTACCTACCTACCTACCTACCTACCTACCTACCTACCTACCTACCTACCTACCTACCTACCTACCTACCTATCTTCTGTCCGTCCGTCCGTCCGTCCGTCTGTCTATAATAATGTATTGTATCTGTTTGTAATATATTTGTGTATACAATAATTTTATTATATGTCTGTCTAAAACCATTGAAGTGTAATATATTTATTTTATCCATCTATCATCTATATAGTGTGTATTTGAATTAATACTATCTATCTATCTATCTATCTATCTATCTATCTATCTATCTATCTATCTATCTATCTATCTATCTATCTATCTATCTATATAGAACTTATATAAACTTTATATCTAACTTTATGTAATATGATATCAATTATATTTATATTAGTGTATACAATAATTTTATTGTCTGTCTAAAACCATTGAAATGTAATATATATATTTCATCCATCTATCATCTATACAGTGTGTATTTTAAAATATATTCTATCTATCTATCTGTCTGTCTGTCTGTCTGTCTGTCTGTCTGTCTGTCTGTCTGTCTGTCTGTCTGTCTGTCTCTCTCTCTCTCTATCTATCTATCTATCTATCTATCTATCTATCTATCTATCTATCTATCTATCTATCTATCTATCTATCTATCTATCTATCTATCTATCTATCTATCTATCTATCTATCATCTAATAGCTATGAAGGTATATGTATCTATCTATGAGCAAACGCAAAGTACATAATCACATCCGTCCCCTTTCAAACTCAGCATAAGTTTCATCTCTGACCTGCACTTCAAGTCCACAAATAGAGGATTTAATGTCTTGATTTTGCCATTGGAGCAGAGCCTCTGTAGCCCCTCCTCAAGTCCGCTGCTGCTGTACTTCCTGTACACGGACGATGATGATGATGATGATCGGGTTATGTTAATTACATAAGCAAAACGTAAATGATTCGCGGGAAAAGGTGAAAAAATGGCGACGCGCACTGCCTGCGCTTCTGCGTCGCTTATGCTGTAAAAACACCCGAAAGTCTCTCAAACATCGCGAATGGGACATCGTGCTGCCACAGGAGGGGATATCTGCACTTTTGGCGCGTTTTACCCGCGGGACTGGAGAGAAATCAAAGCGGTAATCCCAGCTCGAGATGTGTTTGAATGTGACCTGATTCAAAACCTTACAGCCACAGCTGCACTGATCTGACGAGTTTACCCACGCATAGGAAAGCGTAACAGTGTGTTTTGTGCATGTTGTGATTGTTACAGAGAGCATGACAACTTGTCTGAGTCCCTAAGAGAAGTTTTTTTTTGCTAGTGCACAAGTTTTCCAGCGTGCACTGATGATGATGATGTTGCATGTCTTCAAATGGGCAGTGTGTGTGTGTTGCAAATATTCATAGTTCGCTTGTGTGATTTATAATATTGAGTTAGAAGTGGGCATGGCTGTAGAGAGTGACTTTTTAAGCACTAGTGCATGCATTTAGAGCCGTTACTATACTTTTCTGTGTTCTTTTCTGTCACTTGGATGAAGTTTGCATGCATGTTTTATCCGTTTAGTTCATAGCACCGCCGTCTGGTTTCGATTCATGTGAGTATTTGTTAAAAAAGGGTCTGGTTTAACGTTATATCCTGACTATGAGTAAAGCGACTCTGCTTTTCTGCTCCCTTTTGAGTCATCAGGGTCGAGAATGAGTCAGGAAATATTCCCCATAGAGCTGTTGTGGTTGAACGAACATATTTGCAGTTCTACACAAGTCCTGCAAGGTTGTCATAAACCATCACGCAGATATAGTGCATACTGACCTGGGTCACTTTGAGGGATTCCAACCACGTGTTATGGGGGAGAAAAATCAGTTTGTTGAATTTTAACAAAACTTTCCATTTTTACAATTATAAAAGAAGCAAATTAACAAAATAATAACGCTATTTTAGGAAATTCCTTCTTACACAATAATGCATTTATTAAAATTATTTCAAAATTTGTTATAGTGATATATGTGTTACTAGAGAATTTGTTTATCACTTATTGGATTTATTGTTTGCAAACCTCTCACTGATTTGAATGATTTACATTTTTATTTCTGTGTATTATCTCTAGGTACCAGTAGGTGGCGAAAACTGTTATAAATGAGTCAATGAGTACACACATTTCATTAAACACCAAAAATTAAAGTCTGCAAAATCTAATTATAAGTATTATTGTGATTATAATGGTTTCAAACTGATGTTGTTCAACGTTTGTGAGCTGTTGGGGATGTTTTCATTACCTATGGGGTAGGCATGGGCCGATATAAAATTCTGACAGTATGATAACCTTGGAAAAAATATCACACTTTCACAGTATTGTGATTAGTGCTCTAAAATATGTTCTTTATAAATGTCAGGGTGAAACACAAAAACTTTTTCCCCATTAAACACAATATATTTTGTTTTAGGAAACTTTTAATATATTTTGGAGCAGTAAACATGTCAGGCTAAATAATTCAAATGAATTATTGACTTGTTATCTTCATTAGTTTCAAAAACACAGATTTTTTTACATCTTGAAAAGGCATCTTCGGAGATCTTTCTTTTCTTTGGATATAAAGTCACTGCGCTGTTCAGCTCTATAGCATGCTTGAATTTTGGTTTATAAGCGATTTTTAAAAAAAAAATGTTTCCTGAGTCTTGGGCTGACCAGTAGCTTTTGATGTGGACGGTCCTTTTCTGCTGTAGATAATCATTCATTCATTCATTCATTCATTCATTCATTCATTCATTCATTCATTCATTCATTCATTTTCTTTTCGGCTTAGTCCCTTTATTAATCCGGGGTCGCCACAACGGAATGAACCGCCAACTTATCCAGCATATGTTTTACGCAGCGGATGTCCTTCCAGCTGCAACCCATCTCTGGGAAATGCTGGAGATACTGTTGTCCTAAAAAAACTAAATAAAATAGTTGTAAAAAAACACGTGTAAAACAGAACCCAACAACTTTCTTATTCCGTAGGAATGGTGTAACAGAATATTTTAGCTGTTTTAAAACCTTTACCTTTTCCTACCACGGTAAAACTTAAAACTGGTTATCGTCCTGTGCCTACTCTGGGGTGATTCTTAATTTATCCACAACTTTCTGTGTTTCAGCACAAATGCTTTTTGGTGACAAATCTCATTCTGACACATATATGGGCTAAATGCTTTGAAATTGTTCAAAAACTTAATACTCTCTGGCCAAATTTACTACTCTTTTATTATGTTAGTTGCTGTTTTGCACCATTGAATTCCATTGTAATGACATTTTATATTGCAAAGCTGACACCATATTATTATGTATTCTTGATTGTTAGTGGATTTTTGCTGTTACGTAAATTTTCCGTTATGTTCGTGGCAAAACACCCACTAATATAACAAAAGGGTAGCAAATTTGAACAATACACAAGGGTTAAAATTACATTTATTATTAAAAGCAAGGTTTTCTTGGAGCACTGAAAGTATTCCCAGATTACCTTGGAAGAACAAACTCGGTCGGAAGGATGAGAAACATTGTGAGACGATGGTCACACGATTTTTAAAATGAGAGTATGCGTATTTGTGGCAGTCTGTCAAGATAAAATCACTTAAAACATCTTAATATTTTAGAGAAAGTAGTCAAAGTTTGCATAGCCAACTATTGGTCTTATCCACCCAAGACCCACCCATAGTTAAACATCATGTAGCCTACTTTTTGATTATCTGACCCCAGGATTAATGACAGGATTCGCCAATATAACGAAGAACCGCGCATAACAGGGTTTTATGCGTCTCCGATATGCACTGTCAATAGAGTGACTCCATAAGGTAACGTAAACTGCACACACTTGATAATGTAATGCGCGAAGTCGTGGATGCGTGTCAACGCAAGGATAACTTATCCTTTAAATGTCCATGCTTAATAGTAGGGGTGTGAACCTACACTGGTCTCACGGTTCGGTTACGATTATCATGCCATCGATTCGGTTCAATTCGATATCTCGGTGCATCACGGTGCATTGGCGATGCTTTCCATACACAATTAGATTTTTTCTTCACAACAATTTAAAAAAAAAATTAAAATCTATAAATCTATTAATATTTATAGACTATTTGTAATACAATTTTGTCCATTAATACAAGCAGTAAGATATATGAACCGTACCAATTGATTTGGAATTTGACCCTGCTCAAAGAAAACGCTCTTTTTTAATGTATCAAACAAAACTCAAGTACATGCACAAAACAACAAGAGCATTTATAGCAAATAAACTAATGTAAATGTCATCCCGCTTGCTTTTTGAGCGCTGTCAAACGAGGTCTTACACCCCTATGACTGGTCATTGTCTTCACCCGCTCAACAGAAAGGGCTGTGATTGGCTTTAGAAATGAAAGCGCTGTTCACCAATGAGTGACGCGGGAAAAACAGCCGCGGTTACAGTCTATATGCGCATACTACGTCCGGTTATCACAGGTAATCCATAATAGACACAGTTGAGAAAACTTGCACCACAGGCACGCTCGTGTCTGGATCCACAAGTATAGCTTTAACAGCCAAGAGGAAAAGAAAAGTTACCTCACAAACACACCAGCGGGTCGAATGTCCAAAGTGAGAGAGAGAGAGGGATAGATAGATTTTTACAGCATTTCTCCCTAGCAGTGAAATAGCGGCTCGTGTGCTGTACCTTCTTTAGTGTCAATGAAAGACTTTCCAGCAAGACTTATAAGCAGTTGAACTGTGCATAATTATCTACCTTTTAAATAGTAGGAGCGTTTTGTTTACTCGCCCTCGCCTCCTTCGCCATAGTATTCTACTGCAACATCGCGCATAGGAGATAAATAACGTCAGTACGTAATAAGCGGTAATGCTCTATTACTGAACCGATATCGAATTGTCCCTATCTGCATCGCGGTGCACCGAAGAAACAATTAATTTTGACACCCCTACTTAATAGGTAATCGATACGGTCTATTGATTTATAGGGTTATCAACAATGTGTGTATATTTTTGTTTGGAATATCCTTCTGTTAAAGATTTTTGTGTTCATCTTTGCTGCAAATGAATTGCACTCTCATTAAAACCAAATCCAAGAAGTATCGGAATCGGTACTCTGTATCGGCAAGTACACAAATTAAAATACTCATTCTCGTATCGATTTGTAAAAAAGTGGTAGTGGTTCATCTCTATATATATAATATAAAATAAATAATATAAATATAAATAAATATTAAATTCACCTTTGCAGTACTGTAGCTGTAGTTTGCAGTAGAGGTCCAGTCAAACATTGCTTCTTTACAGTCATCACTCAAATGCTGTTCGCAGGTGTTTGTATTTGGGTTACTGAACATAAGATAAAACAAGCGAATCTGACATAAAATTCATTGTATTACAAAACTTCATTAATGTAATTGTAATTGGAGATAAAATCAGAATTTGGTAATTGGTACATAAGAAGATGTTATGTAAAGCAATGTCTGTCTGTCATATTTAAACCCATGATTTTGCCTGACAACTAGATGACAAATTTTAAAACTTTATGAGCTATGCATATCTCAGCTTTCTATGTATTTATTGTAGTTGTCATGTATAGTGTATGCATTTGTATGTGTAAAAACTGGCACAGAAGTAAAAACCTTAACCAGAGCTTGCTGCCACTGTGCATGCATGCAAATGAACCAACCAGTGGGCAAAACCCCATATTATGCCATTATTTATTTACTTTGTCTCCTGTGTGAATTTCTTTCCCTAAGATGTGTGGTCACTACTCAGTAAACTTTCCATATTTAAATAATTTCTGTTCATATTGTGTTCATATGATGTATTATGCAAATAATTACACTTTTCACATCTCTGATAAGCATCGCATGTGATAAACCTCCTTTTGTTTTTTTGTCTTTCTGTCCCGCAGGAACTATAGGTGTGTGTAACGTCAGCATGTTGGAGTCGGCCTGTCGGGACGGATATCTGACAGCCGGGTCGGAATCTCTAGAACCCAAGCACCTTCATCCTAATATAGAGAAAAGCATCTGTGACCAGGAGACCAGCTTGACCGTGGGCCAGTATGTGCTCTGCCGCTGGTCTGATGGCCTTTATTACCTGGGCAAAATTCAGAGAGTGAGTCACTTTTTATTTGTATTTAGCCTTTACAAACAAGAAATGTGAAATAAACTATCAAATAAATAAAGCTCAAAAATTCATAAAAAATATGCAAATAGTTTTTTAGAAAAATAAGTTTTGTAGTATAACCAGCAGGACAGCAGTGATGTGTGAACTGAATTTGGTGAGAGTACAGTAATTTACAGTACAGTTATTGAATATTTTTCATAATAAAAATTCATAACAAATATGCAAAATAGTTTTTTAGAAAAATAAGTGTTGTAGTCTTACCAGCAGGACAGCAGTGACGTGTGATCTGAGTTTGATGGCAGTATAATGAGTTAGAGGGAAGTTATTGACAGCTTTTGTAGTATTGGTTTTTGCATTTTGCTCTTTGTAGACGGTCCCTAAGGATTGGCCTCTTTGCCGCCTGCGCATAGAGATCAATATAATGCGTCCAGCGCGTAGGAAAGCTCGTTTTTAGGAAAATAAGGTTGTAGGTGGTTGTATACATTGCGACAGTTGAAAAAATGTGCTATTTGTGTAGGAACAATGTTTCGGTCATAAGTTATTGATCCGGAAAAGACGAATCTGCGAATCTGTTGCTAACTTTACTGAACTGAACCAGTTCCACACCACTGCATTAGTCTTTCCTTTCTTATCAACTATTTCGTCTGCATTCTTACTTGTGGAAGCTTGTTCATTCGCATCTGTATTCCGAGCACTCATTTTGTAGCTAAAACTTTCTGCGGCGCAGCTTAAACCAACTGCTATGCTGAGCGCTGGCTGCGTGTCTGTGTTGTTCGTCATCACGTAAGTGAGATCAGATCACGCTCTTTCTGACGGCTGAGCACTGAACGTCATTCAGTGACAAGTGATACATGTATAAGATCTTATATAAATAATAATATATATATTTATATATATGCAAATTTATATCGAAATATCGGAAATGGGTTCAAAAATCATATCATCGTTATTGAAAAAAATTCTATCGCGATATATATTGATATCGAATTATTGTCCAGCCCTACCTGGGACATAACAAAATAGTGTGTTTTGAGTTACAGGTTACAGTTTTGACAAAAAATTTAATTTGATTATTTTGGCGTTAATTTTAATTGAACGATATTCTCTGGCTTTAAAGTCCGCGTGAACTGGAAGCTGCGACCGTTTTTTACTCCCTGTTGTGATGCAGTTCCTAGAGGAACAGAATATATTAGATGACAAACAGTGGGCGTGGCTTGTTTTTTTTTTACTGCGAGCTGATTGGATGTTGTAAAACAGGCATTTCATTTATAAAGATCAAGAAAAGGGTTTGGGGAGAGTTATTACAACCTGACGGACCCCTCCTCCTCGCCTTTTCTGTTTGTTGTCATAGCGTTATCAAAACTGACATTTGGAGGGGCGGGGCTAAGAATGTTAGCCATGCACAATAGCTCAGACAGCCGTAATCTGAGAATTTAACTGAAAACAAGTTTTAAACAGTTTTAATTTTCTTAATGACATGCACAGATGACTTGTCCACCACAAAACTAGCAATGTGAGCTAACAAAATCAATATGGTTAGTTTTGATTTCATGTGTACATTAAAGGAACACTGCATTTCCGCTTTGTAAAAAAAAATTCTTCTGTTCTATTTGGGGCGACACTACATTCATACACTATGCTGTTGAGTGTGTAAGTGCATAAGTACATAGTGCATTGTGTATAGTACACGTAGAGGTGACCTTTACCATTTTTGAATCCATTCAGTTGATCTTCTTGTCTGGCCGGAATAGATTTAGCTTAGCTTAGCATAAATCATTAAATCTGATTTAAAGTCAGTCTTAGGCCCAATCCCAATTCTATTTCCTACACATTCCCCTGCGCCTACCCCTTCGCCTTTCCCTTGGCCCTTGAAACAGAGTGTTAAGGGCTAGGGGTGGAAATATCCCCCTAAGAATTGGGACACCACTACTATACACGTCACACAAAACTGTTCTGTGTATTTACATCATGCTCATAGTCATAAAAGCAACCACAATAAAGCAACATTAATATTAGGGCTGGGCGGTATATCAAGTTCTGGGGAATTATCGATATGATTCCCCAACGCGATGTGGGAATGTCCAATATCTTTCATATCGATAAGGTTTGAGGCCACACGTGCGCATTCTGCGTGAAACAGACCACTCTAAGGTAGCACGCGAGCTCCACTTGCACAAATGTGCGCATGTGGACATGAGTCATACAAAAGATTTGTTAAAAATGAGCGAATCGTTTAAGAATGACCCATCACTGATGCGACATGGAGGAACATGCAGTGCCGGTGTTGTATCGAAATCTGACTCCCCCTCGCGTGCACGCGTGTCACACAGCTCCTGCAGCTGTCACAGCGGTTTATCAGAAACTTTTTTATCGATCATTTCTTCCGCAGTTGACAGCAAGAACGAATATAGAAGCCTTGTCAATTTGACAAGCAGCACCTAAATGTGTTCAAAAGAATTAAAAACGTCAAAATTTGACGAATTTGTACCGCATTTCGAAAGTGAAACCACCTCAAATTCACCGAAATATTCAGTTTTACGAGCACTTCAACTCCACCTCCCCCCCTCTTCACCAGGGGCCCCCATCAATAATCCATGCGGGGGGGCCCACACATTTTGCGCTACGCCACTGTATAACAAATTTAGCTCTGCGTTCTGATCTGTTATTGTATATTGACTTCAATTCCGATTATATTCTAATCATTGTAGTTATTTATTTATTCTGTATAATTGATTTATTTATTTTAGCCCATTAACTGGAGAACGTGATTTGATTTGTGTCTGTCCCTAGTGTACAAACGGTTGGTGGTTTAAACGATTACTAAAACTTAAAAAAAAAAAGTAAAATAAAAAAAAAAAACTGCATTTGTCTACCAAACATTTCTTTAACTATTTTAATATCTCGCTGTTAGCTACTCTTTCAACAAAGAACAATATAAGAATGATAATTATCATGATGGTTATAACAGGGAGGGAAACCCCTGTATTTAAATTATATTTTGCTCAAAAACTGTTTAATAAAGTTTTAATAAAGGCTTTGACTCTCAAGTAACCATTTATGGGAAAATACCGGATACATATCGTATATCATCATTCCTCCTTAAAATACAGAGATTTGATTTTTTGCCCATATCGCCCAGCACTAATTAATATTATATCAGAATTGCTGCAAAAAGCTATTTCGCTGCCACAAGACAGTTCTGACAGACTGGACTATTCTATCAAAGTCATTGGGTGAGGTTATCAGAATTTATATTATGTTGAGTAAATTTAGCGATTTAAAAAAAAAATGTTTCTTTGAAGATACCACATTAATGTAATGTAATAAATGAAAGTAATAAATCAGCCGATTTGTAGTAAAAATCCTTATTAATGCACATTTGTTTCACATTTGTGGGTCTTCTTGATTGGTTTTGCAGCCATGTTCCTGCTGTTGCTGGTGTAGTCGAAGAAAACTGTCATACCCTTTCGTTTGTAGTGTGGTCCTGAAAAATCTGCGTTTGAAGGGCTATGTGGCCCTTCCCCTTACCTCTGCGCCTCCAAGCTAAAGAGAATTGGGACACCCCTACCCCTTCATGTGAACATGCGAACCGAGGGGTAAGGGAAGGGCTAAGGGGCAGAATTGGGATTGGGCCTTAGTACACAATGAAACTACAGAAAATTAAGCTTTAAATAGGAAAATGATTGAAACTCTTTTTTTGTTATTTTTGTGAGTGAGATTCTAATTGTGTTATCCAATAATCAATGATTTTCAATCAACAATCATTAATCAACAGACCTAGATTGACTTGAGTGAATGAATTAAAAATGGTAAAACGCAACTGTTGAACTCTAGAGGAATATTAAAAAATTTCCCCCCAAAATGTTTAGTGTTCATTAATGAGTGATCCATTTATTCATTCATTCAAACAGTGGACTATATGCACAGCTAGTGTTTTTCAGCCACTGCTAAACTCCCAGTGAAATGTTAATGTCACTATTTTCAGTTTCATAGGTTTCTTTTACAGCATCGATAATGTAATTTAATTAAAGATTTACTTAATTTAAGATATAGTCAGTTAAATAGGCTTAAGCATTCATCTAGTTGTTCAAGCGTAAAACGAGATGAAAGACTCTTTAAACGCATGTGCCACCAGGACCAGAAGTCGAGCGCAGAATAGGGTTGGGCCGATAGACGATGCCATCGTCCATCGCCGATGGCTGATAGATATCACGATGCTAAGCGGGCATCGCCGATCCTCCGCCTCGCCCCCCATCGCAAACCTGCTCGTGAAAAATACACACTCAGGCCCCTTTACACTAATACAGCTTAGTTTTAAAATGGCATTTTAGAACGAAAATGACCCACGTCCACACTGGTGTTTCATCTAGCATTTCTGAACAGCCCTCCGTCCACTGAAAACGCACATCACGTGACCACACCCACACACACGGCCACAGCCACACACACACACACACAGACAGCCACAGACACTATCATGCTCTCGTCTGAGCTCCAGAGAACAGTGTACGTCGGACAGTTTATCAAGGGTTTATCGCTGGATTGTGTCTCACTATAGTTGTTAAACGTGATATTTAATTAATCTTGTCTCGATCCAGGGCTTAATTTGTGCCGGAACACGACGAATCCGGATGCGGCACCTCATTTTACCGATATCCCTCCTCAACCGCCCTTTTCCCCTGTCTGCTGTTCATTTTCACTTTCTTCCACGACTCCCCAACCCGTTCGTGACACCCCCGCGCTGCTTACTTTTGTCCACGACACCCCTCCGCCATCCACCACCGTGGTGGATGAAACGGTAGGCTACAAATAATTAATTCATTATGAATTATTAATTATTCATAAAATAATTAATTCACCTCCGCCTATGAAGACGATGCCATCGTCCATCACGATGTTTCACATTAGACATCGTACGATGCTAAATTGGTCAACATCGCCCAACCCTAGCGCAGAAACTCCATTAAAAATACTGTGCTAAAAAAAATCCATATTTGTAAGACACGGTGCAGAACAATGTAATATAATGCAGTGCTTCTTGTCTGGTCTGAGACCCACTTTATATCGTATATCAATCAGGCAGTGAAGATCGTTGTTTTTTAAAGAAACGCAGATGACAGTTCCCCTGAAGTGCTTGAGCTGGCTTATTGAAAATAAAAGGTCCCTGTGCATAATCCCTTTGACAATTGAATATAATGCTTTCTTTAGAAACAGGGCGACGCAGTGGCACAGTAGGTAGTGCTGTCGCTTCACAGCAAGAAGGTCGCTGGTTCAAGCCTCAGCTGGGTCAGTTGGCGTTTCTGTGTGGAGTTTGCATGTTCTCCCTGCATTCACGTGGGTTTCCTCCGAGTGCTCCGGTTTCCCCCACAGTCCAAAGACATGTGGTACAGGTGAATTGGATAGCCTAAAATTGTCCGTAGTCTATGAGTGTGTATGGATGTTTCCCAGAGATGGGTTGGGTCCTTTCAGCTGCAACCCAGTACTGGAAAACATCCACACACACTCATTCACACACATACACTATGGGCAATTTAGCTTATTCACTTCACCTATACCACATGTCTTTAGACTTTCGGGGAAACCGGAGCACGCGGAGGAAACCTACGCCAACACGGGAAGAACATGCAAACTCCACACAGAAATGCCAACTGAGCCGGGACTTGAACCAGCGACCTTCTTGCAGTGAGGCGACAGCACTACCTACTGAGCCACTGCGTCGCTGTTGCCCTGTATCTAATACAGTATATATTATACTGTTATTAACAACATTTCAGAATTTATTTAGATTTTTCTATCAATGATTTTTGAATGGTAACTTTCAATGGGGATTTTAGTTTATTTGTGCCAAAAATGTCATATTTAATTGCAATATTGTTCATCTTTTACCCATTTGAAAAGGCATTCACAATTTCCTGATGTACCTTTCAGAGTACATGTGTTACAAAAAAGAAAGAAAGAAATGTCTTTGTTGAAAAGAAAATCACACTGTGCTTTGAAAGCCCAGGATGTCCACTTTAAGCGAAGCCAGATAGATAAAACTGTGCCATGTGAAATTCCCAAAAATCAATGTCCACTACAGCGGACAAAAATGAATCGCTGGGTCTCAGGAGGAAAGCCTAAAAGAGTTGTTCATGACCTGATAGCATGCACTCTTAATCATAAATAATTCATTTGCCGAAAGCATATTTATGTTTAGTTTTTTTAATGCTCGAATTTTATAATATGAACGTTCCTCATTCCATTTCCCCATAGGTGAGCCCCTCAAAACAGAGCTGCTTTGTGTCGTTTGAAGACAACTCCAAGTTCTGGGTGCTTTGGAAAGACATACAGCATGGTAAGAAGTCTGCGTGGATGTGCGTTGTATAAAGCAGTTTTTTTTTAGCGTTTGTTTTTTAACTATCCACATTTTTCCTATGCCCCATTCACGTGAATTATGGGAATAGCATCTGTTAAACTGTAAACAATCTGGTAATAATTAAAAAACAAAATAATGAGATGTCATGATTCTCCTCACAATTCATTCATCAAGTATTCAACTGCAGAATATTTCTAGGTGCGTCCCAAATTGCACACGTATGCACTATTCTACGCCATTTTGTAGAATAAATAGTGTAAGTAGTGCATTCACACTCAAATTCTAAAAAGTATAAGTGCACTTTAAATACCTGGATGATGCACATATTCAACTGTTAAAATGAAGTGTTGGACACTTCACACACTCAACGGCTGCTGCTTTGTAGCGGAAGGGGCAGAGCTATCAGGATGTTGGATTACTTAATTTGTTTTGGATTGTGAAAGCTGAAGTCTCCTACGAGAGTGATTATAGCGCCTCCTGATGATGAATGCGTTTTTAATGGCAGGTTTTATTTTGTAGTTTGGTCATTTATTTCACTAATTTGGCAACCGTCAAATGTCACCTGGGAAACGGTTTGAATATCCGCTTTGTAAAAAACCCATAATGTTCCATTTGGGGCGACACTACATTCATATACTATGCTGTTGAGTGTGTAGGTGCATAAGTACATAGTGCATTGTGTATAGTGTGTCATTTGGGACGCAGCTACAGACATCTTGAATATAACTGTACTGTTGTTGTACTGGGAAGACAACGACAAAATAATCTGGAGTAATAAAACACAGTGTGCTCAAAAGAGCTTTGGATTGTGATAAAAATGTCACATAAAAATACCAAGCATAACATTATTTTTATGATGAATAAAACGGAAGCACAAATCAAACTGTACCTCTTACTCAGTTTTCACTATCAATATGGATTATTTGTTGCCAGCATAGGGTAATTTACTTAAAAAATTAAAAAACTAATTACATCATTAAACGTGTATTTAAATTTCTCTTCTGTTTACTTTGTATGAAAAGTACCTTCATTACTCAGTAAGTACTGTAACTGAAATACTTGACTCAATAATAACCATATTAATCTCAATGCATACAATAGAAATAAAGCTTTTAATTCTTTAACACAGGGCCTTTTAGTTTTATTTAATAAAACTTAAACATATTAAACATCACATGTATCAAAACACATAGAGTGGGGAAAATAAGTATTGAACACGTCACCATTTTTCTCATTAAACATATTTCTAAATGTACTCTTGACTTGAAATTTTTCCTGGATGTTGGGAACAACCAAAGAAATCCATATATGCAAAGAAAACTAAACTAATTAGTTTACAAATGAAGTTATGTGAAATAAAATGAAATGACTGAGGGAAAAAGTATTGACCACATGAAGAAAGGGAGGTGTAGAAAGCCAGTGAAAGCCCAGACAGCAGCTGAAATCTCTCAGTAGTTCTACAGCAACCTTCTGCCCTTCATCATTGTGAATTAATATTCGCTGCTTCAGTTCTACATTAGCAAACCAGAGTGGACATTTCAGCAAGACAATGACTCAAACACAGCCAAGGAAACTCAAATGGTTTCAGAGAAAGAAAATCAAGGTGTAGAATGGCCAGCCAATCACCTGATCCAAATCCACTGCAAAATACAAAATAAAGATCAGATTTGATAGACGAGACCCACAGAATCATCAAGATTTTTACACTCTTGAAATCTGTGAAAAAATCACACCTGAGCAATGCAAGTGACTTCATTCTCCATATGAGAGGCGTCTTTAAGCTGCCATAATTAAAAAACCCTTTTATATAAAGTGCATACATGTCAGTAGTTCAGCACTTTGTCCTTGTTTCTGTTGTTATAAATCTCATTTTTCAGATTTTTTTTATTTTGTTTTATTTTTATGTTTGTATTGTTTGGGTTTTTACTAAAATCTGGTTCAATTCTGTCAACAGCTCTTTTAGAAATATCATTCCCAGGAAAAAAACATGATGTGTTCACTACTTATTTTCCCCGCTGTACATTCCATACTGCATATTATCATTCGTTTCTTTCTCAAGTCATTGTTTCTTGTTTAATGTAAACTTTAAAAATATATTATTCAGCACGAATACACTCAGATTTACTGAATTGATTTATACAGAACTGTTGAATAACTGTAACTAAATTACTTAGAAGCTAAAAGTAATCCCCTACATTACATTTAATTACGATAAGTAGTTACTTTGTAACTAATTGCACCCAACACTGTTTAATATTATTTATTTAATATTATTTTCTAAGTATTTTTTTTTAACTGAAGCTCCCTAAACCGCAAGTTCAACCCATAATTTGAAACACAGTCATCACGTACGGAAAAAGGAATAATCCATCAGCAATCCAGAAAGCAGATATGTTGTGTGATATGTCAGTGTGTCCTGCGAGATGTCTTTGTGGCAGTATAGTATTGGTGCTTTGTGGCAGAGGAACTGAAGTTTTATTCTCTCCCTGTTTCGCACAGCTGGAATCCCAGGGGAAGAACCCAAATGCTCAGTGTGTTCTGACATGTCTCTGGTTCCTGGTAATGAAATTCTTATCTGCGGAAAGTGTGGAATAGGTGAGTGTGAAGCAGACATCAGTGCTGTCTATATCCAGGCTCATCAGGAAACTGGGATGTATCTCAATGAACAGCTTGTTTCTGCTCAGAGAAAGTAATGATTCATTTGAAGAACTATTGACCCAAATGTAAACCTTATTAGTGGAGCTTGCAAAGGAAAGAGTCAGTGTTATTATTACTCATACTTATAGAAACATTATATAGGTGTATTGAGATGCATTGTAGGTGTGTTGAGGTGTATTGTGGTTAAAGGTGGATACAAAGGCGTGTAGCTATTATTTATAGTAATATTTTTGAGGCAATTATAGTAATAATTGGTAGTAATATAATGTATTACTATATTAATTGTTAGTAATATACTTAGTTGGAAAAAAACTATATAAATATAATTGTAATTAAATAATAATAATAATAATTGTTGTTGTTGTTTGTTTGGGTGAGATGATTGAGCAACTGATTTACTGTACACCAAAACATCTTACCACTGCAAAACCACACCCTGCCTACAGTCCACAAGTGGTGACCATGACCTGTGTTTTCTTTTGTTAATTTTATTTTAAAGTAATGCATTTTATCACATTTTTTTATCATATTTTATTACAAATTTTTTTCAGTTAATTAATCATTTGTCAATATACGAAAATCTGAAATTTGGACCAATTGTCAAAATGACGTTTTTATTATTAAATAAATATAGTCATTATTAATAAAGTCATCATAAATAGAAATTATATATATATATATGTGTGTGTGTATATATATATATATATATATATATATATATATATATATATATATATATATATATATATATATATATATATATATATACAGTTAAATTCAGAATTATTAGCCCCCTTTGATTCTTTTTCTTTTTTAAATATTTCCCAAATGATGTTTAACAGAGCAAGGAAATTTTCACAGTATGTCTGATAATATTTTTTCTTCTAGATAAAGTCTTATTTGTTTTATTTCGGCTAGAATAAAAGCAATTTTTTATTTTTTAAACACCATTTTAAGGACTAAATTATTAGCCCCTTTAAGCTAATTTTTTTTTCAATAGTCTACAGAACAAACCATCGCTATACAATAACTTGCCTAATTACTCTAACCTGCCTAGTTACCATAATTAACCTAGTTAAGCCATTAAATGTCACTTTAAGCTGGATAGAAGTGTCTTATAAAAAGTATCTAGTCAAATATTATTTACTGTCATCATGGCAAATGAGTTATTAAAACTATTATGTTTAGAAATGTGTTGCAAACATCTTCTCTCTGTTAAACAGAAATTGGGGAAAAAAATAAACAGGGGGGCTAATAATTCAGGGGGCTAATAGTTCTGACTTCAACTGTATATACATAGCTATACATTTTGTAATATAAATAGAATATAGAATAGAATATACAGTGGTCTCTCGCTGTAACACGGTTCACTTTTCTCGGCCTCGCAGTTTCGTGGATTTTTTTTGTGCAATTTGACATGCTTTTGCGCGGCTGTAGGGCTCCATTACAATTGGTTTTGATCTTTGGTTTTATATTTATAATACTGGACTTATTTTTCTATGAGTTTTGAACTTTGAGAGTGTATAAACAAGAGAGAAAACTGTGAAAATGTTAGTGCCTGTCTGAGAAGAGTGCATAAAGTGTGTAGTGAGGGGTTTCACAGCCTTAAATCATCTATAATAATTGTAAAAAATTACACTGTAAATTTAAAAAAATTACACTAAACAAATCACTGCTAAGTTTAACAATATTAGAGTGAAAGGTTGTTATTTGCATGTGTTTGTAAGGCCTATGACTAAGCATTTTAAGAGAGCTTAGAATTTTTGTGCACAAAAAAATCGATGATGTTGGAGGTGTAACAAAGATTTATCGTATTTAATTATTTATACAGAATTTCTGCCATTTATGCAAAAAAAAAAATTCTTACTTTAAGTTTTGGTCTTGTTTATAGTCCAAATATCTACATTTCAAACCAGAAAACAAAATCATTTTGTTTAACCTATTGGCCGATCATTTTGCTTGTTTTAAGGAAAAACTTAATTTTGAAACAGTATTTTTACTTGATCCATGAATATTTGATATTTCGACTAGAAACGAAATAATACTGGACTTATTTTTCTATGAGGTTTGAACTTTGAGAGTGTTTCAACAAGAGAGAAAACTGAAAATGTTAATGCCTGTCTGAGAAGAGTGCATAAAGTGTGTAGTGAGGGGTTTCACAGCCTTATATCATCTATAATAATTGTAAAAAATAAAGCGGACTACTTTGGATTTTACCTATTGCAGGTTATTTTTAGAACGTAACTCCTGCGAATAACGAGGGACCACTGTTAATTACTAATAAAATTGTTAGTGTTATAGGTCCAGAGCCTTTTTTGATAAGTAGAAAATAGAACAGCACTTACATTTCTTCAAAAAAAAAAAGTGCAAATGGAGTTATATAAATGTTGCCATGACTTCTCGCATGACGCAATGACTGGGGAACTCTTCTGCCTGTGGACAAAACTGATTAGCATGTGCTTGTGATAATGTATTTTAAAAGACTGGAGTGGAAAATGCGCTGTGATTTGCATTATAAACGCCGTGGCGTCTACAAAGCAAATAGAGAACTATTCTGGGTGTCTTTGATGGCGTTTGGTAAGACTGCACTACAGTAATGACTCGCTGGGGACGCAGAAGTGGCTCTCTGAAGTCTCAAGGATTAGTGTCGACTTCAGCTCTGCTGTTCATATTTACACATCTGATTGGCTTTGAGTAGATTTGTTGTTTTTTTTTCTTTTGGTGTGTGTGTGTTAATATTTGTCCTTCCTCATGCTTGTCTTGCATCTTCAGGCTTTCACCAGCTCTGCCACTTGCCCACAGTGGAGAGCTCAGCTGACCCATCGCCTTGGTTTTGCAGAAAGTGCATTTTTGCCTTAGCTGTGAGAGTAAGTACTTCAAATTCTTGTGTGCGTATATTGTTTGCAGGATTTCTACATTTCCTGGAAAACCTGGGAATCCTGAAGAATTAATGAGTGTGTTTTCATGCATGTTCTAAACTCAGTTATGCTTATCATTATTTTCTTTCTTTATTAAGTAAAGTCATAAACAGTTCAAGTGTAAATTTATTGTCACAGCTAGATTTCTGCCCTTCATGCTGATTTCGCCCAGCTCCTAGATCACGTCCAGAATTATACTGTAGGTCACTATTGACTTCCACTTTAAAATGATAGTCACTTCTGTTCTTCTGGCCGGCGGTTATTAGTGATTTATTTAAATGTCCAGTGAAATTAAAATATATAATATAAAATGTTTAGGTGCTAGTTCATCTTAAGGATATACAGTTGAAGTCAGAATTTTTAGCCCCTCTATTTATTTTTTCCCCAATTTTTGTTTAACTTAGAGAAGACTTTTTCGACACATTTCTGGACATAATAGTTTTAATAACTCATTTCCAATAACTGATTTATTTTATCTTTGCCATGATGACAGTAAATAATACTTGACTAGATATTTTTCAAGACACTTCTATACAGCTTAAAGTGACATTTAAAGGCTTAACTAGGTTAATTAGGTTAACTAGGCAGGTTAGGGTAATTAGGCAAGTTATTGTATAACGATGGTTTGTTCTGTAGACTATCGAATAAAAAATAGCCTAAAGGGGCTAATAATTTTGTCCTTAAAAAGGTGTTAAAAAAAAAAAAATTGCTTTTATTATAGCCGAAATAAAACAAATAAGACTTTCTCCCGAAGAAAAAATATTATCAGACATACTGTGAAAATTTCCTTGCTCGGTTAAACATAATTTGGGAAATATTTAAAAAAGAAAATAAAAATTCAAAGGGGGGCTAATAATTCTGACTTCAACTGTATAAGCTAGTGTGCAACAAACAGTGTCAAAATTAGAAGATAGCAGTTCGAAGATATAAACATCCAAATCTTGCAGTTTGTCACTTTCGCCTTAATCAGGGGTGTCCAAACTCGGTCCTGGAGGGCCGGTGTCCTGCTGAGTTTAGCTCCAACTTGCTTCAACACACCTGTCAGGAAGTTGCTAATATATCTAGTAAGAGCTTGATTAGCTGGTTCAGGTGTGTTTGATTAGGGTTGAAACAAAACTCTCCTGGACACCGGCTGTCCAGGGCCGAGTTTGGACACCTCTTTTTGAACGTTTTTTTGACATCCGCTCATATTTCAGTTTCTCATAAAGTCTTCTAACCAATCGAATGCCCACGAGTATCTGACATGCCCCACCCCTTCAAGATGCTTCTCATTTGCTTTTCATTTGTTGCGTTTAAGCTCAACCACTCTCACTTGCATAGCTGTGATAAAAACGAAATACTATTGGCTGTTTTTTCTTTTAAAAGGGGAGGAGCTACTATATGCCATCATGTTTTTCAGTTTAGATTATGTCAAATATAGAATAAAAATGCACATTTCAAAGCATTTCACGGGACCTCTATCTTAACAGCGAAAATAACCAGCCATTTCGAATGTTATCACTCGATTGACTGGGCGTTATCAGTGGTTATCAGCTGATAAATATAGGCCAGTAGGGGCCTTCTGTGCCTACTAGTAGGTGCAGAAGGCTGTTATCATCCATCCACATGGTTAATAAGCTATTGATCACATATGGCTACGGCCGGAAGAAAAGGAGAATTATTTTTATTATTTATTAAATTTCCCATTAATTGTATTTTATTAACGTCTACCTCAACCCTAAATAAAACCGTCACAGTAATGTAAAAACAGATCTGGATCTGGAGTCTTTTCTATTAGTATAGCTGATTAACCATGTGGATAGATGATAACAGCCTCCTGAGCCTACCAGTAGGCGCAGAAGGCCCCTACTGGCCCATATCTATCAGCTGATAACCACTGATAATGCCCATTCAATTAAGTGATAACATTCGAAGCGGGTGCAGCAACAAATTAAATGTTCAGATGTAGATATACCGATTATTAGCTTTTGACATCACTACTGAGAAATCAAACTGATTTATTAAATAGATAGTTCACCCAAAATTTGAAATTGACTCACTATTTATTTGCCCTCAAGTGGTTCACAAATTTTATGAGTATCACTTCTGTTTAATTTACATGATTATATATGTAAATGATCATATATGTATAAACAAATATGTAATTTTTTTATAGCTTATATATTTGAAAATATATGTACATATTTGTATATACAATGGTTGAGTGTTGCATATATGACACATTTTACATATTTGAAATTCAGATATGAACTTGTAGATCATATATGTAATTTGCACATATTGCCATATACTGTATCAGACTTCTGTCTCATGACCACATCACTCTGTATCAGAATCCTATTTGATATAATGAAATAGGGCTGCACAATATATTGTTTCATCATCACGATCGCATTGTGTGCATCCACAATAGTCACATCACAAGATATGCAATGTTGAGTCTGATTTATAATTGACCAGGAGCCACCGAACACGTGATTTGTGTCACTGCTAAGTTTAACAATATTAGAGTCAAGGGTTGTTATTTGCATGTGTTTTTAATTTTTGTGCACAAAAAAATCGATGATGTTGGAGGTGTAACAAAGATTTATCGAATTTAATTATTTATACAGAATTTCTACCATTTATGCAAAAAAAAAAATTCTTACTTTAAGTTTTGGACTTGTTTATAGTCCAAATATCTACATTTCAAACCAGAAAACAAAATTATTTTGCTTACCCTATTGGCCGATCATTTTGCTTGTTTTAAGGAAAAACTCTTATTTTGAAACAGTATTTTTACTTGATCCATGAATATTTGATTTTCGACTAGAAACGAAACAATGCAAAGGTAGAAAAGCATTTTTAGCATTGTGATTATTCAATTTCTGTACCTGAATACTGTTAGACTCCTTAGAAAACTTAAATAAAGAAAAATAGAGTTATTCAAACCATCTTCTAAAACTGTATTCATATCGCAATAATTATTGCAGAAAAATAAAATATCGCAATATCAGATTTTTCCAATATCGTGCAGCCCTATAGCATGCAAAAGAAACACGTTATATGTGAACGGCTTCTTAAACCACAAAATCTTCCTTCTTAAAAGATTGTTTGTTTGTTTCACCAACCAAAGTAGTTGTAAATAAAGCCAGAGCAGAACATTTCTCAGCAACATACAATAAGGTGTTTTGGCGCCGAAAAGAATCTGCATTTTTTAACAGAACTCTTGATTTACATTGAATCAATTAGACCCTATTGTTCAAAGTTACTTACAATTAAGGAGGCATTCAGCGATTTAACAAAAATAGGCAATACACACTAGAGGTGTGAACCTACACTGGTCTCACGGTTCGGTTCGGTTACGATTATCATGCCATCGATTTGGTTCAATTCGATATCTCGGTGCATCACGGTGCATTGACGATGCTTTCCTTACACAGTTTTATATTTTCTTCACAGCACAGCAATTATTGTATTAAAATGTATAAATATATTTATATACTATTTGTAAAACAATTTTGTCCTTTAATACAAAGTCAGATATATAAACTGTACCTTTAAACAAGACCATTTTGAGGGATGTAAACAAAAACAATGGTCTTAACATATTTCCTGTTTTACATTTTTAATTTCCATTGCTTCTGAGAATCCAAAAAGGTCCACATATTGATAAATAGTGTTATAACGGCTGATTTAAAATCAAGTTATGATTGAATTGCCTCTTGTTACAGTTAGGGAATAGTTTAACGTCAAGCAGGAAATGTTGATGGGCCAATGACATGACCACATTGAAATGGTCTATAGCAAATGAACAAATATAAATATCCCGCTCGCTTTTTGAGCCTTGTCTACCAAGTTCTTTCTTACACCGCTTTGATTGGTCACGCGCTCAACAGAAAGGGCTGCGATTGGCTCTTACACGCTGGCGCTCTTCACAGATGCACTCATGGGCCATAGTCAGTGAGAGAGAGAGAAATGGAGTTTACTTTCATTCTCTTAATCGCCGTGAAATAGAGGCTTTTGCTGTAAGTGTCAGTGAAACAGAGTTCAGCAAACACACACGCAGTGAAATTATGCAGTTTCAGAGTTTTTACGTAGTTAGAGCGTTGTATATACTCGCGCTCGCCTCCCTCGCCATAGTAAGCTACGGCGACATAGCGCATGTGAGATAAATGACGTCAGTACATAATAACCGGTTATGATTATTACTGAACCGATACCGAATTGTCCGCGCCTGAATCGCGGTGCACCGAAGAAACGATTAATTTTGACACCCCTAATACACACAAGAAGTGCTAGTTATACAAAGAAACTGTTAATGCTCAGACAATTATGTGCTAGAGTAAGCAAGAGCGTTTTTTTTTTATAGAGAGAAGAGTGTTTCTACGGGTGGTTTGTCAAGGCCACTCACCTGTGTGAGGCACACCTCATAAATACATTTTTATTAGACATATGGAGTGATTGTAAGAAAGTGTCTGGCGCAATTGTGCGGAAACAGATGGAAGTGTCTGATACATGGAAGAATGTTTTTTCTACAGGTGGTTTATTAAACCCACTCATCTGTGTGAGGCATATAATGTTTACAAAGTACATATATTGTTGACTTTATAGTTAAATTATAGACATACACTGCACATTTTAATTGAAAAAGTCCTGGAAATTGTGGTGTGGGAGCCCTGGTTTTCTCTTTCCACTTGCGTATAAATGAATGGGTTTGAGGAATGTGATAATGCTGACGTGTGTGTGTTTTCTTATGTGTCAGAAAGGGGGAGCTTTGAAGAAAGGGCAGCTGGCCAAAGATCTGCAGGCCATGAAGCAGGTGCTGACCTATAATCCAGAGGAACTCGAGTGGGACTCTTTGCACCGCACAAACCATCAGCAGTGCTATTGCTATTGCGGAGGACCTGGGCAGTGAGTCTTCTTAATCGTTTGATTATTTTTGCAGTCTTTCTTACTTGATTTCTAGAGGTCAAACTGTTATGGAAGGAATCGAACGGATGTCTGAAAGCTTAACATGCACTGTTAAAAATGCAGGGTTTCACACCAGTCATTCATGTTATCCCAATTGAGTTAACCTTACAAATTTAAGTGGATTGAACATAAAAACAATTATGTTTTTCAAACAAATGTCAAGAATTGGGTTGTTTCAGCTCATTTTGAATAAGTAGTAGTTTTGTAGTAGTTTTTTTGAGTGTGGGTTATACATTTTAATTTGGCTTGATATTGAAAATAATTACTAATAAAAAGTATTATTAGCAGGGTGTTGAAATGTGCGAGAAGTGAATATTTTTATAATATATACATATTCGCTTGTTGAGTGTGACGTCAATCGAAGTAGTTTCTGGGTCCAAACACTCCATCAAACTGTATGGGGAGACTCAACAAATGGTAATAAACGTTTACGAAGCGATGTAACACTTTCGAAAATTATGATCATATGATATCTATGTCTAATATTCGATGGCCAGAAATGTATAAATTTTTTATAAATTGGTAAAATATTGGTGTCTATGATGCAGCAGGTCCAGAGAATGTTGTATACACCATGATTTTATATACAATTCAATTTAATTGTCATAAACAAATATTTTCTTAAATCAAACTATTATGTTTAGAAATGTGTTGAAAAAATCTTCTCTCCGTTAAACAGAAATTGGGGGGAAAAATAAACAGGGGGGCTAATAATTCAGGGGGGCTAATAATTCTGACTTCAACTGTATATATATAAAAATGTTTAATAAATACTGTAATGTTTACTGAATGTTTTTGGATAATGTTAGGTAATGCATTCACTAAAGTTAACCAATTTGACCTTATTGTAAAGTGCTATTGTCAAATTTATTTAAAACAAATTGTAGTTGAAATTTTGTTGAAATGTTCTTCTAAACAGTACAAATAAAATCATTTATATATTTATATATATAAATATATATTTTTTTCTTTTTATTTATTTATATGTTTAAATATTTAAACCCCTTACAGAAGAGGGAAAAAATAATAATGATAATAATAATAAAAATAATAAATAAAAAATAATAATAAAATAAAGTTTGCCATCAGAACTTATTTTACAGAGGAAGCATTTGTACATCCGATTACACAAACAAGTTACATTGAAGATAGATAAAATAACTTCTAAATATACCTAAATATCTTTACCTTAAATATAGAGGTGGAAATACTTTTCCACCTCTTCTGAAAAACATCAGTCTTCATTTACAGACATGCAGTCATTTTTTTCCAATATATATAGCTGTTTAAAACCGAAAAAAAAAATGTAAATAAAAAATAAAGAAATAACTTGAATTTTCTGAAACCAATACTGAAATGAATCATTTTAATTTCAAAAATAAAAGTTTTTTACAGTACCCAAATCATAGTTTCAGTGCATTGGACAGAACATCTGTGGCATAATTTGATAGCACTGGAATGTTTTATTAATGATAGTGAAGTGGTTTGTTTGCATGTTTCAGTGAAGTGCAGGAAAAGCGTGACAAATGTGCTCACACATCTCTGCCTCGTGTGCTCGGCTTCTGTCTGCTCACTCAGCGCAATCATTTTGATCAAAACAAAATTGCTTTATGCAACATACGGCAAAACAGGGACTGCCGCAGGACTGCAGAAAAACAAAGTCCTTACTTTGCTTCCTAAATGTAGTCAACTGATTATCGTGTCAAAGCCTGTAACACTGTTTAGCATCTACTGTATCGTGTGTGCGCTGTGATACTGAATGGATGTCAGCAGGTGAAATGTAAGTTTGCATTTTATATTGACCTTAAAATAACCATAACAAAAGCGGTGTTGTTATTGTTACCTACAACAAACTGAAACTTATTGTTGCTGTTACACACACAATAGCTTTGCCTACCTTTATTTTTGTTTACGCTGAAATGTAATTGGTCTGTTTAGGCCTTTGTGGTTCCTGTCTGATAAGAAACCTTGCACAGTTCATTTCTCATTCTGTGATTTGCCCATCAGGTGGTATCTGAAAATGCTGCAATGCTTTCGCTGTGAGCAGTGGTTTCATGAAGCGTGTACGCAGTGCCTACAGGATTCCATGATGTTTGGAGATAGGTATGTTAAAGAGCTATGTTTATCACTGAATTTACCACAACAAAACAACTGGCATCTGCGCAACTCTATTCCGCCTGCCTACAATATGGATTTCTCATTTTCTCCTTCAAATCAATTAATTTTTTAGCAAAGCAATTGACTTTGTGTTATTAAATATCACCAAAGAAATGTTTTAGTGATTGTATTTGGTCTGGAGGTGGAGTTTCTAAAATCAATGTGATGCACAAACTCAAGTTTTATTAGATTTATTAATATGATGAAACACTTATTGTCTGCCTACTTTTTCAGTGGCGCTGGTTCTGAAAGTATTTTCACGTTCATATTTTTCATAGGTACTTTTGTGTGTTACAAAACAAAACATCTCACACACATTCAAAATTATCAGTCAATCTATATTTACAAAAAAACTCTGAAATCCTTACCATAAGACCGACATACTTCTAATTACATAAGTGTAATTAAATTGGAATTTAAAAGGGTCATTAAAATGCAGTGTTTAATGGCTCCACATGCCAAAAACTTGAAAAAAAAGTAGTTATTGATTTTAATTATATTACAAAACCCAGTGAAAAGTAGATAATATTAACTTTTTATATGCTAATTTTCAGAATGTACTTCTCACTCCAACAATTATTAAACAGAAATAACATATAAAGTAAGTTAAAAACCAAATACATGAAAATTCACCAATGTGTGTGTGTGTATAAAGTATAACAGCATATATATATATATATACAGTATGAGCAATATCACACGAGTTGCAGTGCGATATGGCTGTATATCGGCACTGGTGGGAGGCGTGCATTGACTCGAGGCTGCAGGCTGAGTGCCTTAGTGTCCCACCAGTGATGATATACAGCCATATTTCAGTGCTACGAGTGTGATATTGCGTTTATACAACAGTTCGACGGCATAATCGTGTATATAAAAAAGAAAATCAAACATGGAGAGTCTCAAAAATCCTTTTGTACGAAGAACTACTTTCTTCTGCCATTCATTCACATTTGCAGCTGACGGTCAGAACAGCAGAAACCATTGCTACTTCACACACGACACTTTAGAGCTAGTATTTGAATGATTCTCTAGTGTAATATCTAAAGTGATGACAAGACAGGTGATTTTGCTCAGAGATTTCCCAGTATTTTACTGTTGCAGTCGGGAGATCACAATAATTAACCCTGAAAAGGCCAAAGCAAAGCAAACACTACCAGATTACTGTGGTATAAAGACAGCACTACAACATCCAAAACAAAAAAGAGATTGGCTTAGAATGTCAATTACCTGTTTTATAATGATTTGATCAGCTGTAGTTTGAAATACAAAAAGAAAACGCTGAGTTCACCTCCCCTAAGGACTTATTTTGGGGTCTCTGCCGCCATCTTGTGGTGGAACGTCAATCGTATTTGCTCTGCTCAATGACATCTCAGAAATTATAAATATTTAAAATAGGCCCTATCCTTATGCATAAACTGCATAGTTGCAATCTAAACAACTATATCCGTGACTAAAAAAGCCTCAAAAGTAGGTTATGTTGCCCAACAGCAGCAATATTTGTCAAACTGTAGTGAATTTATTGATCTGCTGTCACTCTATGTGGGCAGAGTAATACAGAAGGGTGAGGAGGCTGTACTAGTGCTGATATTGCAGAATATAGTATGCCTATCAGCCAATCAGATTCAAGAACCAGACAGAACTGTTGTCTAAATATATATGTTATTACATTGAATTTCAAATTACAATCATCTTTCCAAAGACTTCCATTTTTATCTATCCCTTTATAAAGTGACCCAAAGGGGACCTCATTTTTTTAAAAATTTGTACATCTCTTTTATCTAGTGTTTAATTTCCAACAATATTGAACCTTTTTAGCAAAGAATGCATGACTTTTTTCTTAAATGACACTGAGATAAAGTATTGCATTAGCATTTATGTCCTGAATGTCCTTAGTGTAATAATTTTCATACCTTAAACGTAAAATAAATAAAAGTAAATAAACAAAGTCAAAATGAGCATATAAACTGACAAAAATGTCCATAAGAATGCACAAGGGTGAAAAATAAGTAAAAGCAAAGCATATAGAATTGATTTACAACCTCAGAGCTCACAACAAGTCTGTCTTTAAAGCTGTATCAGTTACTGTTAAAAATCAATTTCCAGATGGAGAAAACAAACCCAGCTTTTACTACTAAAACTTAATCAATAAACAGGCATTTAAATAATTTCAATTGGTCTCTAAACATCAGAAGTCCTATGATTGGCTTGGACTGCGTAACTGTTTTGCGTTCAGTGCTTAAGATAAATTCCTTGTCGCTTAAAATTTCTTGTTGGTGGCTTTGAACTGGCTTTGAATCAGATTGTAGGGACGGCGGTATTCATTATATAATGAAATATAAGCCATTTCTTTTCAGAAAGATCAATGAATGCTATAACCATGAATGCTGCAACATCTCAACGCTGATGATTAGTGAATATTGCCACAAACTTAATGCGGCGTCGCACATGGGCGAGATTACATGCGTCGGGGGATCTTTAAAAGATCATAATGACACTGTCAAGAGCAGTCTTTCCATGGCCGCAGCACCATTTGTACCTCTCCAAGGTGTGTAATTTAAATGACTCCATTTTCTGTCCCTTTCTCTCGCAGGTTTTACTTGTTCATTTGTGCGGTGTGCAATAAAGGAGTGGAATACATCAAGCGGCTGGCTCTCAGATGGTAAATGGCAGCTCTTCTTTCCCCCTCGCGAGTGATTGCGCCCAGATCCATGTCAGAATTATGTAGTCAAGTGTTGGATGTGATTGATGTGGACTGGAGCCCTCCATCCGGAGCTTTTTCTCTGGAGCGCCCAGCTATTTCAGAAAGCAAAGAGAGGGTGTCTTTTTTTTTTCGGCGTAGAGTTTTCTGGACATTGATTCTTGCTTTTTGTCCCAAATGAGGAATAGCCATTTGAAGCGAAGATTTGGTGCTGAGAGGATTTCTTATGATAGCAGGGGATTACTCTCGAAATACAGTGAGCTGGATGTGTTGGATATTTAGGTATGAAGCCAGTCTCGGTTGGGATTTAAGCTTTATCCTTTTTTAAAAAAAGGTCTAGTGTGCTAAAATGGACCTTGCCTTGTGAATAAAACCACACTCTATTTAACATTTTAGCATGTGAAATTTCATGCAGATTTTGGGGGTGTCATATGATCTAAGAGCTTTTCCGCTTTGGGGCTAAACATAGTAGACTACATCTGAGCTAGAAGTGAATTTTTCATGAGATTTTTACACTTTTAACATTTTTTTTTTTTTTGGCAGGGTGGATGTAGTCCATCTTGCCCTCTACAACCTGGGAGTCCAAAGTAAGAAGAAATACTTTGAACTGGAAGAGATCGTAGCCTTCATCAGCAACAACTGGGATCGTTTCCAGATGGGCAAGGTTATATTTTCAACCCTTTTCTATCCAAGATCTCATAGACTACATACAGTAGCAATACATAGAACACCCTAGTAATGCCTTGTTAACCACTTTAGCAACCCCTAAACACCCAGACCAACATATCAACACTCAGAACAACCTAGCAACGACATAGCAACACCCAGAACACTCTGGCAACAGTTGAAGTCAGAATTATTAGCCCCCCTTTGAAGTTTTTATCCTTTTTTAAATATTTCCCAAATTATGTTTAACAGAGCAAGGAAATTTTCACAGAATGTCTGATAATATTTTTTCTTTTGAAGAAAGTCTTATTTGTTTTATTTCGGCTAGAATAAAAGCAGTTTTTAATTAAAAAAAAACATTTTAAGGTCAAAAGTATTTGCCCCTTCAAGCTATATTTTTTTAAGATAGTCGACAGAACAAACCATCAATATACAATAACTTGTCTAATTACCCTAACCTGCCTAGTTAACCTAATTAACTTAGTTAAGCCTTTAAATGTCACTTTAAGCTGTATAGAAGTGTCTTGAAAAATATCTAGTCAAATATTATTTACTGTCATCATGACAAAGATAAAATAAATCAGTTATTAGAAATGAGTTATTAAAACTGTTATGTTTAGAAATGTGTTGAAAAAATCTTCTCTGCGTTAAACAGAAATAGGGGAAAAAATAAACAGGGGGGCTAATAATTCTGACTTCAACTGTACATCCTAGCAACCATAAAGGAGCACCTATTAAAACTAGTAACAACAACTGCATAGCAATGTCAAGATTATCTTAGTAATGTTCTAGTTATCACAAAATACATCTTAGAAGCCATAAGGTTAAACACAAAACACTCTTGAAAATGTTTAGCAACCCCTGTACCAACCTAGCAACTGCATAGCAGCACACAGATAGGCTGGTCTGAGTATTTCAGAAACTGCTGATCTACTGAGATTTTCACACATGACCATCTCTACGGTTTATTGACCTTATTCTTCAATGCGGAATTGCGCTCGTTTTTGCGATTGTTTTAGAACTTCCGATTCAGTTGCCTATGAGAGAAATGACTAGGAATAATAAACGGCTGAAAACGGTCAAACTACTCGCTCTACAAACAAGTGTTTGCATGATTATACAGACAAAATAGAATAATATAACAAGAAAACCTCAGTTTGCAACATCAAGCAGCAGAACGAGCTGTTTTAACGTCTAAAAATGAATGGAAGTAAATGAGACCGGAAGCCTCGAGCCAAAATGATTCAAATGGCTGCGCCCGCTCGTACGCGGAGAATAAGGTGAATAGAGAATGGTCTGACAAAGAGAAAATATCCAGTGAGCAGCAGTTCTGTGGGCGCAAATGTCTTGATGCCAGAGGTCAGAGGAAAATGGCTGGTTCGAGCTGATAGAAAGGCAACAGTAACTCAAATTACCACCAAGGTGTGCAGAAGAGCATCTCTGAACGCACAACACGTCCAACCTTGAGGCAGATGGGCAACAGCAGCAGAAGACCACGTTGGGTGCCTCTCCTCTCAGCTAAGAACAGGAAACTGAGGCTACACTTCACACAGGCTCACCAAAATTGTACAATAGAAAATTGGAAAAACGTTGCCTGGTCTGATGAGTCTCGATTTCTGCTGCGACATTCGGGAATGGTAAAGTCAGAATTTGGCATCAACAACATGAAAGCATGGATCCATCCTGCATTGTATTAACGGGTCAGGCTGGTGGAGTTGGTGTAATGGTGTGGGGGATATTTTCTTGGCACTGTTTGGGCCCATTAGTAGCAATTGAACATTGTGTTAAAGCCACAGCCTACCTGAGTATTGTAGCTGACCATGTCTATCCCTTTATGACCACAGTGTACCCATCTTCTGATGGCTACTTCCAGAAGGATAATGCACCATATCATAACGCGCAAATCATCTCAGACTGGTTTCTTGAACATGACAATGAGTTCACTGTACTCAAATGGCCTCCATAGTCATTAGATCTCAATCCAATAGAGCACCTTTTGGATGTGGTGGAACGGGAAATTCGCATCATGGATGTGCAGCCGACAAATCTACAGCAACTGCGAGATGCTATCATGTCAATATGGACCAAAATGTCTGAGGAATATTTTCAGTACCTTGTTGAATCTATGCCACGAAGGATTAAGGCAGTTCTGAAGGCAAAAGGGGGTCCAACCCGGTACTAGTAAGGTGTACCTAATAAAGTCTAGTTACCATAAGGGAACACCCTAACAACTCTACATTATACATTTGATTCTATTTTCATCCACTAGTGGTGCAAAACTGACACACTTCACATTTAAAAGTCATTAAATACAAAAACATACAACAAAAACAACATGCATTCAATAACAGTGCTAGTGGTATGTAGTTGTAATTGCTAGGCAGTGGAAAGCAGCTCTTTTAAAGGAAATGAATAGTGAAAATTTGTCATTTTTTATTGTGCATCAATGCTTGTCACTCTAATCGCTTGTTTGTTGCCGTATGTAATCTGAGAAAACAGCATTGCTAAATTGCTCACAATTCGCTTTATGGAAGACTTAACAACTACAGCAAAGGGCTTCATTTGTCTTCATTGGAACATGACAGCTCAAGGCAACAGCAAAGGATACGTCTCATAATAAAACACCACATCGCAATCTGTTTCTCTCAAAGATGTTCTCACCTGTTTCTGTATCTACAGCTCTCCAATACCCCTCTGTCTGAGCGAGGCCAGTTTATTCTCGATGCTCTCAACAACTATAAAAGCAAGTAAGAAAAAATGTCTTGATTTTCTGGTTGAAGTTAAAGCATACTGTACTTTATTTATTTTCTGAAATGGATCTAATGTATTTAGCATCTTAAAGTGATGCAACATTTTCTAAAGCAGCTTATATAATGCGGTTAACTTAAAGTGCCACGAAACCCCCCTGTCTCAGCAGGGTGTTTTTACACCTCTAGTTTGAAAAAAGTCAGGAAAGTGGGCGTGTCCAGCTCTGGGAGTGTGGGAGTGTCGGGGGAGGGAAAGAGGGAAGGACTTGCAAAGAAGGGAGTTTCCATTTCCAAAACAAACACACAGACGCAGTATGTTTGATACTGCACGGCGAATGGGAGAAAAAAATCCTCCGCATTGCTCTGTAACTTATGCACTCGGTAGGTAGCGTCAGAAAGCCGTGTGTATATAGACTATCCTGTCACAAAATGCGGCGAAAATCCTGCACGACGGGAATAGTTTGTGTTAACATGTTTACACTCGGAGAGCAGCATTTACAGAGGATCTTTCAGTCTATAATATTGTACTATAATATTGCAGTGATATTAACATACTGTAAACTTAGTAACTAAATCATTTTGACTATGGTATGTCTTTAAAAACTGAAAGAGCACCGCTGACGATACAAACTAACTTTGGGATCTGGGTTAAACAAAGGGCACTGCACTGCAAACACACTTACCAAATCTGTAGACAGACAATCAAACTGGAGCTGTGTCTTTTTATTAAAAGGAGACGAGCGGCAAATCCGGATTTCACCATTTCCAGATGCGAAAAGCTCTCGGGTAAAAAATGTTCCTTACAAACGCATTTCTGTCGCATGCACTGTAGTCCACACGTGATTTCCTCTCTCATAGAGGGAAAATGAAAACAAAACCTTCGTTGCAGCACACTAATAAATGCAACACCGACGACCCATGTCTCCAAATTCTAGTTCTTTCACTTGTTTCGGCAACACAACGTGGCGTCTCTCTGCCGTCTGAACACTGTAAACAGGTAAACAGTCTCCGGAGCTATCATGCATATTAATGAAGTTTCACGTCATTCACAATAGAGCGTGCTGATTGGTTTGAAGCACGTCTTTGTCATGAATTAATGCCGCACACTCAGATACGTCACAATGTTCTCGAAAAGACAGACAGCCACTCTCCAGGCTGGATTTACACCTAAGTATCTCATGGCCGTGACGTAGCTTCAAAAATTCGTTTCAAACCGGAAGAACGAATTTGCTCAAAATAACGAAAAAACAACCAATTTTCACTTTTTAGTGCAATATATGTGTCCTAATAGTGTTTATAGCAGCGTGGGACACAGATATGACTGTCAACAGCTCAAAAAATGTGTTTTGGTGTTTCGTGACCCTTTAAAGCAAGTAAAACATACACAAAACAGGCACATTTGCATTGGTAATGTTTAGGGTTGGGCAATGTTGACCAATTTGGCATCGTACGATGTCTAATGTGAAACAACGCAATGGACGATGGCATCGTCGTCGTAGGCGGTGGTGAATTAATTGTTTATGACTAATTAATTAATTCATAATGAATTAATTATTTGTAGCCTATTGTTTTAACTACCTGACCCGCATGGTCTTTGTTTTACCCATAACCAAATCATAAATAAATAAAGATAAGTTACACACAAATTACCACCTGTCAATCTTTCATTCTGCAGGACTCTGGCGTGAATAGGCAGAGTGATCTGTGTCGTTATGATGGCGTTGACAAACTAGCTGACAACCAACAGTATCTGAGGTTTACGCTAAAATTACTAAGTACAAGCGTGAAAGCGAAAGATTGAAGCAGTGTACTGACGCTGTGACACGTTACCTGATAGATTCAAAAGACAGAAGAGTCGTTAGATAGAGACACAATTAATTAAATATCACGGTTAACAACTATAGCGAGACGCGATCCAGCCGTACATCCTTGATAAACTGCCCGACGTGCACTGCTCTCTGGGCTGACTGCTGGAGTTCAGACACTGCAACGCGTGGCAGAGTTTATGTGTGTGTGTGTGTGTGTGTGTGTGTGTGTGTGTGTGTGTGTGTGTGTGTGTGTGTGTGTGTGTGTGTGTGGTCACGTGATGTCTGTTTTCAGTGGTATAGTGTGGAAGGAGGGCTTTTCAGAAATGCTAGATGAAACGCCAGTGTGGATGTGGATAATTTTCGTTCTATATTGCCATTTTAAAACTAAGACGTTTTTGTGTAAACGGCGCCTAAGTGTGTATTTTTCACGAGTGGGTTGCTGCTGCGAAGGGGGCGGGGCGGAGGATCTTAATGTCGGCTCAGCATCGTGATGTTTATCGGCCATTGGCCATAGACAATGGCATCATCTATCGACCCAACCCTAGTAATGTTTATTATAAAATAAATATAATAATGCCATTGGTTTGATATTTAATTTTTAAATTCATTTCCCTTTAGACTGTTAAATTGGAAGTAAACAAAAATCTAATAATAAAATGTGGCTTTTACACCAGTTACAACTTATCTATGACACAGAATATATATTATTTTTCAGAATTTTATGTTGTTTTTTAATGAGGATTGATACATGCGTATATAGCCATGCAAAAAAAAAACCATTGCATTTACTGTAATTACAAAATTTCTTACAAAATTACAAGTGCTTTAGTTAATTGTCGTTTAGTTTTATTCCAATAAATGACGACATAAATTTCGTGAAGTTTATTTTTAAACTAATTTTGAGAGGATCACGTGCTTATGATTGCTCAAGGCTGGTCCCGCATTATTCAATTCATGATTCACCAATCAGACGATTCTTAAGTCTCCATAAATAATCTTAGTTCCATACCACATAGGGCTGTACGAATAATCGAAATGGAATTGCAATCACAATTTAAAACCTTGCAATTCGTTAGTTGCAAGAGGCTGCGATATGAAATATATATGTATTATTTAAATTCCCCCGTCCAGAGCAAATGCGTGACTGCCGGCTGTGTGTCTTACTAGCCAATTGAGTGAGCACACTTTTGTTCTGCCTAATCAGAATTGTGCACCCGAACTATGCGGAAAACCCACAATAATAAAACAAAAAGAAAACAAACAGGAAAGCGCTTACGAGTGGGATAATGGCGTCCGCTGCTTCAGAAACATTATAGACGAATTAATATCAAAGAAAAACAGCATTAGTAATATGGGAATATTTTGGTTTCAAAGTCAAATCAAATCGCAATAGATATTTATTTTTATTTATTTTGCAATTAGATATTGTCCCCAAATCGCTCAGCCATCTTTGTTTTGAAGAATCCCCCCTTCCTCCCCTCCCCTCCTACTCCCCTTCCTCTACTACTCCTCCAGAGCGGCCCAGTGGTTGGCACTGTTGCCCCACAACAATAACGTCACTAGTTCTACCCCTTAACAGGCCATTCAACGTTTCTGTGTGGAAATCACATGTTCTCCCTGTGCTTGCGTGGGTTTTCCCTGGGTTTTCTCCCACCATTCAAAAACATACAACTAAGGTAATTGACTAATCCAAATCAGCACTATAGACGTGCTCCTAGTAAGTAGTTATATCTTCATAACAATCCCTAATTGCACACTAGCTTAAAACAGCAGGGGAGTTCTCGAGATCTACCTGAGCTCAAACTCCCCTCTCGCCCTGCAACGGGAGGGAGCCCCGGTCTCGAGGATCTTATGAGCTCAGGCCTCTCTTCTGTGACAGCATGCCAAACACGCTTATAATCAATCATCAGCTAAGTGTGAACTCTTGAATTGGTAATATTATTTGCAGAAAACGACCATTTGTAAAAAAAAAAAAACAGTTTAGATAAAACAATACCATCGATGCTGTTTTATTTCAAATATCAACAAAATCTTAAATCAATAAGCATTTTTTTGAAACGTAAAAAATACTGTTTTCAGAAATAATAAGTCAATATTAAGCTGTTTTTTTCTTTAAAACGAAGCAAAATAAAATCTGCCTGTGAGATAAGTACAATAATCTTATTTTTGTTTTTTAAATAGGATTATTTTACTTAGCCCATCGGAAATTTATTTAGCTTGTTTTGCAGAAAAGCTTACTTAATTTTGACTTGCAGTATTTATAAAAAAAAAAAAAACAATGGCTGCGTCTGAAATCCCCTACTACTCAGTAGGTACTGCATTTAAATTTACTACAAGACCGTTAGAAAAGTAGGTTCTATACAGTATGTGAGTAGTATGAATAGAACTTGGAAGTGCTACATTCACCATTTTGTCATCATAATGTGACCTACCCGTGTCATGTCGCTTCACTCCTATTCATGAAATTTGATGAATTCTTGCAGTGCATCTTGGGATAGCGTAGCGTCCATTGGATGCGAGCTTCAGTTATCTCATAATCTCACTGGAATTAGTAGGTTATGTGGGTACTTCTTGTGTATTGTTTTTCGAATTCTATGAATTCAGACTACTCGGCTCACATACTATATAGTAGGAAAGTATGCGATTTTGGACGCAGCCAATAACTTTTTCACTTGTTTAGAAATTCTTCTTGATATAAGAATTTTTAGATATTTGAGCTAGAAACATATGCAATAACCTTGATTTTTCAGTGACAACAAAAATATGTACTATTTTGACCAATTAGCATTTGAAAAAAGACTATATTTTTGGGCGGTCTAAACTTTTTTTAAATTATTATTATTATTATTTTTATTTTTTTTTAAGACATTTTATTTTCTCCTTGATTTAGGTTTCTCTGCGGCAAGGAGATCAAGAAGAGGAAATGCATTTTCCGACTAAGAACGAGGGTCCCTCCTAACCCACCATCTAAGTTGTACCCAGAGAAGGCCCAGAAGAGTGAGGCTCATAGGGGCCGCAAAAAAGCAGTCAGCAGAAGCAGGTTAGTTTCACAATCTCTGAGCATTTCTGACAACCTTTTGTTTTCTTTCTAGTGTCTCCTTTTTATTAACCGTGCTTCTAATTGATGGAAACAATAAATTCATTCATGAGACAGGTCATCAAGACACAGGTCACAATGAAATTGAAATTAATTGGTTTACAGTGTTTTTTGTATATTATCCAGTCGGCTGATCATAAATAGAAGCTTTTATTATTTTACCAAGGGACTTAAAGAAACACTTTTTTGGAAATAAAGGTAAACAGTTAATATTTATGATTATTGAATCTAGTCAAATTATCTCTAGGTTTGATGGGAGCACTTGTAGCCTAGCTTAGCATAGATCATTGAATCTGATTAGACCATTAGCATCTCACTCGAAAATGACCAGAGAGTTTAGGTAAGTTTAGATAATTAAGTTTAGATAATGTTCCTATTCAAAGCTTGATTCTTCTGCAGTTACATTGTGACAAAGACTGACAAAAAAGGAAATGTTTTTTAATAATAATAATAATAATAATCAAGGTAATTTGCTGTCCTGCTATTGCTGCAGCAGTTGTAATGATATTATGCAGTACCTAAAAATAGTTCTAGATCATCTCTCACAAAGTGAAGTTTATTTATAAACTAATTTCGAGAGGATCACATGCTAATGATTGCTTGCAGCCGGTCCCGCATTATTCAATTTATGATTCACCAATCAGACGATTCCTAAGCCACTGTAAATACCCTAAGTTCCATATCACGAACAGCCATCTTCGTTTTGAAGAATCCCCCCTTCCACCCCTACTCCTCCTCCTTTCCTAGATGGGTGGCATGGTGGCCCAGCGGTTAGCACTGTTTCCTCACAGCAAGAACGTTACTGGTTCTAGTCCTTACCAAGCCAGCCGACGTTTCTGTGCGGAGTTTACACGTTCTCCCTGTGCTCACGTGGGTTTCCTCCCACCGTCCAAAAACATGCAACTGAAGTTAATTGACTAATTCAAATCGGCACCATAGGCATGCTCCTAGTAAGTAGTTATCTCTTAAGAGCAATCACTATCTGTTCATTAGCTACTACAGCATGGGAGTTCTCGAGATCTACCTGAGCTCAAACTCCCCTCTCGCCTTGCAAATGGGAGGGTGCCCCGGGCTCGGGGATCTTATGAGCTTATGAGGATCTTATGATCTTATGAGCTAATTGAGCATCCCAAACAAGCTTTATAATCAATCATCAGCTAAGTGTGAACTCTTGAATGTTTCTATGGTGGTAAGGCACACTCCCTGTGCAAAAAGGTGGTCATGATGATTGTCATGCACTGCATAATATCATTGCACCTGCTGCAGCCATGGCACGACTGCAACGTTTCTTGATTATTACACTGTAATGAGAATATAGTTCCTAGCCATATCGTCCTAGAAAATAGCAACTTTTAATTTGGTCAGTCTTATTACACAAAGTAACTACAGAAGAGTTCAGCTTTAAATAGAAAACAGCTAATTCATTTTTAAGCGATATGCTAATGGTCTAATCCGATTCAATTATCTATGCTAAGCTAAGCTAAAACCACTCCCACCAGACCCAGAAATCAGCTGAATGTATTCAAAAATGGTCAAACTCAATTGTTTAACTCTATGGGAGTTGTTAAATGAAGCTATTTTCAAAAAATAAAGTGGTGTTCTTTTAGGATTTGCGCACTGCTTGCAGTAAAAAACAGCCACATCGCCTTTTAATTGTTTTAATAGTTTCAGCTCTTACATCTGTAATAACACTTTTAGTGGGTGGTGATAATGCACTGGCAGTTTATTTAGAGAGTTTATTCAGTCATTATAATGCTCATTTATGTTGAGTGAATGTTTCTCATCTTCCTGTGTTGCAGTAACTCTGATCCTGCGGAGAAGCGGAGGAAGAAGAGGGCCAAGTGGCTGCTGGAAGATGCTATTCCTAACGTAAGCTTTTCATCTGGGTAACACTTCACTGCCACACAAGCCGTATAGCATGACCTTTCTTGTCTGCTTGAAATCTGTGTTACACTGACCACTGCCCTGTAATAAAAGAAGGTTCTGGGCTGCATTGTTGCACAGCCACTATGTTAAGGTGGAAGGTGGTCCACTGGAAGGTGTCATCAGTTAAATTTCAGATACAAATTAGTTCCCCTTCGGAAGGGGAACTTCAATGCTATGTGGAAACTTCCACTATGGGGATTTCGTTCAGAAAGCCAATCATCTGAAAGAGTATGTAAACGGGCCAATGAAATGCCAATGAGTTGGCAGCTTCAGCTTGCGCACCTGATGCTCGTTGCAATTAATCTTGCTATATAAGCACAGAGCTAGCAAGCCAAAGCATCCTTTTTCGCTTCAGACGACTTCACAGCCTTCTGAGAGAGTCGATGAGGGTTCCTCCAGCCGATTTCCTGATAAATCTGCGAGAGAGAGTGAACGAGAGCGGTCTCCCGGTCCAGAGTGTGGTACACGCGGTGGCAGACGGTCGAGCTGGGTTTCTCCCTTGCCTGGCGTCCTTTGGGTCCGGTCCTCCCCGAGCGGTTTGTATTGCACTACACCTAAAAGAGCAATACGGTCGTGCAGCGCGTCTTTTTCAAGATGTCGCTCCGACCGTGCGTTTCTGGATGCGGTGGTTTCCTGTCCCCGGATGATGGGCACGAGCACTGCGTGGCATGTCTGGGGGTCCAGCATGTTAATGCGGTGCTCGCGGGCAGCTCATGCCGTCACTGCGATGGCATGACTGTTGCGCAGTTAAGATCGCGGTTAGCTCTTGCAAAAGGGCTAACCACCCCAGCTGTCCCCTGCACTGCAGTGGGCACTCGGGCAGGTCTGAGGGTTCCAGTGGGAGATTATCCGCCGCCCCCGGGCTCGCGGACCTCCCGCTCCTCCAAGCGCTCCATCCAAGCTTCGAGCGGAGGAAGCGATCCGTCTAACCAGATGGTAGCCCTCTCGCTCGATGACACCGGGGACCAGACGTCCACTGCTGCATCGGAGGGTGGGCTGTCAATGTCCGATGAAGATCCAGGCCCGCTCCCTCCCTCCGGGCAGGGGAGCGCTGTCAAAGATCTTGAATTGGATATGATGGCCGTGCTTTCCCGGGCTGCTTCGGCCGTGGGGTTGGAGATGGTTTATCCCCCAGCTCCGCGGCCGGACCGACTAGATGGGTGCTACGTTGAGGATAAGAAGGCCAGTCCTTCGAAGCCTCTCGTCCCCTTCTTCCCGGAGGTGCACAGTAGGCTCACGCAGTCTTGGAGGGCACCTTTTTCTGCCCGATCTGCGTGCGTCTCCGCCCTCACCACTCTCGATGGTGGAGCAGCCAAGGGTTATGAGACAATCCCGAAGGTCGAGCGCGCTATCGCGGTCAATCTTTGTCCGCGTGGCGTCTCCTCCTGGAGGGGTCTGCCTTGTCTCCCGTCCAAAGCCTGTAGGTTATCTGCCTCCCTCGGAGCCAGAGCCTACAAAGCTGCGGGCCAGGCTGCCTCCGCCTTGCACGCTATGGCCACCTACCAGCGCTACCAAAGCGCAGGCGCTGGCCCAGCTGCACGAGGGTGGTTCCGACCCAGGCTTGTTGCACGAGCTCCGCACCGCAACCGACTATGCTCTTCGGACCACTAAGTCCGCTGCGTGTGCGCTGGGAAGGACGATGGCCACATTAGTGGTCCAGGAGCGCCACCTCTGGCTAAACCTGGCAGATATGCGCGAGGTCGACAAAGTTCGCTTTCTTGACTCCCCCATATCCCAGGCTGGCCTGTTCGGCGACACCGTCTGTGAATTCCACCCAGGAATTCAAGGCGGTGAAAGAGCAGTCTGATGCGATGGGTAATGTCATCTATCGGCGGGATCGTAAACACCGCTCCGCCCGCCGAGCCATCCACATCTGCTGCTCCTCGCCGAGGGCGTCCGCCTGCGAGAGCTGCCCCGCCCCCGCCTGCGCCTCCGGCGAAGCGGCCGCGTCGAGCACCTCGTAAGCCGGCCGCCCCCCCCCTGCCCAGGGCGCCGCTAAGTCCGGTAAACGGACCGCGAAGCGTCCCTGAGACAGGCCATCCGGAGAAGAGGGAATGTGCTTTTTCCCCGGTGGAGGGCCGGGCTCCATTTCCAACGGCACTTTTCAGTGCCACGAAAATCTCAATGAAAGAGCACTTTTCCAATTCTCCGGATGTGACAGCCCGAACTCTGCCAGTCCGGGACGCTATGCCTTCTGGCTCGCAGGTTCGGTGCATTTCGCCAATGGCTCACAGGACCTGGGAGGACGGTCTCCTTTCTCCCACTCCTCAAGCCCCCTCTCCGGAGTTCGGGAGCGAGGTGAGTGTGACTCTCTTATCTCCAGCTCATCCGCGGGACCCCAGCGCTTCCCGGATCAGCCCTCCCACTCCGCGCTGCCCCACTGCAGGTACGTCATCGATTGTAGCGATGAGTGCATTAGCGAGGGCTCTGCCTGCCTGGTTAGCGCGGGCCAGCCCCTCGCGGTGGCTCACACGCACAATCAGACTCGGCTACACAATTCAGTTTGCGAAACGGCCCCCGAAGTTCACGGGCGTGTACTTTACCAGGGTCAGCCCCAGGTCCGCCCCTGTCTTGCGAGAGGAGATTGCTGTCCTCCTGGCGAAGGATGCAATCGAGCCGGTCCCTCCAGCCGAGATGAGGAGCGGGTTTTACAGCCCGTACTTCATCGTACCCAAAAAGAGCGGTGGGTTACGACCAATCCTAGATCTGCGCGTTTTGAACCGCTGTCTGCACAGGCTCCCGTTCAGAATGCTCACGCAGAAGCGCATCCTCCAGTGCGTTCGTCCTCAGGATTGGTTTGCAGCGATAGACCTGAAGGATGCATACTTTCATGTCTCCATCCTTCCCCGCCACCGTCAGTTTCTGAGGTTTGCGTTCGAAGGTCGAGCTTGGCAGTACAAAGTCCTCCCCTTCGGGCTCTCTCTGTCTCCGCGGGTCTTCACCAAGCTCGCGGAGGGTGCCCTAGCGCCCCTTCGGCTCGCGGGCATCCGCATACTCAACTATCTCGACGACTGGCTGATTTTAGCTCACTCTCAGGAACAGTTGACTGTGCACAGAGACAAGGTGCTCCAGCACCTCCATCTGTTGGGGTTTCAGGTCAACCGAGAAAAGAGCAAACTCGCCCCCGCGCAGAGGATCTCTTTTCTCGGGTTGGAGCTGGACTCGGTCACCATGACAGCGCGCCTCTCCGGAGAGCGCGCTCAGCTAATGCTGAACTGTCTGAGAGGGTTCGACAGAAAAAAAGTGGTCCCACTGAAATTCTTTCAGAGGCTCCTGGGGCATATGGCATCCGCGGCCGCTGTCACGCCGCTCGGGTTACTCCATATGAGACCACTACAGCACTGGCTTCACGATCGAGTCCCCAGACGCGCATGGCACGCGGGCACACACCGGGTCTCTGTTACTGCGCTGTGTCGCCGCGCCCTCATCCCCTGGAACGACCCCTCGTTCCTACAGGCCGGAGTGCCTCTAGGACAGGCGTCCAGTCATGTTGTTGTCTCAACAGATGCTTCCAGCACGGCTGGGGGGCCGTGTGCTGCGGGCATGCAGCCGCGGGCCTGTGGAAGGATACCCAGCTGCATTGGCATATCAGTCGCCTAGAGCTGTTGGCAGTGTTCCTCGCTCTCCGCCGTTTTTTACCGGTGCTGGAGCGACAACACGTGCTGGTCAGGACGGACAGCATGACGACGGTGGCATATATCAACCGTATGGGGGGTATCCGCTCTCGCCGTATGTCTCAGCTCGCCCGCCGTCTGCTCCTCTGGAGTCATACGCGGCTGAAATTGCTGCGCGCCATTCACATTCCAGGCGAGCGCAACCGTGCAGCCGACGCGCTCTCACGGCAGCTCTTACGTCCAGGAGAATGGAGACTCCACCCCGAGTCGATTCAGCTGATATGGGCGCGATTCGGGGAAGCCCAGGTCGATCTGTTTGCTTCCCCCGAGAACGCTCATTGCCAGTGGTTTTTTTCCCTGACCGAGGGCTCTCTCGGCACGGATGCACTGGCTCACAGCTGGCCTCGGGGCATGCGCAAATATGCGTTTCCCCCAGTGAGCCTGCTCGCGCAGCTCTTGTGCAAGGTCAGGGAGGACGAGGAACAGGTCTTGCTAGTTGCGCCTCTCTGGCCCAACCGGACTTGGATGTCAGAACTCTCACTCCTCGCGACGGCCCCCCCCTGGCAGATCCCTTGAGAGAGGACCTACTCTCTCAGGGACAGGGCACCACCTGGCACCCTCGCCCGGATCTTTGGAACCTCCACGTGTGGTCCTTAGACGCGAGGAGACTTAGGTAACCTACCTATGGCGGTGGTTGATACCATCACTCAGGCGAGAGCCCCCTCAACGAGGCGCGCGTACGCCCTGAAGTGGAGTCTATTCACTGAATGGTGCGTCTCTCGCAGAGAAGACCCCCGAACTTGCCAGATCAGCGTTGTGCTTTCTTTTCTCCAAGAGAAGCTGGAGAGCAGGCTGTCGCCCTCCACACTCAAGGTTTACGTGGCTGCCATCTCCGCTCGCCATGACGCGGTGGCTGGCAGCACCGTGGGAAGGCATAACCTCATCATCCGGTTCCTCAGAGGCGCTAGGCGAATTAATCCACCCCGCCCCCCTCTCATGCCCTCTTGGGATCTCGCCCTCGTTCTCACGAGCTTGCGCACAGATCCATTCGAACCACTCGACTCAGTATCTTTAAGATTTCTGTCCCTGAAGACAGCTCTGCTGGTCGCGTTGGCTTCTATCAAGAGGGTTGGGGACCTGGAGGCATTTTCGGTCAGTGACTCGTGCCTAGAATTCGGGCCGGCTAACTCTCACGTTGTCCTGAGACCCCGGCCTGGATATGTGCCCAAGGTTCCCTACCACACCATTTAAAGACCAGGTAGTGAGCCTGCAAGCGCTGCCCCCGGAGGAGGCAGACCCAGCCCTTTCATTACTTTGTCCAGTTCGCGCTTTGCGAATCTATCTGGACCGCACTCAGAGCGTCAGATCATCTGAGCAGCTCTTCGTCTGTTACGGTGGTCGGCAGAAGGGAAGTGCCGTATCTAAACAGAGGTTGGCCCACTGGATAGTGGATGCCATCTCCCTCGCTTACCAGAGCCAGGGCGAGCCGTGTCCCCCAGGGGTTCGAGCACACTCCACTCGGAGCATAGCATCCTCTTGGGCGCGTGCACGCGGCGCCTCTCTAACAGACATCTGCAGAGCTGCGGGCTGGGCGACACCTAACACATTTGCAAGATTTTACAATCTGCGAGTGGAGCCGGTTTCCTCAAGGGTATTAGGTAACCCTTGGTGATTGAGGGAAACAACTCGGTGGAAGGTGTTTAAATACGCTTGCTGCGCCATTATTTCTAACACGGAGATACGTGCGCTTATTCACTCTGTCAGTAAAGTTCCCCGCTGGCGAACCCTGCAGAGATTCCTCCGCGGCCCCCAGCATCTGGCTCAACGGAGGAGTCAGACGCTGGCCCATTATGTTGTAGGTCTGCCCGCTGGTCAGCCCGCGTTCTGGGTATAGGTGCCTGCTATGTGCGATCCCCACTAGGCGATCCCATATGCTTATACTGCCACGGTGCAGTCCCCCCTCACAGGCGGACCCGTGTCTTCCCTAACCGCTAACCATCTTATTTTCATATGCTTACTCCCCCTTCTCAGGGTTAGTTCATGTGCTATTTGCCCCAGTCTCCCCACTCGGGTAGCAGGTGGCCTCCGCAGCGTCCTCCCTATCGGGACTGCACGCTTCCCAACGTACTGTCGTATTAATTCCTAGATATTCTAGACGCATTTGCGGCTCCCGAAAAATATATCTAAATCTGTAAATCTTCTGTTGAAGTGGGATAAGTAAGGGCCAGGGAACACGTTGGAAGACCGCGCCTCTGGTGATGACGGTGCGCTCACGCTCTCTTTGCCTGGCAAACCTCTCATCGGGGGCGAAGGTAAGGTTCAATCATTATGGCGTTTTCCATACATTTCCCCATAGTGGAAGTTTCCACATAGCATTGAAGTTCCCCTTCCGAAGGGGAACGCTCTGGTTACTAAAGTAACCCTCGTTCCCCGAGGGGGGGAACGGAAATGCTATGTCCCTTCGCCATAATGATTGCCCCTTGGCTGTTGAGACGAAGTCGCTTCAGCTACAAAAAGGATGCTTTGGCTTGCTAGCTCTGTGCTTATATAGCAAGATTAATTGCAACGAGCATCAGGTGCGCAAGCTGAAGCTGCCAACTCATTGGCATTTCATTGGCCCGTTTACATACTCTTTCAGATGATTGGCTTTCTGAACGAAATCCCCATAGTGGAAGTTTCCACATAGCATTTCCGTTCCCCCCCTCGGGGAACGAGGGTTACTTTAGTAACCAGAGCGTTATTGACCAGTCTTAGATTGAGGACTTCAAAGAAAATTCCAAGCATTGGATGCTAAGGAACACACATACTCACAAATATTAGATTTTTATTTTTACATTATTTTTAAATGATGTATGAAAGTATTTATTAGTAGGGCTGGGCGATATGGCAAAAATACAATCTCGATTGAACGAGATGAACGATAATGATATATATTTCGATATCAGTTGTTAATGCTTCCAGATTTAAAAGAGTATCCCAACAATGACTGAAGCCACAAAAATTAGAGGTTTCATTACATGGCGCAACATTTCTGACGAAAATTCAGTGCATCTGTGTAAAATATCTGCTGTGTGATTGGCTCTTAGATCAATATAGAGTAAAAAAGTCCAGAGCTTATTATTTTTATTGGCATAAAATTTATCGCGATTCCATATAATATTGTTTATCAACCCAGCCCTATTTATTAGTGGTTGATTTATTGATACCTAGAGAGGTCAATCCAATGGATATTTGCTCATACATCAAAATTCAAAAGTGTCCGTTAAGATTTAATTTTATTACTTTTAAAAAATGTTTTAAATAGATAAAAGTATCATTCATTTTCCTTTGGCTTAGTTTCTATTTTAGAGGTCACCACAACGGAATGAACCGCTAACTATTCTGGCATATGTTTTACACAGTGGATGCCCTTCCAGCCGCAACCCGGTACTGGGAAACACCCATATACACTCATTCATACACACACTATGGCCAATATAGTTTATTTAACCAGAGCACCTGGAGGAAACCCACGCCAACACGGGGAGAACATGCCAACTAGTACATTAGAATTAGGAAAATTAAAATTACAGGAAAGAAATTATGTTTGAAAAATGTTTAAATAAAAAAAACAGTTGTTTAAAATTGCAATAATATTTAACAATACTACTGTTATTTATTATTAATCAAATCATTTATAGATGCAGTAATTTTGGCTGATGCCTATAACTTTCAGAAGCCAATAACTTTAAAAATACATCTTCAAAAAATTCTTAGCCTCTTTATGAAAACTGAAGTGAAACAAATACAGTGGACAAATTATTTTACTTAAAATTCATAAAACAAGAATACATCAAAATCTTTCTCTTTCCATTTACAAATTGCCAAAATGGCACCAATGAAAATTCTTAAGGCCAGCAGCACACAGCTAAACTGAATCAACTGGCAGAAATAATCCATAATTTATTGGCTTAAAGACATCAGCCAAATAATTTTCTTTCTGAGCCACTAAGTTGAAAAAAAAATTAAGCATTTATTGGCTGATACCAGTAAAGCTGCTTATATAATGTGCAGCTGTGGTTAGAAGAGCCTGATCTCATGAGGAAACTTAACTGTGGCGGGGAAGCCATGATCGAACACCCAAAAAGTAGGGGGGCAGGTTGACTACTATTTACCTGAATTGTCGACAGTGTCTTCTTTTTCCCACAGCTAAGAAGAACCTTATCACAGTGGTGCTGAAACCCAGGAAATAGTAAATAGTAGTTTTTATTTAAAAATAAATCAAACATGTCAATACATGTGATGTGTGAACGTACTTTCTCCTCTCTCGACTGGTCCTTTTCCACCCCTTATAAAGGTGTCTCTCTGGCCCAATCACTAGAAAATACAGGTGTTACTTATTATTTCTGATTGGTCCACTGACCAGCCCCCAGTGTATCAACCTGCTCCCCCCACCCCCTTTTGGGTTTCGATCATGCCTTCCCTGCCACAGTAGCTATTTTACGTTTTGTCAGTTTAATGGCTAATTCGTAGTTCGAGTTAATTCGTACAAAAATATATGATTTTAAAAGAGTGGCATGGCACCAAACCCCACCACTAAACCCAACCGTTATTGGGGGATGAGCAAATCATACTAAATTGTATGAATGAGGTCAAATTAATTCAAACAAATTACTCACTAAATCAAAAAGTTCTGAATTGCCGTGAGATTGTTGGCACGATTTGTTGCTATTTTCAGACCAGCGCAATACTAATTTTCCTGTTTTGCGCCACGTTGTTTAAATAGTAAATCTATTTGCGCTGCTTTATGGACTCATGGGTGTTCCAGTCTAGAAAAGAGGTGTGTTAAGGCGCATTGTAGGTGCGTTGCTATTTTGAGGAACTAAAATAGACTGTGCAATTGACCATCTGAAAGCTGGTCCAACACAGAGCGTGTTAGTTGTGCGCCTTAAATGAGTACACATCGCTTAATACACACAGGATGTACAGCAATACACAAATATCTTTACAAATGAAAAAGAATTAAAGGATTAAAATATTACAAAATTATTATTTTCTACATAAATATAAAAACCACTGCCTCCTTGCCTTCTTCATCTCAGAGAGATTTTTTAAAAGCTTATTCATGACAATTTGCATTTGCATAATGTTATTATTATTAGCAGTATTATTTATTACATGCATATTTATATTTGTTTAAATAAAAAAAAAGCTTAGATTTGTCCACCTGTCGGGTTTTGGACCATGTGGGGCAAAGGACGTGTGTTTGGATATAACTCAGTTTTTTTGACCACATTTTGTTATTATTGTTTATTTAATTGTTTGCTGGAAATTAGAACTGAATTTAGAAATAGTTTTGAAACAAATCTTTGCACTTAACACTTAATGAAATTAAATATGTTGGCTAATGGATGCTTTAGTGGAGTGTACATCACCAATTCCTAATCTATGAAAGTGAAGTAGTAAAGTAAAGAGCAAAAGTAAAGTAAAGAGAAATTAAGAGGCTGAATGGAGGAGGCTCATTCTTTATCCTCCCGCTGCAGATGGTCTGTTTAACTGTTTTCTCACTAGTGAAGCAGTCAGTTCTTCCACTTACTAAGTCCGCCATGTAAATAGCAAATGTGCCATGGCGCGATGAAACTGACTCTTAAAGGGAATGTGAGATGAGACTCTGATTGCTTTAATGCACATTATTTTCAAAACACACCCATAAGTCATTAAAAGAATAAGCACAACCCTGTTAGACCATGTGCCGGGGCGCAAAGCGTATTTTTCCATCCTTAAAATAGCAAAAGTGATTTCAGACATGCCCTTAATGCTTTTACGCCATGTACTTTAGACTTTGCACATAGGTTGTTAAAATAAAGCCCCTAAACTTTAGTACAAATGTTGCATGACATAACATAAGTCATTATCAAAACTGCTGTAATTAAATTGTCCCTAATTTTGCTCAAATTAATTTAAAATTCTTTGTAATTCTTTCACAATGTTGTCGGTCACTTTACCTAACTGACTTAAATATGCTTGAAGTACCACAAGTAAAGTTTCAATAGTATATATTCAATAAATGTTTGTTTTATTTAGATGTTCTTTAGTAATTGCAACAGTATTGCAACTTTATGTTTGATGCTTTAACTAATTATTAGCTTTTTATCAGCTCAAAAACCCCATGTTGGGAAACTTGACCTAGCTGATATATTGATCTATCTCACTAAACCACACATACACACACACACACACACACACACACACACACACACACACACACACACACACACACACACACACACACACACACACACACACACACACACACACACACACACACACACACACTAAATAATTCAGTTCGTGCAGTCCTCAGATTCATGAGCAGGCGAAGTTGTGCTATATGCTTGACCTGTCAGTGCAAATCCTAGCCTCTCATACTCAGATTTTATTTTCTAGCACTTCTTAAAGTTTCTCGAATCCCTCAACAGCTTGCTTTCAAGCAGCCTGGTAAATTGCTGCTCATTTCTTTTTTTTTAAGCCATTTCTCCTCAAGGTTTGTTGTATGCAGACTTAAAGCCGATTTAAATATGACCTGTGTGAAGTTTTCTCTTCGATATCTTCTCCTGGCTTCCTCTAGCATGTCTCTGCACCCTGTGGTGATCCTCTTTTTGTTTTGTGACGCCTGCTGCCATGCAGACCCTGCATTTTTCCTTCCTTTCTGATGTGTTGTTTTTTTTTCTTCTCACTTTTTTTCATTCATTTTTTGTGAAGCTACATCGAAAGCCGAGCTACAAGCTACTATGATCTCAAGTAGTTGCACTCAAGGCTACATTTACATGACACTGATGTAAAAACAATGTAAAAAGTTTTTCCCTTCGTGTTTTAGAAAAGTTTCACATCTACACCACAACGTTTACAAAAAACGACCAAAAGCACTGTATTGCATATTCTAGGCTAGTATTTGGCACTGCTAACATGTTGGTAAACAGTACCTGTTAGGAAGTGTTAGGAAGTACCTGTTAGGATTGTGTTGTGTGTGTATGATGAGTTTCTGTGGTTGGTTGTAATGTGAAGTAAATCCACATTTTGCTGATGAAGCATTAACGTTAGCAAACACTTGAGCAGCAACACTATCACATACTCTAATATTGTTTTGTGTTTGCCATGGCCTTTAATCTACAGCTCAATAAACATGATGCACTCACTGGCCACTTTATTAGGTACACCTTACTAGTAATGGGTTGCATTCAGAACTGTCTTAATCCTTCTTGGCATAGATTCAACAAGGTACTGGAAATATTCCTCAGAGATTTTGGTCCATATTGACATAATGACATCACGCAGTTGCTGCAGATTTGTCGGCTGCACATCCATGATGTGAATCTCCTGTTCCATCATATCCCAAAGGTGCTCTATTGGATTGACTCGTTGACACGATGCTCAATTGGTTCTAATGGGCCCAAAGTGTTCCAAGAAAATATCCCCCACACCATTACACCACCATCACCAGCTTGAACCGTTGATACAAGGCAGGATGGGTCCATGCTTATATGTTGTTGACGCCAAATTCTGACCCTACCATCCGTATGACGCAGCAGAAATCGAGAATCACCAGACCAGGCAACATTTTCTCAATCTTCTATTGTCCAATTTTGGTGAGCCTGTGTGAATTGTAGGCTCAGTTTTCGGTTCTTAGCTGACAGGAGGGGCACCCGGTGTGGTCTTCTGCTGATGTAACCCATCTGCCTCAAGGTTGGACGTGTTGTGTCTTCAGAGATGCTCTTCTGCACACGTCGGTTGTAACGAGTGATTATTTGAGTTACTATTGCCTTTCTATCAGCTCAAACCAGTCTGGCCATTCTGATCTCTGCCATTAACAAGGCATTTTTGCCCACAGAACTGCCGCTCACTGGATATTTCCTCTTTTTCTGACCATTCTCTGTGAACCCTAGTGATGGTTGTGCGTAAAAATCCCAGTAGATCAGCAGTTTCTGAAATACTCAGACCAGCCCATCTGGCACCAACAACCATGCCACATTCAAAGTCGCTTAATTCACCTTTCTTCCCCATACTGATGCTCGGTTTGAATTGCAGCAGATCGTCTTGACCATGTTGACATGCCTAAATGCATTGAGCTGCTGCCATGCTGATTAGAAATTTGTATTAACAAACAGTTGGATGGGTGTACCTAATAAAGTGGCTGTTGAATGTATATGCGCGTTATGTCATCGCTTTCAAAAACTTTAGTTTTCGGGTGTTTACATGGAAATGACAGTGGTGGCATTTTCTAAAATTTTTTAAATTGTTATAAAATTTGTAATACATTTTTTAGATTTATACATTTTTAGTCATAAAACACCATTGTCATGTTAACTATCTAGCAAAACACATGAAAAAAGTTTCCTTTTTTTTTTGCTTAAAACTTTGTCGTGTAAATGACCGCCTAGTCAAGCTAGGGAAACAAGCTAGCTGCACTCAAAGCTGCTTAAAAAAGTATACGCTACTGACCAAGTAGGTAGGTAGTCTAAAGTTAGGGTTAGGTTTTGCGATATGTGTTCATTCATTTTCTTTTCGACTTAGTCTTTTTATTAATCAGGGGTCGCCACAGCAGAATGAATCGCCAACTTATCCAGCATATGTTTTACACAGGGGATGCCCTTGCAGCTGCAGCCCATCACTGGAAAACACCTATACACCCCCATTCACACACATACACTACGGATAATTTAGCCTACTCAATTTATCTATAGCGCATGTCCTTGGACTTGTGGGGGAAACCGGAGCACCTGGAGGTAACCCACACGAACACAGGAAGAACATGCAAACTCCACACAAAAATGCCAACTGACCCAACCGAGGCTCGAACCAGCGAACTTCTTGCTGCGAGGCGATCGTGCTACCCACTGTGCCACTGTGATGCCCGCTATATTAGTTATCTAAAATAATAATGTAATTGTTTTTAACAATGTGTGAGCTAAGATTATGCCACTTCACAAAAAACTAACAAAAACAGGCCTGAAGAGTAGGGCTGTCAAAGTTAATTGTTTCTTCGGTGCACCGCGATGCAGATGCGGACAATTCTGTATCGGTTCAGTAATAATCATAACTGGTTATTACATATAAAAATGCAGAAACTGCACAATTTCACTGCGTGTCTGTTTGCTGGACAGTCTTTCACTGACACTTACAGGAGAAGCCCCTATTTCACTGCGATTGAGAGAATGAAAGTAAACTCCATTTTTCTCTCTCACTGTGGCCCATTTGACCTGCTGCGTGACTTTTCCTCTCCTCACGGCTGTTACAGCGATACTTCTGGATACAGACACGAGCGCGTGAGTTTTCTCCACTGCGTCTATCATGGATCAGCTGTAATCGACGCTGCAGTGTTGCCAGATGTAGTTGACTGATTCCAGCCCAAAAACTATCCAAAACTCGCCGAAATGCCTATCCAAAACCGCCCAATCTGGCAACACTGTGCCGCTGCCGTTTATCAGTGTCACTCATCGGTGACTAGCGCCTGTAAAGTAAAATATAAAATAGTGTATGGAAAGCATCGTCGATGCATCGTGATGCACTGAGATATCGAATTGAACCAAATCGATGGCATGATAATCGTAGCCGAACCGAACCGTGAGACCAGTGTAGATTCACACCTCTACTGGAGAGCCCCAAAACATTGACTCAATTGCTGAGCAAATAAATATTCCCTTTTTGTAATATTGAGTTTGAGATTATACAAGGTGTTCATTTATGAATGTGCTGGAACAGGTCATGCGTCAGAGGAATGAGTGGTGAAACGTTTATCAAAAATGTCTAGTTGTAATAGCAGTTGCTGCTAAAACCCCAGTGTAATTTACAATTAGCAGTTCAAATTATTATTAGTAGTATATAAATCCAAAATGAAACAAAAAGTGATTCAGGGGTAGTCAGTGCTCTTTGAGTAAGGGATTCATAAAGATAAACAATGCGTTTCGGCACGTTTACCCTGATGAAGGCAAGTGTTGCCGAAATACATAGGTGCTGTTTTATAGAATAGCCATGTTATTCATTCATTCATTTTTTTTCAGTTCAATTCCTTTATTAATCAGGGGTCACCACAGTAGAATGAACCGCCAACTTATCATCAGCTGCAACCCATCACTTGGAAACACCCATACACTCATGTACGATACATTAGCTTACCCACCTATAGCACATGTCTTTGGACTGTGGGGGAAACCGGAGCCCCCGGAGGAAACCCACACCAACACAGGGAGAACATGCAAACTCCACACAGAAATGCCAACTGGCCCAGCCGAGGCTCGAACCAGCAACCTTCTTAATGTGAGGCGACAGCGCTACCCACTGTGCCACTGCGCCACCCTAGCCATGTTAATAAGGGCTTTTTACTTTTTTCACTTACTTTTCGAGTGCCTTGGATGTATGATTTCATTGATACATACAATAGACCTTGTTGTGTAGTTAGTTTCAAGCCATGTTTAGTACCTACTATACAGTGGAGCTGCATATGAAATTGCATGCTACTATAGTAGGTACTACATTTCAATTTGAATTTACTCTATGACCTTTAGAAAAGTACATTCTATATGGTATGAAGTAGTATAAATGGATTTGGGACGTACTAAATGCCATTAAAACATGACCTTTCTGTGTCAGTTGCATCACTTTACTCCAATTTACAAAATTTTCTCCTGTGGCCTCATGGGATAGTAAAGTGTCATCCACGTACTTTTAGACTGCTGTTTATCGAATACTGTGAATTTGGGCATGCATATCAGTTCACATACTGCTTTTCACTTACTATATAGTAGAGAAACACAGTTGAAGTCAGAATTATTAGCCCCCCTGAATTATAGGCACCCCTGTTTATTTATTTATTCATTTTTTGTTTATTTTTTTCCCCAATTTTTGTTTAACGGAGAGCAGATTTTTTCAACACATTTCTACACATAATAGTTTCAATAACTCATTTCTAATAACTGATTTATTTTATCTTTGTCATGCAGACAGTACATAATATTTGACTAGATATTTTTCAAGACACTTAAAATAGTTTTAAAAAAATTAAAAACTGCTTTTATTCTAGCCGAAATAAAACAAATAAGACTTTCTCCAGAAAAAAAAAATTATCAGACATACTGTGAAAATTTCCTTGCTCTGTTAAACATTATTTTGGAAATATTTAAAAAAGAAAAAAAAAAATCAAAGAGGGCTAATAATTCTGACTTCAACTGTATGTGATTTCAGACACCTTATATGTGATTTTGGAAACAGCACCTAATTTGCTTTGTTTTAAAATGAATCAATGTTTTTAAATTAATTAATCTTTTTAAAGAATCATTTGAATGAACCGAATCAGTGAATCACTCACCAAGACATGGACTCGTCACCACCTATATGGCAGTTTTTGGTGTCATATATTTATTTATCCATGACATATAATGAAAGTGGCAACCCAGTGGCGCAGTAGGTAGTGCTGTTGCCTCACAGCAAGAACGTCGCTGGGTCGCAGGTTCGAACCTCGGCTGGGCTGGGTCAGTTGGCGTTTCTGTGTGGAGTTTGCATGTTCTCCCTGGGTTCGCGTGGGTTTCCTCCGGGTGCTCCGGTTTCCCCCACAGTCCAAAGACATGCAGTACAGGTGAATTGGGTAAGCTAAATTGTCCATAGTGTATGAGTGTGAATGTGTGTGTGGAAGTTCCCAGAGATGGGTTGCGGCTGGAAGGGCATCCGCTGTGTAAAATCGTGCTGGATAAGTTGGCGGTTCATTCCGCTGTGGCGACCCCGCAAGGGACAAAGCCGACAAGAAAATGAATGAATGAATATAATGAAAGTTAAGCTTTTAACATCCCAAACGAGAAGTTTTTTCAATATCTCAGACCTCTCAATTGATGCTCCTTTTAGTTTGTCGCTCCCCAGCCCTCTCTTTCTGCATTTTCTCAAAAGGATTACATTGATCCTCTGAAGCTTTTAACGGACAAATCCTCCTGAGGTCTCCAGTCTCCAGACTAAATCACAGATCTCGACACTGCAGGCAGAGCAGCTAATAATGCCATGAACAACTTCAGACACACCATTAGACTGAGTGTAACAGCCATGACGGCTCTGATCATCGTAATCAAAGCTGTGATTATCGGCTTCATCCTAATGACAAAGAGCTGATGCCGGATAATGAATTTAACATTAGTATTTCATGCTTTGTTTGTGATGTCATTGCAGAATGACCTCACCTCCAGCTGGAGCACCAACCATCATATGGCCAACATCTTCGACTTCACGCTGGACGAGCTGCAGAGCTTGAAGAGGTAAGTTCAACTTCATACTTCACACAGATGTTTTTTTTTTCTGTTTTGTGGCTAGATCACTCACAAATGTGAAACTATTTTATTTTATTTTTTGTATTTTTTTATAATCATGTAATTTTTTTAAATAATATTTGACTAAAACTTTTTTTTTTACCTGAAATTAAATTTACAAAAAAGTTGACAAAAACCATTAAAAAAAGTTCAATTAGTTGCTAAAAATTATCTAATTTTAGATTTTTAAAAAAATTATATAGACATATAATTCAAAAGGCATCATGGTGGCGCAGTGGGTAGCACGATCACCTCACTGCAAGAAGGTCGCTGATTCGAGCCCCGGCTGGGCCAGTTAGCATTTCTGTGTGGAGTTTACATGTTCTCCCCATGTTGACGTGGGTTTCCTCCGGGTGCTCCGGTTTCCCCAACAGTCCAAAGACATGGGCTATAGGTGAATTGGGTAAGCTAAATTGTCTGTACTGTATGTGTGTGAATGAGTGTGTATGGGTGTTCTCAGTACTGGGTTGCAGCTGGAAAGGCATCCGCTGCGTAAAAAATATGCTGAATAAATTGGCAGTTCATTCTGCTGTGGCAACCCCTGGTTAATAAGAAAAGAAAATGAATGAATAAATGAATTAATATATTTAAAAAGTATAATAATAATTAAAATGACAAAACAGAACCATAAAATAATCAAAACTAATTTAATTCTAATTAAAATAAAAAAACTGTACATATACTGTATAATAAAATATTAAACAAACAATATATATATAAAGATATAAATCTTTTTTCAGATAAAAATTAAATAAGAAATTTTTCATTTAAATAGACATTACCACATACAGTTGACGTCAGAATTATTAGCCCCCCTTTAAATTTTTTTTCTTTTTTAAATATTTCCCAAATGATGTTGAACAGAGCAAGGAAATTTTCACAGTATGTCTGATAATATTTTTCTTCTGGAGAAAGTCTTATTTGTTTTATTTCGGCTAGAATAAAAGCAGTTTTTAATTTTTAAAAAACCATTTTCGGGACAAAATTATTAGCCCCTAAGCTATTTTTTTTTCGATAGTCTACAGAACAAACCATCTTTATACAATAACTTGCCTAATTACCCTAACCTGCCTAGTTAACCTAATTACCCTAGTTAAGCCTTTAAATGTTACTTTAAGCTGTATAGAAGTGTCTTGAAAAATATCTAGTAAAATATTATTTACTGTCATCATGACAAAGATAAAAGAAATCAGTTATTAGAAAAACTATATTTAGTATTTAACTATACTTAAAACTATTATGTTTAGAAATGTGTTAAAAAAGTCTTCTCTCCGTTAAACAGAAATTGGGAAAAATAAAAAGGGGGGCTAATAATTCTGACTTCAACTATATATAAACGTTTTTTTTTTATTAAATGTGTTGAAATGTCTAAAAGTTTAATTATATTAAACATATAATATTATATTATATTACAGTTTATTTATATTAAATTTTTCACAAATTAATTAATGAACCATTTAAATAATTTATAATAATAATAATGTATCTATTTATTATCTATTTATATATGCGCTCCAGTCCTGACTGATACATTTCCCGCATTATGCTATTTGAACCAATCAATTTGAGTGTTCTGTGTTTGTCTAAAGACTGGTTTATACTTCTGGGTCGAGTGATCGGCGTGACCCACGATGCATGCCTTGCGCATAGTCATGCATTTATAGTTCTGCGTGCTGTTTGTGTTGCTCCGCAATACCACTTCTGAAACGCTAGCTGGCAGTGAGGTTTTTATGTTCCTCTGTGTCGAGTTTCTTTGTGTGTGTTTTGTTTTTACTAAATGCAACTTTAATGTGCAAGTAGCTAAAACTCGCTCAATCAGAGACAGGAACCGGCGGACGTGCAACAACTTTAAACACAAAACAAAAGTTTCCATCTGGAGCTCCGTCACAGGACTCGACACTTGTAAACACTCGCTCCATAGGCTTACTGCTCTCACCACCGCCCACACTCAGTGCTACCAAGCCGATCAATCACACAGCTTTCGCTATGCGTCGTTGCGACATGTAGCTACAGAGAGGTGCACATCAGCGTTGGCGACGGCCACGGCGAAGGCTATGCGACCGCAGCCTTAAAGCAAGGTTGTAAAACTCAGTTCCTGAAGTTCCAACCTTGCTTCAACACACTTAGCTATAAGTTTCAAACAACCCTAAAGGACTCAATTAGTTTGATCAGGTGGGTTTAATTAGGGTGGAAACTAAACTGTGTAGAGTTGTGGCTCTCCAGGAACTTAGTTTGACACCTGTGCTCTAGGGTAATACCTCTACTGAAATGTGTGTATTACATACAAAGTATGCAGCTGATCGGTCAGCTCTTGTTATGGGACTCGTGGTGCGCTTGCAGCATTCTGAGAAGCTGAGATGTTTTCAACTGGCTGCACCTGGAATACGCAAGCGCGTCACTCTCAATAAGTATGGAAAGGCAAATTAATAAAATTATGCTAAGTACCAAACACATGGCATCCTCTTCTGCAATTAAAATGAAAAGACAGCAAAAATGATGGCAGTTTGAGGATGGCATGGTAATTTGGCTTTCCATCCTTCACTGGAAATAACGAACTTGTGCGCACAACAAATGCAATATGTGTAAGGCCTATTTCGCGGCAGCGTCACAAAGAGGTCTGCACACACACACACACGGCAGTCTGTTTGTTTCGCCATAGGTCTGTTCTATATATATATATACAGTTGAAGTCAAAATTATTAGCCCCCCTTTGAAGTTTTTTTCCTTTTTTAAATATTTCCCAAATTATGTTTAACAGAGCAAGGAAATTTTCACAGTATGTCTGATAATATTTTTCCTTCTGGAAAAAGTCTTATTTGTTTTATTTCGCGTAGAATAAAAGAAGTTTTTAATTTTTTAAACACCATTTTAAGGTTAAAATTATTAGCCCCTTTAAGCTATATTTTTTTTCAATAGTCTACAGAACAAATCATCATTATACAATAACTTGTCTAATTAACCTAACCTGCCTAGTTAACCTAATTAACCTAGTTAAGCCTTTAAATGTCACTTTAAGCTGTATAGAAGTATCTTGAAAAATATCTAGTAAAATAGTTTTTACTGTCATCATGGCAAAGATAAAATAAATCAGTTATTAGAAATGAGTTATTAAAACTATTATGTTTAAAAATGTGTTGAAAAAAATCTTCTCTCTGTTAAACAGAAAACGGGGAAACAATAAACAGGGGGGCTAATAATTCTGACTTCAACTGTATGTATTTATATATAATGATCTAGTAATGATCTAGCAGTGCAGCTAATAATTCTGACTTCTTCTGTGTGTGTATATATATATATATATATATATATAGAGGTCTACACTAGAGACAATTTGTTACACCTTTACTATGTGATTTTAATTTCTTTGACTTATGCCTTTTTTAGAGACATGTTACAGGTGTTTGATAAATTGATCTAATTGTTTTCCTTTAAAATTTTGCGCTGTAAAATGCATGTGTCAAAATCATAATTAAAATCAAAATTGCCATACTGTTCAAGAAAATCGTGATAGGTTTCTTTTATCCATATCGCACAGCCCTAATACACACACCTTTATATAAATAATTGGTCATACCACCCATATCTAATGCTGATAAAAGATTTAATAAATTCAAATCCTGTCACTCATGTTTTCCAAAGACTTTGAATTTTAAACATGCTGTGCAAAATCTATAATTAAGTCATAATATTGCACAATCGTTTAACACTGTGCTGCTATATCATTATTCACCCTTGTCCTCTTTAGTGACTTCATAATGCATCAAAACCTCGAGGCGCATCGTAACAATTAAACACCTAATACAGAAATCTGCATGCTTCAGGTTTGATGGCTCATTTGATACGTCTGGCCTTTCGTTTTTTATGATAAAGTCGTCTCACCTGTGGTAAAAAAAAAAAAGCACCAGAAATTAATTGTCGCCTTTCCGTCAATGTTCATAATGAGGTCTCAATCAAATTCAGTCTGCTTTCATCACGGCACGCTTAACCTTTCCTCATTACCTTTGATTTGAATCCTTAAGCATCTATTTATTGGCTTTCGAATAATCGCGCTCATTTGCATCCATTTCCCTATGAAATATCGGAAAGGTCTCTCACTGTTTCCCCAATCACAACGGAAAAGAACCCCACATTTTTTATCAACACGGTGGGTGAAGCGATTTAATTATACTTTTCTGTAAAGGTTATCGTCTCTCAAACAGGCTTGAATAATGAGAGAATTGGAAACACTATTGGGGCGCACAAAGCTTTCAGAGGCGCAATCGGCCGTCTGAGAGGAATTGTTGAAGAGTATAAAGGAGAAATCTGAAGTTGGATTTCGGTCATAATAAAAAGGGCACGTTGAGTTTCATCACACAAAGCCGTGAACTGTGGTTAATGACTGCCATGCTTTGAATAGTAGTCCTGATAAACTCTGTTATAGTCACAATCCCAGTGCTGTATAATGTGTTGAATAGCAAGCAGCAGGTCGGATCAACTGTATTCTTTTGTATTCTTCAGTAGCCCTTGCTTTGGCCTCTGGAGTACAGCTAGATTAAACAAGTCGAGAAAGATAAGATTAGTAACATAAAGTCAAACTGAAATAACGCTGCTTTTTCAATGTACTGCTTTATGTGAGCTTTTTAAAGTTTTGATTATCAAATTAAATGTTCTTTATTTATTGTACTGTTTTAGATTTTTATTCCATTATTTTAATTATTCTGGGTTATACAGTATAGTCACTAGAATTATAAATTGAAAAAAGAAAAATGTATAATTTAAATAAAAAATATATATATGTTTTTTACAAATAGTAGTAAATATTTAGTACCATATAAATAATTATAAATAAATAAATAAATAGCTGGAAAATGATATTATATTATATTATTCATTCATTCATTCATTCATTCAATATATATATATATATTCATTCATTTTCTTTTCGGCTTAGCCCCTTTATTAATCTGGGGTCGCCACAGCAAAATGATCTGCCAACTTTTTGCATCTTTGCAATATTTGCATCTTTAGTTATTTTTCAACTAAATACACTTTCTTGTCCCAATAGGTGGATTTAGAGGTTTTTGCAAAAATAGCACAAGTGGACTTAGCTGGTTTTTATGCAAAAGAAAATCTACCTTGTTTAAAACCAAATAATTGTCTAAAGCGACATTTTTGAAAAAAAGCTATTTTATTTACTAGCTAATAACCTTATCATTACCTATAAAATGAAACTTCTGAACCTAATCAGAGAAGCCTGATAGAAACTGCTCATTTACAAAAAAAGAGGTCTGATGGATTTAGAGGGTTTTGCATCTGAACTCTTTATATATATATATATATATATATATATATATATATATATAAGGTCCAAAAACATGTGGTATAGGTGAATTGGGTAAGCTAAAATTGTCCATAGTGTATGTGTGTGAATGAGTGTGTATAGATGTTACTCAGTGATGGGTTGCAGCTGGAAGGGCATCCACTGCATAAAAAATATGCTGGATAAGTTGGCGGGTTATTCCGCTGTGGCAACCCTGGATTAATAAAGGGACTAAGCCAAAAAGATAATGAATGAAGGAATATATAGAGTACCATAAAAATAAATATAAATAAATAAATAGCTGGAAAATAAGTATAATATAATACAATATAATATATATTTTTTTCCAGTTATTTATGTATTAAATATTACAAACACTAGTTAGAATGGTAATGTTTAATAATAACATTGTTGATATTTTTTTCAAACAATAACGTAATAATAATAATAAAAACTTATACCTAACAGTAATAAAACTGACAAAATGCGCAACATAATTGCCAATCTCTTCTTGTTCCTCAGTACCAGCTCAGGACAGACGTTCAGTTTGGATCAGGACTCGACTGACGCAGCCAGCACTTCTGGTTCTGCCACCACCAGCGTCTCCTATGACTTCAGGTACATTTGAGTCTCTTCCCATCTTTTTTCTGACAGAAGATACGTAACAAAACCCTACGTAACAAAAACAAAATCATTTTCTAAATGATCACTGAAATCTTTGGACTGTTTTCTATATCTGCCAATGGGCTATGCACGGCTATTGTTCCTCAGCCAATGATAAACTTCCGGTGAAAGCTTAATGTGGCTATTTTCAATTTTATTAGGTTCCTTTTACAGCATCGACGTTGTAATGTCATTAAAAGTATATTCAGTTAAATAGATTTAAGCGTTCATTTAGTTGTTTAAGCTTAAATCTAGATGAAAGATCATGTAAACGCAAGCGCCGACAGTAGCAGCAGGCTAGCGCAGAAACTCCATTGAAAATACTGGGGTAAAATAATTTTCCATATTTTAAAGACACGGCCAGAAAAAGTAGAATTTAATGCAGGGCTTCTTGCCCGGTCTGGGACCCACTTTATATCATATATCTATCAGGCAGTGAAGATCACTGATTTTTAAGGAAATCAGATCTTAAACGTGGCGATTTTGTAATGAAAAGGCATATACCACATTCTCTGTGTCACTGTCTACATTATAATAAATTTATGCAGAACATTTGCACAGCTTTACAAAGAGGTGCGTTAATTCACCAAAGGTTTGCATATCATGTGCTGCTGAAAAATTAACATTCACTGCGAATTGTTTGGGAATAAAGATTGTGACATTCTGAATTTAAATAGAGTCAGTGGTGGCAAAAAACATCTCTGTTTTTACAGGCTTGTTTTAAATAGTAGAAGACATTCTTACATGTTAGATGAGACAGATGGTTACATCTAAATATACACAAACACAAGTACATACAAATTGGGCTGCACGATATTGGAAAAATATGACATATTGACATTTTGTTTTGCGGCAATATATAGTGCGATATTAATATAATTTCAGCAGATGAATCGAATAGCTCTATTTGGACAAGTTTCATTCATGTAGATAGATTGGGATGAGTAAGTATTTTTCTATGCAGTGCGTCTGCATAAATGATAATAAATTGCTGACATGTATAAATAAACTAACATTATTCAAGTACAGAAATTGAACATGATCATATGTAAAATAACATGGTCATCATTGTATAAATAATAATATGTAATAATGTCTATCTCTTAATCTTTTAATAATTAATCTAATCCTGTGGTGTGACTATTGCAGATACACACATTGCGATATCGATGCTCAAACGATATATTGTTCAGCCCTAATAAATACATATATACAATTGAAGTCAAAATTATTAGCGCTCCTGTGAATTTTTGTTTTCTGTTTCAAATATTTCCCAAATGATGTTTAACAGAGCAAGAAATTTTTCACAGTATTTCCTATAATATTTTTTCTTCTGGAGAAAGTCTTATTTGTTTTATTTCAGCTACAATAAAAGCAGTTTTTAATTTTTTTTAAAACCATTTTAAGGTCAAAATTATTAGCCGCCTTAAAGGGGAAATGAAGCACTCAGTCAAGTTTACCTTATTTTGTACATTGTATTCCACTTTAATGAAAATATATTAAACAAACTCGATTAATGTAATCATTTAGCAGAAAACGGCATGTTTTACTGTAGATTTTAGACCTAGGGCGCCGCCATCTTGGAATATCGCTGTGTCTGACGTCACGGGGTTGGTTCGCTGTGATAAGCTGAACGGACACAGTGGGAGTAAAGGAGTGAACGAGGAGACTGGAAAGCCTAATTTAACCCAATGCGTGAAGTTGTGGGCGTGGAGCTGCTGCAAATACAACCATTTAAGTTCTTGAGTTGTGTATTTTTCATTTGTTAATACCTCTCGTTTGATGCGAGAGGATCATAAGAAACGCGCTGATCTGAGTTTAGTCACGAGCAGAGGCGCGGTGCAAACGTCATGTGGGCGGGTACTTTCACTTTTCACTGCTACACCCCCTCGCCTCTGCTCGTGTTCAAACCAAACTAAGATCAGCGCGGTGTTTCTTATGGCAGGTTTTTATCCTTCATACATGTTGAGAGATCGAGTTGATCGACTTGAAAAGGGAATATGTCTTGACATGATCCACACAGACGTGACTTAGTAAAGCATGAAGTCATGCATGATTTTAATCATTACATTAGTCTGAATGTAAATCCCCTCGTCAGGCAGCTCTGGAGCAGTGTGGACCAAAGCGCATCAAACGAGAGGTATTAACAAATGAAAAATACACAACTCAAGACACTTAAATGATTGTATTTGTTGTGTTTGCGCCAGCTCTGTGATGCACATCCACAACTTCATGCATTGGGTTCAATTAGGCTGTCCAGTCTCCATGTTTAGTCCATTACAGTGATGTATGAAACCCAGACAGGCAGTCAGGCAGAGTAATACAGAGAGTGAATCAAAGCGCATCAAATGATCGATAATTAAAGGAGAAAAAAGAAAAATAGAATACATTTATATACTTTTATATTAGACACACATCTGATGCTTGTATTTGCAGCAGCTCCACGCCCACAACTTCACGCATTGGGTTAAATTAGGCTTTCCAGTCTCCTCGTTCACTCCTTTACTTCCACTGTGTCCGTTCAGCTTATCACAGCGAACCAACCCCGTGACGTCAGACACAGCGATATTCCAAGATGGCGGCGCCCTAGGTCTAAAATCTACAGTAAAACATGCCGTTTTCTGCTAAATGGTTACATTAATCGAGTTTGTTTAATATATTTTCATTAAAGTGGAATACAATGTGCAAAATAATGTAAACTTGACTGAGTGCTTCATTTCCCCTTTAAAAGCTTACGTCTACAACAAAACAAAACTTCAGCAATCATTTTAAAGCCTTGTTAGAGATTGAGCGATATATCGGTTTACTGATTTTTTTTAAGCATTTCATCTTAAAATGCAAGATGGTTTTATAAAATATGTCAAAGCTTTTTAATATTAGAAATTTATTATTATAAATTTTTAGGCTCTTTAAAAGTATTAAAAAGTCTTAAATGATATTTTACAAGTATTTAATTTTGTATCATTTTTAATTTTACAATGTATAGTTGTATGCTAACGTTTGCCTGAATGTAATCGGTGAATGTTGAATTGCTGTGCAGTTTATGAAATCGATAAAATCCTGCTAGATTCGGCATCAGGCTTCTTTGTTTACTGCGGTAACAAAGGCAAGACCGTTATTTCTGCTTTCCAATAGGCGCCACCTGCTGGATGAGCATTTTTATTTATTATATGAATAGTGTTTTGGTCTAGGATTAGTTTCTTACAATCTGTATTTAGTAAATAAACTGTCAATTAAAATGTCGCCAATTTTATACGTTGAAAGATGATAAGGTCTTAAAATGTATGGAAAGACTCTTAAAAAAGGTCTTAAAACGTATTGAATTTCACTCTCTAATTCCTGTATATACCTTGTAATTATATAAGTAATATAGGTGTTATATAAGTAATAAACCAAACAAAATGCGTAATGTTTGTTATGTCTGTAAATGTACACATTTGGGAAAGAAATGGCATGTGTATCAGTATATTTGATTCGTGAACCAGTGTCTGTTTGACATCAAGACAACACACTACTAACGCAGCTCAATCAGGCCTTGCACCCTTGAGAAGAAAGGATTTAAATTCTAGGTATTGCAAGGTGTACGTTCCTGGAAGAAAACTCAAGACTACAGTTGAGCCGTTTGAGCTCAGAAAGAGCACTTACTGATATAGATTCATAACTCCCTTTGGTGTGAGTTTGTGCTTTGTTATTTTGAAGGCCTTATTCATGCTCAAATAACAGCATTTCTTTAGAACTAAAGGAGGCTGAAAGTGTAAAAAGCTTAATAGGAGCTCTTTAACATGAACAGTCTAACGCCGTAACAGCTCCCTGCCAGTGAGACTGAATCACAGAGTGAGTTAGATAATTCTGAGTCATGAATTAGTTTAATTGCAAAGTTGTTTAACAAAAGTTATGCTGTTTTCGCTCTTTGTATGTAAAAAAATGAAGGCTTTAGGGGTTTTTTAAACATGAAAAAGCCATCTGGCAACAGTGGCAAAAAGTATAAGATCTGCACTGAGATCATTATTAGCATTTACTGTACATTTCTTAATGCACAAAAATATTGATTTCTTCTTTTAAAAAAGAAACTCAATGCATTGAATATTAACGACTAAAAAGGAATTGAAAAAATCTAGAAACTCATGTTAATGCAGCTGAAATTTGAAGTTGTTTAGCTGCGGGGCTGTAGATTCAGTGCCCAGCTCTGCTGTGATGTAATCCTTCGCAGGCCATTGCGAATCAGCCGTACTCCTGCTACAGTATGATTCATATGAGTGAAGTTAAAGCCGTGTATTTGACATTTGAGGTCACCTTAATGGATCTTTTCAGTTGAGGACCATTAGCAGGTGACCTGCTGGTACCATCCAGACTTGGAAAACATGTTTTAAACCCTGGAAGACAACTAAAATGAAAACTCTCTATTCATTCATAACTTTGCTGCTTCCAAACATTCATAAAGGGTTAAAAATAACTATGATAATATGAATTGAGTGCTTTATAAAATGCTGATGAACTGTAGATTCAAGTCATTAATTTCATGTCATTTGTATTGTAAATTTAAATAATACTAAAATGAACTATACTTCAACCATTATAATAGAGTCCAGAAAAATTGACCTGGTTCTGCAATAGGAAATAGTTTTTCCCCATTTTCTGCTTTTTAAGTGTCACAGATAAAACTTTTATAAAAAAATTGAGGGAATTAAAAAATCAAAAATCAAAAATTAGAAAATCAAACATGGAGAGTCTCAAAACTCTTTTGTAAGAGAAACTACTTTCTTCCGCCATTCCTTCACATCTGCAGCTAACCTCAGAACAGCAGAAGCCATTGTTTATTCACTAATGTCACTTTAGAGCTAGTACTTGAATGATCCCTAGTGTAATGTCTAAAGTGAAGACAAAAAAGGTGATTTTGCTCACATTTTAAGATTATAAGGCTAAACTGCATGAAATGCCATCTCAGTTTACAGAGATTTCCCTGTATTTTTCTGTTGCTATCGGGAGATCACAATATTACTATGGTATAAATACAGCACTACAACATAAAAAAAAGACTTAGAAAGTCATTTACCTGTTTAATAATGATTTGATCAGCTGTAGTTTGAAATGACGCTGTTTTTGTCTAAGGGCTTATTTATTATGCAGTCTTTGTCACTATCTTGTGGATGAACATTGTTAACTGTCTTTGCTCAAAGACAGGCTAATGGCCGCCGACGAAATATTTTAAAATAGGTACAATCCTTATAAATTAACTGAGCAGTTGCAATCTAAATAACTACATTCTAAAAAAACATTTTTATGACTAAAAAAAGCCTCAAAAGTACAATATGTTGCCCAACAGTAGCAATACTTGTCAAACTGTGGAGTGTCCTCTGCTTGTTGCTGTATGTGGGCGGAGTAATACACAAGGGTGAAGGGTTAAAAGGCTGGACCAGTGCTGTTACTGGCAAAATATTGCTCGGCTATCAGCCAATCAGATTCAAGAACCAGACAGAACTGTTGTGTGTGTGTGTGTGTGTGTGTGTGTGTGTGTGTGTGTGTGTGTGTGTGTGTGTGTGTGTGTGTGTGTGTGTGTGTGTGTGTGTGTGTGTGTGTGTGTGTGTGTGTGTGTGTGTGTGTATATAAATATATATATATAATTCTTCATGTATACAGAGCAAGTGTTGAATTGTAGCTTAGTTTAGGTTAATGTAACAAAACTTTGCAACACATTTAAAGGGTACCTTTTATGCCCAAAAAAGTTTCAGCTCAAAATACCCCGTAAGTAATTTTTTATAACTCTTTAAAACTGCCCCTTTTAGGCTCTGATCTTGATTGTGCCATTTTAGTGACTGTTGCTTTAAATTCAAATGAGATTGTGCTCTTTTTAAAAGAGGGCGGAGCTACAAATGCCTATGTGTCAGCATAGTGGCAGATTAAAAAACAAGACTAACTTTCTATGCTAATGAGGCAGAGATTGTCACTAATGGGCGGCACTTAGAATGTCAGTCAAAGTGTTTTGATGAAGTGAGATTTATAAAAAAATACAATACATTTTTTTTACCATTAGAAGCTGGCTATATTCACAGAATGTTGCCACACTACTGTGTTTAAACCCCTTATAAAAGTGATTTTTGCATATTAGGTTCCCTTATGTATAATGACGACAACAGAGTCAAACACATCTTTATTAAAGAAGGGATGGTTTTACATGCAGGTGTGAAATCAGGAGCAAAACCTTAGCAAAAGAGGTAATCCACAAGAATAGTCCAGTAAATAAGCAAAGGTCAGGGCAGGCAGCAAACAATCGATCAATAATCTAATATACAGTCAAAAATCCAAAACACGACGGGGAAAGGAAATGCGGAGGAATGCACACTAAAACAGGAATACAAGACCATTCAATTGTTGAGTGTGAATGTGGTGTTGATATAGTGTCAATGTAAATGATCTGCAGGTGTGTGTGTGTGTGTTTCAGTGTCCAGATTGATATAAATCTCAACTGGGGCAAAGCATGATGGGATGTGTAGTCTGGGGGAATGTGTGGTTATGAATGTGTGGTGAAATGTACACATATATACACAGTGCTCAGCATATACAGTATAAGGTCGTAAGTATGACCTTCACAAATCATTCATTCTTTTTCTTTTTGGCTTAGTCCCTTTATTAATCTGGCATCGCCACGGCGGAATGAACCGCCAACTTATCCAGCATAAGCATTACACAACGGATGCCTTTCCAGCTGCAACCTATTACTGGGAAACATCCATACACTCACCATCACACACACACTACCTACTGCGCCACTCCGTCGCTCAAATTCTCAAAATCCTGTCTGTAAAAACCTCTGATCGTAATGTCAAATTATAAAACAAGAAATGTGCACCTGACTTCATCCAACGTCATATTTTTGTGCTGGAAATGTATGCAAATTAGTGCATATTTAAATAAACAGTGCCTCATTTGTATATTTACATTTCCAAAAACGTACAATTAAAAAAATGTCTGCAATTATTAATCTAATCAATCAACTGGAGAAATATAGCAATGTTTGTTTTTACCCTATTCACCTGCAGTGAAAATAAAACCAGAGCAAACAAGTGCCCGTAACCATAAATAATCCATAATCTGACAGCATATTTCTCAGCGAGCTGTCAGAGACGGTTTACACAGCACACCAGGTGGTGATGGACGCCTGTTATTCCTCTTTAACTTGTGGGCATCAGAGTGCAGCCCCAGCAGGAGAGGTGCGAATCTACAGCGACAGCCGCGCTGCCAAACTGTTCTGCTACAGCAATATTGATTACGCTGCAGTGGAGCTGTGAAGAGAACACTTGTGGAAGAGCCAGATGATAGGCGGAGAGGGACAAACCAGAGACACAATGACAAATCTCTCAAGCTCATGTATAATAAAAAGCAGAGCGGATAAAGGTCAACAGTGTGGTGGTTTAGCTGCAGTCATTGAGGTCATTTTTTGTCAAACGTGTATAAAGGTTAAACATACTGTAGGTCTATAGAGGACAAATATGTTCATGTAAAAAAAAAATTGGTGTGGTGGCTCAGTGATTAGCACTGTCGCCTTCACAGCAGGAAGGTTGCTGGTTCGAGCCCCGGCTGGATCAGTTGGCATTTCTGTGTGGAGTCTGCATGTTCTCCCCGTGTTGGCGTGGGTTTTCTCCGGGTGCTCCTGTCAGGACCTGTCATTTTATGACTTTAGTTTTTACATGTTATGATTTTGTTTCTCCACTAGATGTCCTCATTTCTTCCTATGTGTTGTTTGAGTTCAGTAATTACGTGATTGTTTTCACATGTGTCCTGTTATGTCATGTGTATTTAAGTTGAGCATTTTTCCCTGTTTCGTTGCTCGGTTATTGTTGATGCTAGTCCTTGGTTTTCGTGAGTCTGCTTTGCTTTCCTAAAGTCTAGTTGTTTCTGAGTTTTATGCTACTTTGCATTTTTCTTTGTTTTTGGGATTTGTTTCTCCTGCTCTAGTTTTTTCAAGAGATATTTTGCCTGTTGGCCTTTTTGTTCCTCCGTTAATTAAGTCCTATTTTATCTCTGCATTTTTGGTTCCAAGTCTGGATTTTTGTTTTTGTAAATAAATATATCAGTGTGCAAGTACTGTCTCGCTATTGGGTTCATCAGCCTCCTGTGGCGGAGTGGTTAAGTGTTCAGACTCTGACGCTGGAGACCTGGGTTCAAACCCCGTCTCTGACAGAATAACCGAGCCACGAATTAACATGAACCCAGAGACGCACAGCCCTCAGGACCTTCTTGCCACAGTGGCCCAGCAGGCTTCTACAGTCCAGCGACATGAGCAAGTCCTGGTGCAGCAAGAAACACTCATGGCAAAGCACTCGCAGGTACTTTCTGACATAATGACTTCTATTCGTCAGCTTTTCGACAGGTTACCTTCCGGTCCTACTCCTGCCTCCTCTGTAGCCTCAGTACCCAATGCAGAAACTCGAGTGGCCTCTCCTCTGACAGAACCTCGACTTCCCCCGCCGCAATGCTTCTCAGGTGATCCTAGTGTATGTGATGGATTCCTAACCCAATGTGCTCTAACTTTTGAATTACAGCCATCTACATTCCCCTCAGATCGGGCCAAGATTGCGTATGTGATCACCCTGCTGTCTGGTAAGGCTCTTTCATGGGCCACTGCAGTTTGGAAAGCCAAGGCCCCATTTTGTTCCAGTTTTTCGGCATTCGAAGAGGAATTTAAGCGGGTTTTTGATCACCCCCACAGTGGCCGGCAAGCCTCTAAGAAACTCCTCACCCTTCAACAAGGTAGTGGTAGTGTGGCCGAATATGCCATCCATTTCCGAACTGTTGCAGCAGGGAGCGGCTGGAATAATGAGGCACTCATGGTCTGCTTCCAAAATGGGCTTTCAGAGGTAATTAAAGACGACTTAGCTACCAGAGAACCGGTCCTGGACCTTGAGACTTTGATGGACCAAGCTATTCGCCTCGATAACCGTCTGAGGGAAAGGAAGTTGAATTGTACCTCAGTCCCCACACAGTTTCTCACCCCAACATCTTCTCAAATGTTACAAACTGCTCAAGATGTTTTAGAACCCATGCAGTTGGGTAGAACTCGCCTCTCTCCTACTGAAAGAGAGCGCCGCATGAGAGAGCGACGTTGCCTATATTGTGGTCTGCTTGGTCACTTTCGCTCTACCTGCCCTCAGCTCTCGGGAAACGCCCAGTCCCGTACAGGCAGGGAGGAACTGTAACGGGAGCTACAGTCAACACCGTACCTTCCAATTCTGGGTTATTTCTTCCCATCACACTCACATGGGCAGACCAGAAATGCCAACTTCAGGCTTTTGTAGATTCTGGAGCTGCGGGAAATTTTATGGATCTCACCTTAGCCAGAAACCTCAAAATTCCTAATGACCCCCTTCCTGGTCCATTATCCGTCACTGCCCTGGATGGTAGACCGTTAGGCCCAGGAGAAGTCACCCACCTCACCTCCCAACTTGCTCTCTCTGTTTGTCAGCACCAAGAGAAGATTTGTTTTCACTTGATACACTCACCAGAGTTTCCAGTTATCCTTGGTCACCCCTGGCTGGTTCAGCATAACCCTCAAATCGATTGGCCCACTAGCACTGTTTTGGGTTGGAGCCCCACGTGCCAAACTACCTGCCTGAGTCAGAAACCCCTCAAACCTTTTCTCGAGTCTCAAGAACCCCTTGATCTGTCTCTAGTCCCAGCTCCATACCATCACCTTAAGGCTGTCTTCAGCAAAAGGAGAGCTACCTCCCTGCCCCCCCACCGTCCCTATGACTGCGCCATTGAGTTGATCCCAGATTCCTGCCCCCCCAGAGGTGGCATTTTTTCACTGTCTCTCCCCGAACGAACTGCCATGGACAACTACATAGATGAAGCTCTTGCAGCAGGGATTATCCGGCCATCCACTTCTCCTGCAGGCGCTGGCTTTTTCTTTGTTGGGAAAAAAGATGGTGGACTTCGCCCCTGTATTGATTACAGGGGTCTCAATAAGATCACAGTCCGTAATCGCTATCCCTTGCCTCTCATGTTTACTGCATTTGAAATTCTTCAAGAAGCCTCCATTTTCACAAAACTTGACTTGCGCAACGCCTACCATCTCGTGCGCATTAAACAAGGAGACGAGTGGAAAACCGCTTTTAACACGCCCACTGGGCACTATGAATATCTGGTCATGCCCTTTGGTCTCACCAATGCCCCTGCTGTTTTCCAAGCCCTTATTAATGATGTCCTTCGAGATATGCTCAACAAGTTTGTGTTCGTTTACTTGGACGACATTCTCATTTTCTCAAGTTCCCTCCAAGAGCATGTACAACATGTCAGTAAGGTTCTCAGGCGTCTTCTTGATAACCACTTGTACGTCAAACCTGAAAAATGCCAATTTCATGTGTCTCAAGTAAAGTTCCTGGGGTTTGTCATCAAACCTGGAAAAATTCAGATGGATCCACAAAAAATCCAGGCGGTTAAAGATTGGCCTTCCCCTTCATCTATAAAGGAGGTACAGCGTTTTCTTGGGTTCGCCAATTTCTACCGGAAATTTATATTGAACTTCAGTACCGTGGCAGCCCCAATTTCTGCTCTCACCAAGGGTAACAAGGCAGGTTTTCTATGGGGGCCAGAGGCCGAACTGGCCTTCAACCACCTTAAAAGTCGCTTCACCTCTGCACCTATCCTTCTACTTCCCAACCCTGACAGATCCTTCACAGTAGAAGTGGATGCATCGGATGTAGGCGTTGGGGCAGTATTATCCCAGAGAGGAGAGGACAACAAGCTACATCCGTGTGCATTCCTCTCCCACCGCCTCACGCCTACTGAGAGGAACTATCATATAGGTGACAGAGAGTTACTAGCCGTCAAGTTAGCCCTGGAGGAATGGAGACACTGGCTGGAGGGTGCCAAACATCCTTTCGAAGTGCTCACGGACCACAAGAATCTCGAGTACATCCAACAGGCAAAGCGACTCAACCCCCGCCAGGCACGTTGGTCTCTATTCTTCAACCGTTTCCATTTCACTCTTACTTACCGACCAGGCACAAAAAATCTGAAACCAGACGCTCTGTCCAGAGTTTATGTTAAATCTCCTCAAGAAGATGAAATTACCACTATTATACCCAGGGGTAAGATAATTGCCCCTATCCAGTGGAATATGGAGAGCATGGTAAGGAAAGCCCAAGACCAAGAACCTGATCCTGGGGGAGGACCAAATAATCGTCTGTTTGTCCCTAAAGCTGTCCGAGCTAAGATCCTTCAGTGGGGGCATTCCTCACAACTTACCTGTCACCCTGGGTCTTCTCGCACTCTCGAGTTCCTCCTGAGACGATTTTGGTGGCCCACCATCAAAACTGATGTTGCTACGTTCGTTAAAGCTTGCCCTACCTGCAACCAGAGCAAGGTCCCTCACAGTTCACCCCAGGGACACCTACATCCACTTCCCATACCTCACAGACCATGGTCACACATCTCGATGGATTTCATCACTGGACTTCCCTTATCTCAGGGGAACACTACCATCCTAGTCATTGTAGACAGATTTTCCAAGGCAGCACGATTCATTCCCCTACCCAAACTACCCTCTGCTAAAGAAACTGCTGAACTCATAATGAATTCTGTATTCCGGGTCTTTGGTGTTCCACAAGACATTGTCTCGGATCGAGGACCCCAATTCTCATCTCGATTCTGGCGAGCCTTCTGTCAATCCCTGGGTGCTACTGTGAGTCTGTCTTCGGGGTTCCACCCTGAATCTAATGGCCAGACAGAGAGGCTCAATCAGGACCTAGAGACTACCTTAAGGTGCATGGCAGCAAACAACCCTACTTCTTGGTCTCGCTTTATCATGTGGGCGGAATACGCTCACAACACGCTGTGTTCAACTGCAACGGGCATGTCTCCATTTGAATGCCAGTTCGGATATTCTCCGCCACTATTCCCTGAGCAGGAGGTAGAAGTGGCAGTCCCCTCGGCTTTCCAGTTCGTTAAACGTTGCCGTCAGACCTGGAAGAAGGTCCGCCTCAAGCTTCTCAAAGTCTCTCAACAGTACCAACATCAGGCCAACCGCAGACGCAGACCGGCACCCATTCTGCGTCCTGGGCAAAGAGTCTGGCTCTCCACAAAGAACATCCCCCTTCGATTGGAGTCAAGGAAACTCTCCCAGAAGTACATTGGCCCCTTCAAGATTGCCAGGAAAGTTAACCCTGTTACCTACCGTCTATACTTACCCAAATCCTTAAAAATAAATCCCACTTTCCATGTGTCTCTGCTAAAACCTGTTTTTTCTTCTCCCTTTTCTGTGACAGACAAACCTCCTCCTCCTCCTCGTTACTTTGGGGGCCAGCCAGCTTACACAGTCCGCCGAATACTGGATGTCCGTCAAGTGCGTAGATCCCGACAGTATCTTGTGGACTGGGAAGGCTATGGTCCCGAGGAGCGCTCCTGGGTTCGGGCCAGAGATATTTTGGACCCCAATCTGATTCGAGACTTTTACTCGCTTAAGTCAAGTTCTCCCAACAAGAACGTCAGGAGCCGTTCCTAGAGGAGGGGGTCCTGTCAGGACCTGTCATTTTATGACTTTAGTTTTTACATGTTATGATTTTGTTTCTCCACTAGATGTCCTCATTTCTTCCTATGTGTTGTTTGAGTTCAGTAATTACGTGATTGTTTTCACATGTGTCCTGTTATGTCATGTGTATTTAAGTTGAGCATTTTTCCCTGTTTCGTTGCTCGGTTATTGTTGATGCTAGTCCTTGGTTTTCGTGAGTCTGCTTTGCTTTCCTAAAGTCTAGTTGTTTCTGAGTTTTATGCTACTTTGCATTTTTCTTTGTTTTTGGGATTTGTTTCTCCTGCTCTAGTTTTTTCAAGAGATATTTTGCCTGTTGGCCTTTTTGTTCCTCCGTTAATTAAGTCCTATTTTATCTCTGCATTTTTGGTTCCAAGTCTGGATTTTTGTTTTTGTAAATAAATATATCAGTGTGCAAGTACTGTCTCGCTATTGGGTTCATCAGCCTCCTGTGGCGGAGTGGTTAAGTGTTCAGACTCTGACGCTGGAGACCTGGGTTCAAACCCCGTCTCTGACAGCTCCGGTTTCCACCACAAGTCCAAAGACATGCGCTATAGGTGAATTAGGTGTAGCTAAATTGTCCATAGTGTATGAGTGTGAATGAGTGTGTGTGGATGTTTCCAAGGGATGGGTTGCGGCTGGAAGGGCATCAGCTGCGTAAAAACGTGCTGGATAAGTTGGCGGTTCATTTCGCTGTGGCGACCCTGAATTAATAAAGGGACTAAGCCGAAGAAAATGAATGAATGAATGATTTTGAGAATTTCTTTTTATCTCGACATTATTCAGAAAACACGGCAAACAACCAGAAAGGTTTCAATTTTTGAATGATATTAAGTTTAAATGTAATCTGGCAAGTTATTTATGAATTAATAAATCTGTACAAACACCACATAATGTAGAAATTAATAAATTTGTATTTCTATTTATTCATTAGGATTAACCCATTGAGATGTACCACCTCATTTTGAAGGGGGTCCCACAATTAATTGCAATCATACACTCACCGGCCACTTTATTAGGTACACCTGTCCAACTGCTCATTAATGCAAATTTCTAATCAGCCAATCACATAAAAGCAACTCAATGCATTCAGGCATGTAGACATGGTAAAGACGCCATCGGAATGTGGAAGAAAAGTGATTTAAATGACTTTAAATGTGTCATGGTTGTTGGTGCCAGATGTGCTAGTCTGAGTATTTCAGAAACTGCTGATCTACTGGGATTTTCACACACAACCATTTCTAGGGTTTACAGAGAATGGTCAGAAAAAGAGAAAATATCCAGTGAGCGGCAGTTCTGTGGGCGCAAATGTCTTGTTGATGCCAGAGGTCAGAGGAGAATGGCCAGACATTGTGTCAACGCCACAGCCTACCTGAGTATTGTTGCTGACCATGTTAATCCTTTTATGACCACAGTGTACCCATCTTCTGATGGCTACTTCCAGCAGGATAACACGCCATGTCATAAAGCGCGAATCATCTCAGACTGGTTTCTTGAACATGATAATGAGTTCACTGTACTCAAATGGCCTCCACAGTCACCAGATCTCAATACAATAGAGCACCTTTGGGGTGTAGTAAAACAGGAGATTCACATCATGAATGTGCAGCTGACAAATCTGCAGCAACTGCTTGATGCTATCATGTCAATATAAACCAAAATCTCTGAGGAATATTTCTAGTACCTTGTTGAATCTATGCCACAAAGGATTAAGGCAGTTCTGAAGCCAAAAGGAGGTCCAACCTGGTATAAAGTGTACAAACAACAAAACAGAAACATTAACAAAAGTTGAAGTGGTATACATATATACATATCCATAGTACACAAGAAAATAAATGAATAAAATAATGTACAAATCAGTGAATAAATTCACCACATAAACATTAACATCCTCAGGAAACACAAAAACAGTCCAAAGTAAAATATGGCAGTAAAGTTTGCTTAAATGATGCAGTGGATTGAATGTTAGCAGGTAAATTATTCCAATCCATTCTAAACCTATATGTTGTAAGTGCATATTTATAGGAACAAATTCATTTTGAGGAAAAGGTTGACTTTAAAGAGCCTCTATTATGGGTTTTTGAAAATGACCTTCCATGCAGTGTGTAACAGCTCTAAGTGAAGTGAAATATCCATCTGAGTCTTAAATCTGAAAGTGCACTGTGTTTAAAACTATTGATTCATCTAGTGGTTCAGATGAATCGCCGCTGTAATGAGTCTTTAGCCGTGTCGGCGTGACGTTGATATAGAACTCAAGCCCCGCCCATTTGTTGCCCGTGCAAACCAGGGAAAGTTGAAACCCCCTCGGCCCCGCCCACAAACACTAGAAAGAAAAAGAGGAAGACAAACACTGTAGCAGATCCCGGTTAAATCATGTCGCGAAGACACTGTGCTCTGTAGTGTGAGGGAAAGTTAGTGTTATTTTCTCTACCTAAAGCTGAGGCTGTGAAGACTCAGTGGTTGAGGTTTATTTTTGCAAAAAATACCTCAGCATTATAGCCCCAGCCTTGTGCTGTGTTTCCGTAATTTTTCTGACGAGTGCTTCAGCAATCTACACTCTTACAACGAGGGGTTCAACGACCGTTTGTTAAAGGAAGGATCAGAAAAGACTATTGATGTATGGGACTTTGTCAGAGCTTGACAGGAACTTTACAGTACACAGTTCATGGATCAGTTCCTTCCTCCATTTCACAAGTGTATGTGTGATTAAAATGGTTGCCTCCTTGTTTTCTCTATCTTGCAAATTTTGTATTTAATTGTGTTTTGTTACTTGTAACCGATTGACTTGTATCTGGTTAACTCTTTATATTCTCATATCGCGTTTAAAACCACGTTGAAAATGCGGCATGTGCCGTTTTGTTTACGGATTTAAATGCGTTTGTGAGCTTGAGATTGTTATTGCTATGGCCACCGTCAAATGTTCCTACACACGTGCGGCGGTCAAGTTTCAAAATAGTTCAGCTTTTGCCACTGTGTGGATTAATACTGAATGTGTGTCACTGCTTTTACTTATGGTTAAGAATAGAGCAATATGCTGGTGTTTAACTGCATTGCTTTAATGCACTCCTGGATTGGGCTCCCATACACTCTTAACTCTGAATACTTGTTGATAAGCCATGCTGGGCAATTCTCTCTGTCTCGTGCTGAACGCAGTTGACCAATCACAACAGACCGGGTCATCGGACCAATCAGCGCAGATTAGCATCGTGCTAAGGAGGGGTTTGGGAACAAGTGAATTGCTGAACGAATCATATGAGGGTCGTTGGGATAATTAGATAAAACTAAATGCATATTATAAGACAATGAAAGTGTTTTTTGACCTTGCATGCATATCAGACTGCTATTGGAGACCCCCAAAACCAAAATATGACTCTTTTTAATGTATAATAGGGGCTCTTTAAAAATATGTATTGGGATTGAAATCTGCAGACACAGATTGGTAAAGTGCTATAAAACACAATTAAAAGAGTATTTTGGATGTTTTTTTTTTTTTTTTTTTTTTTTTTTTTTTTTACATTAGAAATACTTTATAAAAGGTCAAACAGCCAACAAATTATGCCATCATTTACTTACTCTTCAATTGTTTTAAAACCTACTTTAGTTTCTTTCTTCTGTTGAACACAAAAGAAGATATTTTTAAAAATGCGGGTACCCATTGAATTCCATAGTTGTTTTTCCTTAATATGGAAGTTAACAGGTCCCAGCAACGAACATTCTTCAAAATATCTGTATCTGTATACATTTGTATTCTGCAGAACAAAGAAACTTTTTGCAACCACATGAAGCAAAGTAAATGATGAGGTGATTTTCAGTTTTGGGTGAACTATCCCTTTAAATACAGAAGCTGAAAATGCCAGTGAAACCCTGCCAGAACCGAGGATGCCATCAGTCAATTAAAAATTTGGATGTCAGGATGTCAGCGTTTGTGGTCCAGTGTTGGGATTTTCTTTTAGCGCTGAAGGTCAAAGACTCTGTTCCAGGTGTTTTCAGGCTCCACTGTGGTGTTGTTATTGATTAGCAGGGATTTTTGCATGTTGTGTAGTTTTGGCCAGACTCGTTTCTCAGTGTGTCTTAAATGAACAGGAAAGGCATACAGAAAAACACACTTAAAATTAAGTCTTGCAGCTAAACATATTGAAGGCTCTAAAAGAAATCATGTGGTCATGAATAAGCAGCAGGGATTGGAAGGAGTTTTAGATTAGAAAAAGTACTATTGAAAAAGTATGATGTTGATCATTTATTAATTTAAAAAGGCATTTGATATTATTATTATTATTATTATTATTATATATTTTAAAATGTAAATTTATTATTATTATTATTAATATTATTATTATTATTAAGGCTTAATTTATTTGCATTTATATCAAAGCTGGGAATAGAGTTCTGCAAATATACTCTCACCGGCCACTTTATAAGGTACACCTTACTAGTACCGTGTTGAACCCCATTTTGCCTTTAGAACTGACTTAATTCTTCGTGGCATAGATTCAACAAGGTACTGGAAATATTCCTCAGAAATTTTTTGACATGATAGCATCACGCAGTTGCTGTAGGTTTGTCGGCTGCACATCCATGATGCGAATCTCTCGTTTCACCACATCCCAAAGGCGCTCTATTGGATTGAGCCCTGGTGACTGTGGAGGCCATTTGAATACAGTGAACTCATTGTCATGTTCAAGAAACCAGTCTGAGATAATTCGCGCTTTATGACATGGTGCATTATCCTGCTGGAAGTTGCCATCAGAAGATGGGTACACTGTGGTCATAAAGGGATGAACATGGTCAGCAACAATACTCCGGTAGGCTGTGGTGTTGACACAATGCTCAATTGGTATTAATGGGCCGAAGATGTGCCAAGAAAAAATCCCCTACACCATTACACCACCACCACCAGCCTGAATCCTTGATACAAGGCAGGGTGGATCCATGCTTTCATGATGTTGACGCCAAATTCTGACCCTACCATCCGAATGTCGCAGCAGAAATCGAGACCATCAGACCAGGCAACGTTTTTCCAATTTTCTATTGTCCAATTTTGGTGAGCCTGTGTGAATTGTAGCCTGAGTTTCCTGTTCTTAGCTGACAGAAGTGGCACCCAGTGTGGTCTTCTGCTGCTGTAGCCCATCCGCCTCAAGGTTGGATGTGTTGTGCGTTCAGAGATGCTCTTCTGCATACCTCGGTTGTAACGAGTGGTTATTTGAGTTACTGTTGCCTTCCTATCAGCTTAAACCAGTCTGGCCATTCTCATCTGACCTCTGGCATCAACAAGGACACAGAACTGCCGCTCACTGGATATTTTCTCTTTTTCCGACCATTCTCTGAGATAGTTGTGCGTGAAAATCCCAATAGATCAGCAGTTTCTGAAATACTCAGACCAGCCCGTCTGGCACCAACAACCATGCCACATTCAAAGTCACTTAAATCACCTTTCTTCAGTTTGAACTGCAGCAGATCGTCTTGACCATGTCTACATGCCTGAATGCATTGAGTTGCTGCCATGAGATTGGCTGATTAGAAATATGGGTTAACGAGCAGTTGTACAGGTCAAATCAAATCAAATCACTTTTATTGTCACATCATCAGCAGCACGCGTGAGTGAAAAGCTTAGGTGCTGGCTCCAGACAGTGCAAAATACAGACAGTGTAAATACAACGACAGTGCGAAATACAGACAGTGCAAAAATACAGACAGTGTAAATAGAACGACAGTGCGAAATACAGACAGTGCAAAAATACAGACAGTGCAGGATACAGACAGTGCAAAATACAGACAGTGCAAAAATACAGACAGTGCAGGATACAGACAGTGCGAAATACAGACAGTGCAAAAATACACAGTGCAGGATACAGACAGTGCAAAATACAGACAGTGCAAATACAACGACAGTGCGAAATACAAACAGTGCAAAAATACAGACAGTGCAGGATACAGACGGTGCAAAATACAGACAGTGTAAAATACAGACAGTGCAGTATACAACAACATACTCACAAAAAACAAGACAATGTAAAATTGGCAATGTTGACAGCGATACGTAGGCAGTATTGTTTTAAGTACGGATTTGTTAAAGTGCAGTGCATGCTACATCTTGATGGTGTGCAGTGTGGGGTGTACTTAATAAAGTGGCTGGTGAGTGTATAATGACATTAATAGAAAAAATGTGCGAATCAGGCTCCATGTTGGCTATTAATGTTTTCCTGGTCACAACCTAAAAGCAAAAAATAATAGATTTACATTTATGTTTGCTAATTACATGCTGATTGACAGCGTGACACAGATGTAGTACATTCTTTAAATCAGCAGTTCAGTAAAAATTTTAATTATGTTCTCTTACACATGTCATCACCGTGGCCCTGAAATCTCATTTGCATCTACTTGAGATTCAAAATAAGTATTGGGAAAATAATGACAGATTCTTCGTTTCCAGGTGAAAAACTTAATATGCAAACTTCTGTTCTGCCCTTTGCTTCTTGTCTTCCTCACAAAACTCTGTAAAGCAAAGTTTTATTTTTTTCTCTCATTGTTGAATCACCATTTCTTCAGAAAAACCATCACATTCTTGGTAGTGATGTCTCATGTCCCGCAGGCCGGATTCTTATTCAGTTAGTAATCCCTTAGATTTGGTCTGCATTTTTTCCTTTCTTTCTTTTTTTTTGTCACCTACTGCAGCGGGCCTTGAAAAATCATAACCAGAGGAATCCAAGGCCTGTGTGCATTCAATGTGCAGTTAACGGATGGCTGGTTGGAGGTTGCCAGATAATCAAACTAGTGTTGTCATGATGTATTGAACTTCAATACAACACCTTTGAAACCATGGGAAACTATAGACACAGCATTAATTAAAATAACAATATTGATGCATGTCTTAATTATTTTCTAGTGTTAAAGCAGTGTTAAGTATTTTTACTACTTATCCAGCCAGATTTTCACATGCCTGGAGAAAATTTTGACTTGATCATTCATTCATTCATTTTCCTTCGGCTTAGTCCCTTATTCATCAGAGGTGACCACAGTGGAATGAACCGCCAACTGTTCCAGCATATGTTTAACACAGCGGATGCCCTTCCAGCTGCAACCCAGTACTGGGAAATGTTCATGCACACTTATATTCACACACTTACACTACGGCTAATTTAGTTTAATCAATTCACCTACCACATGTCTTTGGACTGTGGGGGAAACTGGAGCACCCAGAGGGACCCCACGCAAACATGGGGAGAACATGTAAACTCCACACAGAAATGCCATCTGGCCCAGACGAGACTCAAACCAGCAACCTTCCTGCTGTGAGGCGACAGTGCTAACCACTGAGCCACTGTGCCGCCCTTTGACTTGATCACCTTTAATTGTATGATTCTAATAAATTCTTAAAGGATTTGTGTACTCTGAAAGGAAAAGTCTGTTATTAATTACTTACCCTTATGTTGTTCCAAAGCCCTGAGACCTTCGTTTGTTATCAGGACACAAATTAAGATGGTATAAGTCAAATCACAGTGCTCCTGAATGCACACAATGTACTGATTGAACTTAAGGGATATGAGCAGCTGACCAACAGGAAATATGTACAGTAGAGGAAATAAGTATTGAACACGTCATGTTACTTTCCTGGGAATAATATTTCTAAAGGAGCTGTTGACATTGAATTGAACCAAGTTTTGGTAAAAACTCAGACAATACAAACATAAATAAAACAAAACCAAAAAATCTGAAAAAAATTTGTTATGCGTAATAACAATGGAATGACAGCAGGAGAACATACTGAACTACTGAAATGGATTTAATACTTTATATAAAAGGCTTTTTTGGTGATGGCAGCTTAAAGACACTTTTCTGGTTTTCTGGGTCTCGTTTATCAAATCTGATCTTCATCTTGTATTTTCTATTGGATTAACCTCAGGTGATTGGCTGGGCCATTCTACAGCTTGTTATTTTTTCTTTGAAAGCATTTGAGAGTTTCTTTGGATGAGTTTTGGATCATTGTCTTGCTGAAATGTCCACCCTGATTTCATCTTGATCCTCCTGCTAATGTCGATGTTGGACTGAAGCAGCTAATATTAATTTACAATGACAAAGAACAGAGGGTTGCTGAATAACTACTGATAGATTTCAGCTGATGTTTGGGCTTTCACTGCCTTTCTACAGCTCCCTTTCTTCGTGTGTTCAATACTTTTTTCCTGCGTCATTTCATTTTATTACGCATAATTTAATTTGTAAACCAATTAGTTTAGTTTTCTTTGCATATGTGGATTTCTTTGGGTGTTACCAACTTTCTGTGAAAATTTAAAGTCAACAGCACCTTTAGAAATATGTTTTCTGAGAAAAATGGTGAGGTGTTCAATACTTATTTCCCCCACTGTATATACTACAATGTAGGGGGCTCAAAATTGAACCCTGAGGGACACCAAATTTAACAGTAACGATTTTGAATGGACATTAAGGGTGCTTTCACACTAGCACTTTTGGTCCGCACTCGGGTTCATTTGAAGTCAAAGTACAGTATAGCTAGTGTGAACGTCTCTTCTGAACTTCTGAGTCCGCCAGAAAGAAGTGCTCTGGGGTACGGCTCGTGCGAACTCTGGTACAGTTCACTTCGGATATGAATGCAATCGAACCAAATAACGGAAGTGAACCACCAACTGTACAACAAACTTTAGTTTTCATAACGTACATTTGTGTGTGTGTATCACCTACCTTGGTGAAAAGCAGAACTGACCCAGTGCAAACAGTGATAATCTTCTTGTCTCCTCTAAAAACGAGTTCTGCAGTGATGCTCTGAACGTTTTTAATGTTTTTTTGTGGCTTATAGACGCAAGTGGCTCTCTGTATTTTGGGTTTGGTAACAAAACCAAAAGATTCAGTAAAAGCAGAATGACCATGACATGCGGACGTCTCCATTTTGGCGCTTTGCTTTCGTGGCCATCACCTAGCAACAGCTGTACACAAAACAGCAGCTTGATGACACAAGTGTACCAGGGTTCAGAAGGTTTGTAAACACAAACCAACCGAGAAGGGGGCAAGGGGGACAATCAAATTTGGGTTCGGTCCATGCAATTAATGCTTTCACATTGAAGTGTGAAAGCACTCTTAAGAATTTTCTCCCTCAATTAGTTACTTTCACTTTAAATTGTTTTAAAAACATGTATTTTAGCTTTATTTGACTTTATTTAGCCTGTCTGTTGAACATGTAGAGTGTTGCAGTTTTTAGTATCGATACATATCGAAAACTCAATACTTTTGTCAACACTAGGCCCCGCTCGCTCTTTGATATTTCTCCCATAGTTTGTCTTCTTTATTTTAGGATATGAACACTCATTAGTATTCTTGCGCTGTTCCTGAGGGTATTTGAAGGGAGGCAGAGAGAGAGGGTGGAGGAAAATAAACACGACTTGGATTTTTCTCCACTGTAAAAGTTGTTCGGGTCGACAGATCCCTGTCCCCTACTGTGCCTCCTCGTTTTGGGCAAGATCAAACACTTCACAAACACATATCCGCTTTCATGTACTAATACTGTTTAGCTGTACGGCCCGTTTTAGCAGCTGTAATGATTGTGAAATGAGGGTCTCAGCATTGGATTTGGATTGCATGCTGTGATTTCCCATGTTACACGTGCCCTTGGGCTGAAATGTGTGGTCGTTATGGGGTTTATGCAGATTGGAAACTCCCCAGAAGATTCACAGCATGGGAAAAAAAACAAAAAAACTGAAAGTCCAGTTCTGCTGTTTGACCTTTAAAATGCTGTAACGCCTACGGAGGCAAGTGAAAAGAGGACGACAAATGGCTAGGAAGCTAAATTTAGTGTTAAACAGTGACATCTTGTGGATGATTCTTTTGGTGCATTTGTAATTTCGATTTTAAGTTAATTTGCCAGATAACACAGAAGACGACATTGAGAAAAACTCCATTATTTAATTTAATTATTGTATTCCAACTGAACAAAGAATAGTGAATATATATATATGTATGTATTTAAGTATGTATGTATGTATGTATGTATATATATATATATATATATATATATATATATATATATATATATATATATATATATATATATATTGTCTAGTTAGATTGTCTAGATTTATAAAATGCGTGTACAAATGTATATATAACAATTATTTTAGAATGAATAAATACTATTAAAAAGCAGGGACTGTAAGCCGAAGGAAAGTAAAGTTAATACAATATTAATGGCTAAAAAGAGTTGAATGTGGAATGTTAAAGTATATTAGGCTCAGGGATGGGCATTATTTATGATACATGTATTTCAAATACGTATTTCAAATGCAAAATATTATTTTGTAATTTGTATTTCATAGGGTTGATATGGCTTAATATTTTGTATCAAAATACTTTAGTGTCTTGTATTTTTGTAGTTTCAAAATACTGTAAAATACTTAGCATGAAGTCTACAGTACATAATGACATCTTTAAAATGAGTCATCTGATTGGTGCCTAAGCTTGAGATCAGAAGAGAAAACTGAATGAATTAAGTGGCAGAGAAAAGCTGTTGTTTTTAAACACTGTTTACTTCACTAAGTCAGTTTAATGGTGAAGGGATTGATCCAATAGACCTATTGATGAAAGGTTTGCAATGAAATTTCATGCTACCTTTTAAAAGTATTTTGCAGTATTTTTAAAATACAAAATATTTTTTTTTTCTGATACATTTGTGGCTGCTGTATTTTGTAGTTTATTTTGATAAACTTAAAATTGATGTATTTGGTATTTAAAAAAAAATACATTTCAATGTCCCTGATTAGGGTACTCGATTGGACTTAATATTTTAAGATCTTTAAACGATTTAATGGCTTAAAACTGTTTGAATTATTGACTGGAATAGAGTAATACAAACTACAGGAAAAATTGTATTCTGTGGCTTTATGCTGACACAATAGCAATAAGTCATTCAGTGGCATTGTTTGAATCTGTCCCGACATACAGGGAAAGTACCTATTCGATTTCTTAGGTGACTATTAAACTGCTAAACATTTAATCTGATAAAACAAAAAAACAAACCTAAAATGTGTGGCCAAAATCAATTATTTTATTTTATTTTATTTATTTATTTATTATTATTTTTATTTTTTGGGGGCGAAAAAACGGTGGCACGGTATAGAGCTGTAATCGGGCCATAAAGGTTAGCCCAGACAGGGTCCGAGCACGACAGAATTCGGCCTGAGCCCGACAACTAAATTTTCATTGACAGCTTTTTAAAAGCCCGAACCCGTTTACAGCCTGACATTATTCAAATGTGCACATGCACACAGCTCTTTTGCCTTTTTTCAAGAATAAGTCGTATATTCATAACAAACGTAGGCTATAGGCCACTTAGAAGTTGGAACAAAGAAATAAAATAAGTCCTCTGTAACATCGTACCATCTCAGCACTCTAAATAGGCCTAGGTACAGACACTTAGCCTTTAAATTGGCCAACACACTAATAAAAATAAGTCTTTCCTAACAAATTTAATTAAAATAAATAAAAAATAATAATAAAATAAATTCTAAGTATTTGGCAATAACAAAATTAAGATAAAGGCTCTGCGGGATTTGTTTCGCCACTTTTCTTCACAATCGGGCATTAAGGCGACATTGAATCTGAATAGTAAAAGAATAATGCCAACATTAGCCTGTATACATTATGCATTTATGCTTTAATTACTATTTAGTTATAATTTGAAAATCCTTTACTCACCAAGATTATGCTACATGTTTTTGTGGAGGAACATTATTGAATCCACTGTAGATGGCTTTAGCGCGGTCCTGCGCTCACTGATGGTGCGTCCAGCAGCACTGAACACCCTTTCACTGCTGCTGCTACTGGCCGGGATTCATAGTACTACTGATCTGGGTAATTTTGCAAGTTTTGGGTAGGATTATTTGTTTATCTTTCACCAGCCAAAAACATCCATTTCATTTTCCATGACAGTGGCTTCAATGTAATGAGTGACCTCGTCATTTTCCCTGTCAGCTTGCAGTACATTTTCCCATTTATTTCACCTTTGCATAATGGGTTTTGATGTTGTAACAAACGATTAGATTACTTTCTCGCGCTAATCGAAATGCATCACATGACCGTTCATTTACCGCACAAGCCAGAGCTCAAGCCTGAGCCTGGTCCAACCCTGTCTAAAATGATAGAAATTAAGCCCGAACCCATCGGGTTCAGACAAAGATCTTTAGCTCTAGCGCAGAGGGTAGCGATGTCGCCTCACAGCATGAAGGTCGCTAGTTTGAGCCCCTGCTGGGTCAGTTGGCATTACTGTGTTGAGTTTGCATGTTCACTCCTTGTGTTCGCAGGGGTTTCCTCCACAAGTCCAAAGACATGAGCTATACAGTAGGTGAATTGGGTAAGCTAAATTGTCTGTAGTGTATGTCCTGGTCCTCCAGGTTGTGGGTTGAGCATTGGCCTAATGACTCACCTTGTTAAAATGAGATGTTATAAAACACCAACATGGTGCGGCTAAACATCAACTTGGATATAAACGGCCCTGGGAGTAAGCAAGTTTTTATTTTTTTTATTTTTTTAAGGGGTCTAGGCTTGTCTTCCTTTTTTGTCCTTGCCTGATCACATGCCTGCTGCTATTGCAAATCGATTGCTTGATTAGTACATCAAATACATTTAAATCTTTTCTTTTTCTTTCTTTTTTCTTCTGAGAGGTCCAAGTTCTCATGCTTTTTGAATTCTTTTACAGGAAAAATGTGGGCAGTCGGAAAAGGAAGTTGCCCACCTCTAACTACACTTTACTGGCCACAAAACGAGAGCTAGTGGAGCGAGAACCGAGCCCCATCAACATGCCTGGAGAGGAGAGAAATGTCCTGATGGAAAATGGCATCGATAGCCACACGTTTGAGAGCATCAGCGAGGACGACTCTTCACTGTCGCACCTCAAGTCTTCCATCACAAGTTATTTCGGAGCGGCCGGTCGGCTTACCTGCGGAGAGAAGTATCAGGTTCTGGCTCGCAGGATCACACCTGAAGGAAAGGTGCAGTATTTGGTGGAGTGGGAAGGAACTACACCTTACTGAATGTCACAGAACGGAGGTGTGGAGCAGATGGGCCGCGTCACACATAGTGATTATACTTGCATTGCTTTTTCTCAAAGTCATAGTTCAGAGTTCTAGTTTTGTTTACATCATTTTCCACAAACCACATGTAGTTTTTTTTTTTTTTTTTTTAAATATATAGGTTTATCTCATCTGCGATGGTAAAATCTGTTTTTCTTGAAGTCAGTGTCTTTTTAGGGCACTTTAAACATCACAAACCGGATTCAGTGTAGTAACAAATACTAACCGTACGCAGTATGACAGCTGGTTTCATTATTAGGTAGGACATAATGGACAGTATTATTCAATGTGAAGTCATTTCATTAGTTTTCAGATATAAAGAGAGTTCACCCCCATGAATTCCAGGATTTCAAAGTTCATATCATTAAGTTTTGAGTTTAAAGGAATAGTTCACCAAGAAAATAAAATGTGTTTTATAAATTACATATGGCCTTTTTGTTTAAAACAAACACAAACTGGTGCTGAATCACAACCTGGCTCCTCACAGATTTATAATCAAAAGGGAATGGTGCCTGAGTTTTTAAGGCTCTAAAAACCACATTCATCCATCATAAAAGTATTCCATACAACTAAAGTAAGTTAATGAATGCCCTCTGTAAAATATCTACAGTACATTTAAAACTATATAAACTACAACAACTGCTGTATACACATTCAAGTCGAGTTACAATATACGAAAATGGGATTCAAACTAATTTGGCTGGGCTAAAAATGTTATATCCTGATCCTTTACGTCAAACTTTTCTTCAAGTCTTTTCATTTTAGACATTTAATTCCTGCTGACTGTTTTGATTTGCTCCAATATCTGTGCTTCAGCTTTTTCTGTCATACCTTGTAACTTGACTTTCTTGTGAACGCCAATAATAATGAAGTTTTAAATATCTGTATGTATTACAAGAACCTATTGATTCACTTCAGGATGCATTCATTAAAACTTTGGAATCATATGGATTACTTTAATGAGGGATGAATGCTGCTTTTTGTAGGTTCAAAAACACGGGCACCATTCACTTTCATTATAAAGCTTGCAGGAGGCAGGATACTATTTAATATAGCTCTCAATTTGTTTGTATGAAGTAATTATGAATTTTGGGCGAACTATTCTTTTAAAGAAACATGGAGCACTTGTCTTTGAAAGTAGTTTACTTAAAGTAATCTGTTATTTCATTCAGTATTTCGGGAGAGGGAATATTTATAGCGATTTGTACACATTTTGTTAAGATTAACAATACAGCGGTACTTTTTAGCCATGTTAAAAGAATTAGTGAGCACTTTTGTTTGTCCTCTTCCACCATCATTTTTGAATTTGTTCTAGGTGATTATATAACCAAAGTGATGCAAATACTGTTTTGAGAAGATTGTTTTCTATTTTATATGCTTTTTTATGTTCAGATTGGATAAGCAGAAGGAAACTAAATGTGGAAAGTGATCATTCGCGTTTCGTTTGCAATAGATTTTAGGCTCTTTTCAACATTTGCCCACAGATGACCGTCAAATTTTTGTTTTCATACAAGATCTCCAAAGATTGCTGTTTATTTGAGATGGATTTGGAAGTGGATAATGGCCACTTATGTGACGATTCGAAAGCTATGTGAAGTTTTAAAGCTGTCAGATTTTGTCATTTGACTTGATTAGTTTTATAGTATACAACATTATAAATATACTTTATTATTTACATGTATATAATTGGATATAAGATTAGCCCCATTTTATTATTGCACTATTAACATGTTTATCAGCTATGCAAGCTATTATTGGATAAACTGACCTATAATTTCTAATTGATTTTAAAGGGAAAAAAATGTATACAAAGATATTTCTAAGATTTACTTTTTACTTTTATAACATTTCCCCAATGGAAAAAGCATTTGTGAAACTGAATGGAAATTGCGACTGTTTTGTTAACAAAATACAATGTTTGTTGTGTTGATCACATTTTGTATGTCAGCTTGGTCACATTTCAAGAGGAGTTTTATATTTTTGGTTACAAGTTTAACAAAGTTCAAAAAAGAAACAAACTATAGTATTTGTATAAGATTAAAATGAATTAGTTTTGAATGCTTTTAAGACTGTTTCTACACATCACACTCAAAACCATACGCTGTAAACGTGTTTGTTTTGTGTAACAATGTTCAAACATGTTAAATGTGCAAACTTGCATGTGTCATTATTCATTCATTCCTGTTTCAGACCATTAAAACAGTTTGTCTGCAACCAACTGTCTCGTCTATCTACATTTTCAACCTGTGTGGAGATTTTTGTATTTGTAATCACGATTATATATATTTTATTTTTCTCTAGGGTTTTAATGAGGACAAAATTCCATGACTGTATGCTAAAAATGTTTAAATATATGTATTAACCTATATAAGCATATCTTGAGGTTTAACTCGTATATATAAATTAATTACATAAAGTGGACGCTTTTGGTAACTTATTTAATATTCACGAGACAAGCCTCTGCTTTGTTTACATTTGTTAATATAATAGCTAGACCCCTGATTAAGCCGAAAAGAACATTAATAATATAAAAGCTGGTTTCAACCAATCAGTGAGCATAAAATAAGTTGCGTATTTAATATTTATGAGCCAGCCATTCAGGAGGACGTTGTGTTTACCTAAGGGGAAAGTAATTAAGACAAAATCTCCAAAATATCGATGAAATGTGTTTTAATATAGTTTATCGTTGTGTAGGAGTTAGTAAGAACTTGTCAAATGTCCAAACTGTAGCGTTAACTCATTTATTTATTTATTTTTTTTTTTTTGGTAACTTATTTAATATTCACGAGACAAGCCTTCGCTTTGTTTACATTAGTTGCTATAATAGCTGGTTTCAACTAATCAGCGAGCGTAAAATACAATACGTATTTAATATTCATGAGCCAGGCCTTCACGACGACATTGTGTTTACCTAAGGAAAATGATTAAGGCAAACGAAATGTGTTTTAATACAATTTGTCGTTGTATATAAGCTAGTAAGAACTTGCCAAATGTCCAAACTGAAGCGTCCACTCGTGTTTTTTTTTTTCTTTTGATACATTATTAAATGTTCATGAGACAAGCCTTCGCTTTGTTTACATTAGTTGCTATAATAGCTGGTTTCAACCAATCAGTGAGCATAAAATAAGTTGCGTATTTAATATTCATGGACCAGGCCTTCACGAGGACGCTGTTTATCTGAGAGGAAAATGATTAAGGCAAACTCTCCAAGTTTCGGTGAAATGTGTTTTAATATAGTTTATCGTTTTGTAGAAGTTAGTAAGAACTTGTCTGAAACTGAAGCATTCACTCGTGTTTTATTTAAGTTATACGTTCATTTATAAAGAGAGAGAGTTTTGTGTTTGTCGACAGCTAAGTTGCTTTCTTCGCTAGAGAGTTTAATCCGGTAATTTAATTAAGGTATTACTGTACATTTCTCCTCGTGTCCCCTTCACTCTCAGTCACGAGCACGCGCGTCTCAATAAAACAGGTCAAGTCTGCACGCGCAGCATCATTCGTTTTATATTATGAAAACGTTCATTTTGATGACGCGTTTTCTTATTATGGGCTATCTGTCAGGTGTACACATGTTTAAGAACGTCGTTTCTTGAGAACTGGACACTGACAAGATGTTTGGTGGTCCTACCCCCATATCACCACACATCACCCGCTGTCAGCATCAGGGATGGATGAGGGTCACCGGTGAGTAGTATTGGACGAAAATAACTTTCTGAAGTAATTGTGTTGATATTAGGAATATTGTGTGACTTCAAGTAAGCTTGTCATGTTAAACATATAAATGTAATTTTTTAAAATATAGTTAGTATGCAGTAAGAGCATCTTAGGGGCTAATTGTAGGCCCACTTATAAGATAGGCTGCATTATTTGTATGTTTTTTATTTGTGTGTTTTTTTATGTACACTTCTTAGTCATACATAAAGCAAAAGTCGTTGCATTAAAGATTACAGTGAAAAGTTTTCCTTTATGATAAATCCTTTAGTAAATTATTATATACACTAAAGTGTTTTTGAACCATATAGTAGTGTATTATGCTGTATATATCATAGTTACAACATCAGTTAATGACTGATTTAGTATGTAGTTAAATCGTCGACTAATAAACTTTAACTGTAGTATACTTTAGTTTTTACTACTGTAAACTCTGCAGTATAATATTCCATAGTTGTAGAAAACTCCAGGGTATTGGGTAGTTTGTTAATGTTGCTTTAATTATTGTATTACCACAGGAACTATAGAATTACCACAACAGATTCATTCAAGTACTTTACTATAGACGTGTTCAAAATCACTATAGTATTTGTTTACTCTAAATTGCGAAAATGATTTTTTCCCCCCATATGGTTTGGTTAACTTTTTATCATGCATTTTCTCACACTTTTAACAAGCACACAAAAAAGCTCCAACTATGTCATGAAATAAATGCGAAGATGCAAAAAATGGAATAGATGTAGCTTGAAATGGCCCCAACCTGACATTTTATGAAGTAATTTATTCAACTTTTTGTTCAAAATGTACCTTCAGTACATTTAATTAAGGGTCTTTGTTTACCCAATACCTTTAGAAAAAGGTTACCATTTTAGTTTGGAGTACAGGATACACAAAACAATTCTGATTGCAGTTCATTTTGAATAGGATCCCATGCAAAAAAAATAATCATTGTTTTATTAATGTTTTTGCCACATTAAAACCATGTTGAATTTGTGATTACCGTGATTTTAACTACAATAACCATGTTTATGGTTTTATATACAGTAAAACCATGATTAAATTTCTTGTACAGTATTAGGGCTGCATGATATTGAAAAAATCTCACATTGCAATATTTTGTTTTGCTGTAATATATATTGCGATATGATTATAAAATAACCAGATGATTTGATTAGCTCTATTTTGGTAGATTTCATTTATTTATATCATCAGGGATAATTCTTTTTCTATGCAGTGGACTGGCGTAAAACATAATCAATTACAAGCATATTTAAATACGAAAGAGCAAAAATAAAAGTTAAATAAACAGTGCTTTTTTAATGGGGAGTGTAACAGTAATCAAGTACAATGAAAGTTAAATAACATGGTCATCATTGTATAAATAATAAAAATAATACCTTTAACTTTCAATCTTTTCATTTATTAAACTCTCAACTTTAATGAACAATCAAATTTTGCGATGTGACTATTGCAGATACACACATTGTGTTATCAAATATATCAAAAGATGTAATGTTCAGTATGTAAATATAAAACTATTATTTAATCATTTTCATAGTCACTTTTGAATGTTATGGCACAGTCCCACCCACATGTGTACTACAAACCTCTAATGTTACATAAAAGTGTATTTTATAACCAGTAAATATGCTTGGAGAACTTAAAGGCTACACTGTTTTATTTAATCAACTTTGCACTTTGCTTTTATATAAAACAGTACTCCTGCAGCTGAATAAATAGGCCAAGCAGGGAGGATTGTTCATTCATAGACAGTTCATTCTGTGCGACAGTTGGCTTCATGACCAGTAGGTCACCTTCTTTTAGCAGCTTAGACACACACTTCTAAAGGTCTGCCGTGATTGTAATTGATCTGTGAATGCCTCTTCTGCTTTCCTCATTTCCTCATGCTTAATATTCAAAAATGGTCTCTGCTTTACAGACATGAAAGGTTCATCAGTTCACTGGTTATCTTGTGGACAGCCCCTTTCAGAACCAATTGGCTGGCAGGTGAAATTTTGCTTGGTTGCAGAATGCCAACTAGTTCTTCTGGACAAGAGAGAGGTATACTATTTATGAGATATATCCTTTATATTTTATTTATGTAATAATAATAATAAATTATTATTATTATTATTTTTATTATTATTATTATTATTATTATTATTATTATTATTATTATTATCATATTTTATTTTATATATATATATATATATATAAGTCACTATATATATATATATATATATATATATATATATATATATATATATATATATATATATATATATATATATATATATATATATATATATATATATATATATATACAGCTGTGAATTTACACTTTTGGTAAAAGGCTAAATCATAAATATTAACTATAATTATGTGAAGTTGACATAGTTATACAAATACATATAATTTTAACATTTAAATGCATAAACATTTTATATTTAAATTAAATATTGTTTTTCTGTTGTGATAATTAGTGAAACACCAGTGCTTATTACATTATGTAAACTAATAAGTGTTCTAAGTTAAATGTTAATATTTTAAGTAATTACAGACTTCTTGTTGATGTTTTTTTTGTGTGTGGATCTACTAATACACTGAATAACATTTGTATTAGGTGTTTTATCATAGTGAAAACATTAGATTATCATTATATTTACATTATATAAAATATCAAATTAAACAAGACTCATTCTAATGTATGGGTAAATTAAATTTAAAGCACTTTTTATTTATAGTTGAAGACAAAATGATTAGCCATTCTGTGAAATGTTTGTATTCTTAAAACATTTCCCAAGTGCTGTTTGCCAATATCAATTTTATTTATATAGCACTATTTAACACAACCAGAGGTTGACCAATATGCTGCACAGTACAAATCACAACAAAAAATAGATAAAATTAAAGCTAAAACAGACAATTTCATGATAAAATGCCAAATCAAAGAGGCAAGTTTTCAACCTAGATTTAAAAACAGACAGGTATGAAACAGATCTAATAAAGAGGGGCAGAGCATTCCACAACCTAGGAACAGCTACTGCGAAGGCACAGTCACCTCTGCATTTTAGCCTCGACTAAGGGATCCATAACAATCTCTGGTTAGATGAGAGATGCACATCACCTAATATGCTTAATTGGTAGTAGGCTTTCGAGCCTATACAGCTTGGAGTAAGACAACATGCATAAAGAGGATGATGTGGTCAAAATACTCATTTGCCTAATAATTCTGCACTGCCTGTATATTAACAGGTTTAATCACATTGATAGTTTTTTTTATTCCATCTAAACTAAAAGAAATAGAACCTTCTCCAGAAGACATATATAATAGTAAATCCTGTGAAAATGTACTTGCTCTGTTAAACTTCACATTTAAAATATTTTTAAAATAATGAAAATTATATAGTACAGCTGATGATTTTGTTTTTAACTGTATATTATTATGGCCTAATATTTAATAGTATCCTTTGAACTCAAGGGGGCAGCACACATCAACAAGTACATAGTAACAGGTTGAAGCCGAAAGGATGAGCTTTATTCAGACCTACTTCTTTATCCACCAAAACTCTAAACTAATAAACATTTTTCTGTGACCTGTTCTTAGATCAGTCCATTGCTGTTTCAAGAGCGGCGTGCTGAATCATGCACTGTGTGGCTCCTGCGCCGCAGCACCAGCATCCCAGAGGGAGTTCAGCTCCGTAAAGACCAGAGCACACAAACCAGAAACACCAGTGAGTAAATCTGCTGCATACACACACACACACACACACACACACACACACACACACACACACACACACACACACACACACACACACACACACACACACACACACACACACACACACACACACACTTACATATACTTGTATATCAATCTTTATGGAGACTTCCCATAGATGTAATGACTCTTTATGCTGTATACAGACAGTATATTCTATAACTCTACCCCAGAATTTTTATTAATTGTTTTCATTAATCTACATTTTTACATTTTCAAAATACTTAATTTTGTGTGATTTATAAGCCATATTTTTTTGCATACCAAATGTAAATTTTGACCTTATGGGTAAATTTCTTTGGTGTACATACACATACATACCTGACATTTTTCGGTACACATACATATACACACACCTGTGGCAGTTGTTTTATTTTCTTTCCATCAGTGGTGAATTAACTGAGGAAGTCTGAGTGACTTTCATCGTATGTGCTGCTGTTTATCTATGCTACTCTTACTGATTAATCTTAATGCTGATTTTACCACAAAAATAAGTTTGAAATAAGTGATTTAATAAAAAAAGTCAGGTGTTTCTTTTGCAAGTTAATAAAATGTAGGTACTTTTTATCTGAACTTGCTCACATTAGAAGGTAATGCTGACGAAAGGGCTATGAACTTCAGTATCCCACTTGTCTTCATTGTGTTAAAGGGAAAGTTCACCCAAAACTGAACACAGACAGCAAGATACTTTCTAAAACCTAAAATTTGAACGTGATTTTTTTTCCTATTTATTAATAATAGTATTAGGTTCTGAATATTTACCTGAAAATTTAGGAAAAGTCATGGAATTTTAGTAGCAAAAATGTTTTGAAGAAAGCTGGAAAGTGGTAGCCATTGACTTCGATAGAATTAGTTTTTCCAACTATGAATGTCTTTTATTAGTCTTATTCAAAATATCATAACAAAGAAACTCATAAATGTTTGAGATCCTTTGAGGGTGAGTATATGTTGAATACATTTTTTTTCTTTTTTCTTTTGGGTGAATTACCCTTTGAAACTTCAGATGTGCCGTCAATAGACTGAACTGTGAAATGAAGCATGATGGAACACAATGTAGACTCCACTGTTTTCTGTTTGTCCAGAACTGTCCCAGACAGGCCGCAAAGCAGTAATTTGCAGGGGGAGGCATAATTATGATGGTGTTACAGGACTGCTATTGTTTAGAATTGCCTAATAGGGACTCTGCTTCACAATGGCACTGAATTTGGGGACGAGACACATTATGCTAACGCTTGCTTTGTGGAAAGGTTAAAGAGAATTCTTGCATTAAATAGGCCAGCTTGGTTATATAAGTGCTTTATACAGTCTATCTATCTATCTATCTATCTATCTATCTATCTATCTATCTATCTGTCTGTCTGTCTGTCTGTCTGTCTGTCTGTCTGTCTGTCTGTCTGTCTGTCTGTCTGTCTGTCTGTCTGTCTGTCTGTCTGTCTGTCTTTATCTATCTGTCTGTCTGTCTATCTCTCTCTCTGTCTGTCTGTCTGTCTGTCTGTCTGTCTGTCTCTCTCTCTCTCTCTCTCTCTCTGTCTGTCTGTCTGTATCAATTACTTGATACAGTAAAAAACATTAATAATGTGTAATAATATAGCAATTTATAATAAATAATTTTATCTTTGTTGTTTTAATTAATATTTTAATGTACTCCTGTAATGAAAGAGCAGATATCTTATCTTGAAATAAATCAGTGCTGCGTCAGATTTTTGTCAAAACGTATATTTTTTCCATCCCTGGCTCATTGAAAATACATGCCAATTTCATTTTTGACCAACATAAAATGCGTTGCTGCATAAGTTCCATTGGACATTTCAGATGACAAATCTACCAGAGGGCACAATCTACATTTTTATCAATCTCAAATGTGTTACTTAGGCTATGTTTCTTTATAAGGGTCAGTACACGTCCATTTTAAGCACTTCGACAAAAAGGTGACATACAGATAAATTAGACTTGTCATACAGATCAATTAGACCAGCACTCAACAGACCTAAATCCTTTTTTAAAGCAAGAGAAAGTCACATATTTTTACCTCGATTTTACATTGCTTTTACTTGTTTTGTGGAACTATGTTTCACCGGACTCTAACCTGAGCACTTTGAATCACTAGTACAACACCGTACAAGGTGAGCTACCGAGCAAACTGACCACACAAGTAAAAATGTCCTAATGGACATAGATTGATTAGGCAAATGTGTTTGATAACAAATCGTAGACGTTTTTCAAGTTGTTTTGTGATATTTACTGTATTTGGTCTTGTGCAAAGAACTGTACTTAAATAATCCTTAATTATAGGTGATAATGTGTCCTTGTAAATACCATTAGTATGAAAAGGAACCAAAGTTGTTTCCATCATACTGCCCTAGTGTTCGTTTTACCTAGAAACTGCAGTCAAACGTATGTTGTGGAATGTTTTGGGGTTTCACAAAAATGTAGGCTAAGGCTTATATTTCCAATAAGTCTATGTTGTTGTTGTTGTTGTTGCTGCTGTTTTTTTTAGAATGAATAACAATTCTAAAGTGCAGCATTTATTTAAACTAGTTTTTATTTATAAACTAGTCTTTGCTGTCTCTTATGGTTAATTTAATGCATCCTTACTGAATAATAAACATTTTAAAAGTCAAATTTTTGAACAGTAGTGTATGATCAGTTAGATCACTGACTTGGCCAAAGATCTCATTCATTCCAGACAGTTCTCAGTGAGACTCTTCTGGTGTGTCATCGCAGCTCAGCTCTGTGCTAATGCTTGTGTCAGACACTGGCAGCTTGTTCCTGACTCAGCAAATGTCTCTGTGTGTTTACTCTGCACACCCCCTGCAGAAACACACATAAAACACCACACACACTCACGCACACTCACCTTCTGCACCATCAGCATCCTAATCTCACAGCTCTTGTGCTGAAAGCCACTTGATATCCATATGTGCTCTGAAATCCGATTAAAATTGGATTTGTGAAAATGCACTCTGATCAGATTTCAAGTTTCAGGTTTTTTTAATTGTTCAGTTTGTGAAGTCTGTAATAAATGCTTAAAATGCTGTAGTGTAAGTGTTAATATAACCAAAACTATTTGGAATGGTGATTGAGTTACTAATGAGCAGTTTTGGAGTGAATTAATTAGTTTGTAAATTGTGCATTAATGAGTGCAAGTATGATGTTTCATGATGGAAATAGGTCATATCCCATCAAAACATAACCAACATTTTCATTTTTTGTTTCAGCTTGCCATTTATTCTTATATATGTAGATTTGCAGTTGTAGAAAGGTTTGATGTTGAATGGATATCCATATCAGCTTTATTGCTTGCAAAATGTGGACAACTGGATTGAAAAGGAATCAGAATTATATTATAAACTAAGTAATTACTCTCTCTCTTTTTTAGTTTTTTGTGTAATTTGGAAAGTTTTACATTGAAAGATATACAGCTAAAGTCAGAATTAACAGCCCCCCTTTGAAGTTTTTTTTTTTTTTTTTTTAATATTTCCCAAATAATGTTTAACAGAGCATGGAAATTTCCACAGTATGTCTGATATTATTATTATTTTTTCCATAGAAACTCTTATTTGTTTTATTTCGGCTAGAATAAAAGCAGTTTTTTTAATTTTTTTAAGAAACATTTTAAGGTCAAATTTATTAGCCCCTTTAAGCTATATATTTTTTCGATTGTCTACAGAACAAACCATTGATATACAAGGATTTCTCTAATTACCCTAACCTGCTTAGTTAACTTAATTAACCTAGTTAAGCCTTTAAATGTCACTTTATGCTAAATGCTAATATTTTAAAAATTATCTAATAAAATATTATTTACTGTCATCATGGCAAAGATAAAAGAATTCAGTTAATAGAAATGTGTTATTAAAACTGTTTAGAAATGTGTCGAAAAAATCTCTCCGTTAAACAGAAAATGGGGGGAAAATAAATGGGGGCTAATAATTCAGGGTGGCTAATAATTCTGATTTCAACTGTACATTATATTGTTTTGACAAATGTTAAAATAACTAGAATATTTAATTACAAATGGCAAGTTTTTAATTTTATAAAGTGTATAGCAATGTTTATTGATATACCGTTAATATTTTAAGTTAAATTTTCTGTTTTGATTTTAATCACAGTCAGTTTTAGTCATTTAGTTTTTTTTTCTGTATTTTTTAAAATATTTATTTTAGTTTTTAATGATATATGTGTATGGTTTTTATTTAGTAATTTCAGTGTTTTTACTACAACGAAATGAGAAAGAGCTAAAATGAAGTAAGTTTATAATATTTCATTATTTTATTTCTTTTTCTTATTTTATTTGAAATCATTTCTATAATTGATGTAGTTTATGTACTTCTGATAATAATAATAATAATTCTGATCTGCAGATATAAGACAAAAATGACAACATCAGTGATTTAATAGATTTTACATTTACATTTAGTAAATATATTTAATTGTTTTTTATTAAAAACATTTGTACATTTTTTTTCTATCACTTGAAATAGATTTAGTTATTTTAGTAATTCAACGTAATGGAAATGAGGAAGAGCTGAAATAAAGAGGTTTTATTTCAAATAGTGACATTTTAACTGTTTAGTTTTAATTCTTTAGATAGCATTAAATACTTCTGACCTGCAGACAGTACGAAATAACAACACAAACAGCAGTAAGTAATGAAAAAAAAAACTGTTTTATTGTTATAAGAGAAAAATAAAAATGCAGTGAACAACCTGTAAGGATGACAGAAAGAAATACTCTACTAGAGAGAAAGAGAAGTAAAAAGCAAGTGATCAAGTGAAGAAAAAAAAAGCCCCGCTGTGTCTTTAAGAGCTGAGGCGCTGGTGTGGGAGTGAGTGGGGCCCAGAGAAGTGGCTCAACCCTGCTCAGATCAGCTCCGGCTGCCAGATGCAGCGCTGCAGCCAGAACGCAGCACAGGCACAGGCAGGCTGTACAGGAGGCTGAGCTCTTCTGGCAAACGGGTGACAAGCAGAGAGAGAGAGTATACCCTTCCCATGAACCGCTGCTGTCTTCCCCTCCCCTGCCACTGAGAGCATGCCTGATTTTGCCTGTCTTTGAAGTTATGGAGTTGGACAACAAACTCGAGCTGGACGGCCACCATGGTAAGAAGAGAAACTTGGATTCACTTTTAACAAAGACTCATGAAGTGCTGAGAGCCAGACAATGATGTTAGCTTGTGTGTGCGAAGCTGAGAAACAGATTACAGCAGGTTGCCAGAGCTTTTTGTATTTTGTGATGACAGAACAGATGTGGTTCTGTTCAAAATTACTTACTACAACTTGTTGTTTTTGTAGGAAATGGATTCGAAAGTGTGCGTTTACATGAACTAATGCTGTAACATCAACAGATGTGTTTGCTCATGTTGCTACTGTTACCTCAAAACAGGTTGAACTCTTGACACGCATTAAACCTTACCTGATATTTGATCTACAACAGGCCAAGTGGTCAGTTTTCAGTCTGACAGCCTTGAAAACCGTTACTTACATCATGCACATTTAGCAAATTTCTGAATGTTTATTCTATTATTTTAACTAGCTGAAATTCAGCTCTCATCTTGGTTACTTTACAATTGAAAGTGAATCTAATTAGTTGTGGATGTTTTAAAATGTTGCCTTGGTTACAATCGAAAACATTAACGCCATTGTATTCAGGAATGAAGTCATGGCTCTGGTTGTAGTTTTGATGATTAATGTCTTTCTAATGAGACTGAACGAAGCCTCAGGATTGTATTGAGAGATTAATGCTGTCTATGTTCATAATGATGTGACAGTCATGTGGGCTGAGATGAACTTAAAAGAGTTCTGTGTCATGGACCCTTGAGCAAATCGTAATAAAACTTTCAGAGCCTGTCACACCACAGTTTTTCATAGTTTCAGGCTTGTGAGAAACTTTTGAGAAGTATTAAAAAGGAATGAAATTAAAAAATAATTAGTTATCCCGACAGATAAATACAGATAGTGTAGAATTTTGTTCATCTCACTTTTTAAATGTTGTTTTTCTTGTGCAGCCATTTAAAACTGGCAGCCAAGCTACCTATACAGCATCTTTCCAGTTTCATTCATGGTTCATAAAGGCTTTAAAAGAAGTATTTTGTTGTTAATGACATGGAAATATTCTGCTGTGTTCATCGCATTTTAATTTTCACCAGGAATCCGCTATCAAACAGAATTGTTCAGATATTCATCAGCATAACCCATGTGAGAGTTTCACATTTCAACACAAGTTTAAAATGTTTTGAGTCAATGAATAATTAATTAAATGAGCTCTTTTGCACAAAGATCAAATAGAGATGTGGATGTTCTAAACTATTGTAAGTATTATGATTGACTTCCTTTTAGCTCTCTATTCAGAAAACAGCTGGGTTTTTCTTCAGTATAAAAAAAATACAAAGCAAACATTTAGTGGGATGGCTGTTGGGTGTTTTTACTTGTTGTTTCACATTGAATTTGTGGTTATACATCTTCCAGCAAATGTCTGTTAGGCTCAGAGCAACATTGCTTGTAACTTTGTGAGGATTAAATCGCTCTGAGTGGTGACAATCTTTGTGAAGAACATAATCCTTGTGGTATATCAAGATGGACATAATCCCCTTTAGTCAGATTTTAGGACGAACATGCACATTTTCCTCCATCTAGCCGCAATCCTGCATTGTATGCATCATATTTGGTTGCAGTTTCAATTTGGTGTGTGTCGCTGATGACTGTATCGCCATTGTTGCAGTGAAGCATCTTAATGTCCTGCTTTTGTTCATGAAATACATTTGGCATTCTCTTTTGGACTTTTATCCATTTTATTCGGCTGGCACGAGGACTGGCTGTGTTCCAAATGCACAATGAGAGTGATGTGCTCAGTAATAGACTGTTCTGCTTTAACAAACAATCTCTTTCAATGCAGGCCTGTATTATTTATGCCATAACTCTGATATAGTGTCCTGGGCTGAAGTGTGTCCTTTTTTCCTCTTATTTAGCTTAATTTGCAGGGACAACTAAAAGTCAACTACTTCAAGTTAATTCCCCTGAAATATGTGTAAACTACATGTAGTGCAATTAAAAATCAACAAAACTAATGTGTTTATGTTATTAGAGAGATATAGATTGCTGAAACCATTGGTTCCAATAATTACATAATATAGCACATAATATGATTAACTTCATCGCGTCACCACACTATCCACATTTCCTCTGGAGTTTCATGTAATTTTGGGTGTTTCATTCTTAATTTGTTGATTTTAACTGCAGTTTGGCACTTTCACTTTCATTCAGGAACATTTCATGCTTGCCCCCCATGACAAACGAGATATTGGATGTGAGGAACTGCTGGAAGAGTGTTGTTTTAATGGAATGTTTGATACCGCATGCCGTATAGGACAAAAAAAAAAACCTCCGCGTTTCTCGGTCAATGCAAAGACTCGGTAAGTGCCGTGTGTGTACAGACTCCTGTCACAAAATGCAGTGAAAATCCTACACGACAATAATAGTTTAATTAAGGTGTTTTACATGTTTACATTCAGAGAGCAGCATTTACAGCGGATCTTTCAGTCCATAATATTGCAGTGATATTAACATACTGTAAACTTAGAAACTAAATCCTTTTGACTACGGTATGTCTTTAAAAACTAAAAGAGAACGGCTAAGGATACTAACTAACTTTGCCATCTGAATAAACATAAACAAAGCACACTGATCACACACTTACCAAATCCATAGAGACAGGACAATCAACACGAACTGGAACCACGTCTTTTTTAAAAAAGAGATGAGTGGCAAATCCGGATTTTACCATTTTCAAAATGTTTCTTACAAACATATTTTTGTCGCGTGTTAGCAGACCACTGTTATCCACACATGTCCACACGCAGCTGTGCTCTCATTGCGGGAAAATGAAAACAAAACCTTCTTTATGGCACAGACACCCAGTCTCTGGAATTTACACAAGGATCTCATGGACGTGACGTTTTTTTTTTTACTTTTTTGTGAAATAAATGTGTCCTAATAGTGTTTTTAGCAACGTGGGACATAAATATCACTGTCAACATCTTTAAAAATGTGATTTGGTGTTTTTGTGACTCTTTTAAGTGGTAATGACATTAGAAATCTGATTTGCCTCTTAAAACTCTTTGTACTAATAAAACAAGGGATGAAGCAATGCAACAATATGGACATTGTTGATGATTTGATAATCAATAACAGATTATATTTGTAAGCTACAAAAAACAAAACCATACAATTTCTGAATTCTGCATATAGCCCTATTTAAAGATAAAGAAGAATAAAAATATAAGTATTAGGGCTGCACGATATTGGAAAAATTTAACATTGCAATATTTTTTTATTTTGCGATTATATATTGTGATATGAATACAATTTCACTAGATGACTTAATATCTCTATTTGGAAAGATTCTGGGGGAATGCATCTCCATAAAGTCTAATAATTTTCATTGTTGTCTGTGCTATTTGCAGTGCATTTCTGTATTTGCATGTGTTTTAAGTATTTTTATGCATAACAATCTATAAATACAATCAAGTAAAAAAGATATAATTGAAATGAAGTGTTTTATTGTTTCTTGAGTCAAACAGTATTCAAGTAACTGAATGTTAAAAATAAAAATAATTCAATAAAATTCATCGTAGTTAAGGTTAAAAATGGTACAATTTCTTATACCTGAATGCTTTTAAAATCATTATACAATCACAGGCATCAAAAATACATGCAAATAATAAATTATAATACAAACTCAACATTGCATATCCTGTGATTGTTATTATTGCGAATGATCACGTTGCGATATCGATACTAAAACGATATATTGTGCAGCCCTAATAAAATAAGTATGTTTTAATTGTAAGTGTAAGATAAGTAAAAAGGAATGGAAAACAAATTGCATACACTCGGTAAGAAATATCCGTATTTTGTGATTCTAAAGTTTTGTGAATTGCATTATGGGATGTTGATCTCTGCTCTGTCAAGTTTTAATGTTGACAATTTATCTCTAAAGTTTAACAAAGTGACTTTTATTGACGTTTTAGTTGTTTGAAATAATATATTGTATGAGAAATAATATATACTGTAGGGAAATAAAAAATAAAATAACAGTAAATGTACTGGCAGCTTAATACCAGGTTTTTGCATCATACGCTGTAATATATTGCCAGAATTTCACAGCATGTTACTGTAATTTTTCACAGTGAATTACATTAGTGTCACGTTACAGGATTTAACTTTTAACTTTGATGTATTCAGAATTTTATTGTGAATATAAGGCAGGCATTATGATTACAGCAAATTACTTTAAAATTACTATATATTTTGCATGTTAGTTATAGGAAGTCAAACACTATTAATATTTTATATTTAACATAGTAATTAATACACATTAACTTTTATGCTAGTACAGGCATTTTTATGATAATTAGAAATTTTTACATAATTATTGTTATTATGAAGTACCTTACAGTAATTTACTGTGAATTTACATACAGTACCTTACTGTGAAGGTAATGCAATCATTAGTCAGTAATATAATGTAAATTTAAGGTCAAATATTTTACATTGTAATATACAACACCAACCCAGACTATATATCACTTTAAACTATTAAAAATGTTCATAAAAGTCACTTTTTTTCTAACTTTTTTAAGATTAAATTTGTTGGAAGAAAGATCGAGGTCCCATAATGCAATTCAAAAGCATAAATAAATGGTTTAAAATAAAATGACAAAATACGAAAAACTGCTGATTTACAGATATTTTTACAGATATTTTTAATAGAAGCATGTGTGATGACCGTAAATCAAATATTCACTCTCTAAATATTAGTTTTTTTCATTGAATAAAAGTTGTAAGCATTTCACCAGGATGTATGGCTTAAAAAATGTCATCGTTATTCCTCTGGCAGCTCTAGATGCTCAGATTTTTATCATAATAAGAAATCCCAGTGTAGTCATAATTGATAATTGAGGGTCTTTATTCAGCCTGTGGACCAGGGTAACAGCACTCCCCTAATTGCATAGTATTATAACAATTATTATGGAGTTTTATCAGGAGGGAAGATGAAACAATAGCGCTCTAATAGCATTGAGCCTATATTTTAGAAGTACAGTACAGTGGAGGCTTGTTTTATGGGGCAAATCACTTCAAGATACACTGTAATGACTTAATATCTGCTGCTGATAGGAGGTTAACCATTTAGCCATGAACTGATAGCTGTTTCTGTAGATATTTCAAGCTTTATTTCCAATGCAGTTTTCCCCTAATGTTCACAGATTTGATTTGTAGTCTATTAAAATAGCGTTATAAATGTCACCCGTGGCTGATTACTTGCAGTTCCTTCATCACTTGAATGTTTTATACCAAGAATGTCATCACCACCAGAATTGAACTGATCAAATGTAGTAATGTTAAAATGATTCTGCATTGGTTTACCACTAATCTGAAAACGGGATTGGACATGTGTTCCTCCTTGTCTGTGCTGTGGTTGGTCCCAATGAAAGTTCAAGTGACACAAAGTTGACCTTTACAAAATCCTGAATAGCAGCCATTAAAGTAAAGGACATTTCAGAAAAGGGCAGCAGTAAAAATGCGTCAGATTCAGGAGTAGGTCGGCGAAACAGACTCTAAATCTTCAAACTAAATGCTAAGGTCATTGACTGATTTGCAGATACTTTACTTTTTCATTTTTAATTACATGAGAGATACTCCATACTGAACTTTATTTCTGTAACAACAATTTTGCCTTTGTTTATTCCAGATGTGAAGGGTCTTTGAGATGTGAGCTATCATAAATCCATGTGGGCATATTGCATTTGAAGTCAGAATTCCTTTGAATGTGAACTTGGCCCAGCTGGTTGTCATACATCCGACTGATTTTTCTGACCTCAAATGCCTCACAGAAGTGTCTTTGTGTTGCTAACAGCAGCTGTCCAAATCCCGGCTCTCTATCATTTTAGTAGGATGTTTAGACTAGAACTGTATGTCAAGTCATTGAGCTCATTTTATTATTACAGCCATTGTTGAGGAAACTACTTTGAAACTGCTTGTGATGCTACAAGCTACTTATCATGTACAAATTACTAAACTACAGTTAAACTAAACAGATCTGTAAATTAGCAGTTTTCTGTAACCCGTAATTACATTTTTAGTTATTTATTTTTTCAACATTTATTTTATGCTTTTGAATTGCATAATGGGAGCTTGATCTCTCTTCTAGCAACTTTTAACCTTGAAAAGATTGAAAACATGACTTTTATTAACATTTTTAATAGTTTGAAGTGGTACATTTTATGGGTTGGTGTTGTATATTACAGTACAAAATCATTCTAATAAATTGCCAGTACATTTTCTGTTATTTTACAGACTTATTACTCTATATATAATACTCTATATATATTAGCAACCTGTACATATATCCATCTATTGTAAACATCTATATAATGTTCATAGTACATCCATCTGTAAATATCACCATAGTTTTTCTACTGTATAATTGCACTTTATAACTTAAAACTATATCCTGTACTTGCTGCTATTGCACTTCTGGTTAGACCTAAACTGCAATTCGTTTGTTTTGTAATTACAAAGTTGAATCTGATCCTATCTATATATTCTTTCATATTCATTATATTATTTCAAACTATTAAATTGTCAATAAATGTCCTCTTGTTAAACTGTAGAGTTGAATTTTCAACATCAGAAGTCGACAGAGCAGAGATCAAGGTCCCATAATGCAATTCACAACCATAAATAAACAAGGAAATACAAAATATGGAAACTTTTAATTAACAGATACAGTGTAGTTTTTTGAGAAAGTAGCTTGTGTTTATTAGCGGGCCCTAAAACATTATTAACATTTAAACTAAACACTGACTAGGTTTCACAAAGTGGTTTTTACTGTATGCTGTTGTTTAGAATATGTAACTCATGAAATATGCACAAAAAATGTCTCTTTTACTCCCATCTAAAATAAACAGTGCCTTCAAAATTTAGGAAATTGTAGATTGTTCTCTCATTTTGATCTCCACATAACAAATTCTACTTCAGCCATAATTTTTTGGTAAAAACTTGTCTACACCATAGGTCTCAAACTTGATTCCTGGAGGGCTGCAGCTCTGCACAGTTTTGCTCCAACCCTTATCTAACAGCTGATCCAGATAAAGGGTGTTCAAGAGTACTACAGACTATTAAGCAGGTGTGAGTTGGAGATGGTTGGAGCTAAACAGAGCTGTGGCCCTCCAGGAATTGAGTTTGAGACCAATGGTCTACACCATTTATTCTTCTTCCAAGTTTGAGGGTGTTTTTTGTTTTGTTTTGTTTTGTTTTTAGATTTTGATATTAGATTTTAGTTATTTTATTTGCATTTGCCTCGTTGGAATGTTGGACCCAGAGTTTTTTTTTCATTTATTTTGATTTGATTTGATTTGATTTTTATCTGCATTTGCCACATTGTAAAGTTAAAACCAAAGCTTTTATTTTATTTTTATTTATTTATTTATTTTAATTTATTTTTTATTTTATTTAATTTTTATCTGCATTTGCCACATTGTAAAGTTAAAACCAAAGCTTTTATTTTATTTATTTTTATTTATTTATTTTTTATTTTATTTTATTTTTATCTGCATTTGCCACATTGTAGTGTTAAAACCAAAGCTTTTATTATTTTATTTTATTTTATTTTGTTTTTTATTTTATTTAATTTTAATTTAATTTAATTTTTATCTGCATTTGCCACATTGTAGGGTTAAAAACAAAGATTTTATTTTATTTTAATTATTTTTATCTGCATTTGTCACATTGTATTCTATTCTATTTAAGGCTAATTTCTTATTGTTTTCCTAACCTTATTTTAGTGACAACGACTTATTCATTCATCCATCCATCCATTCATCCAAAGCCAATATCTTATTTTTTTCCTAACCAAGTGGCTTATTTTAGTGACAACAGCTTCAGATGTTACAGTACATCAGTACAGTATATGTGCCGTGTATGACCAGTCGAGTCTGCCCAATGCACATTACATGTCTGGACGTCCAGACGGCTTTCAGACTCTGCTAATTTGATGTCCTTTATTGGTGTAGTGCAATACGAACCCTTGAGAGCAGGTTTTAGGTGGCATGAAGTAAAGCAGATGCACATTGTGAGCTGAGCTTTTTATCTTCACTGAAGCACAAATTGCTGAAGCGTTGTAACTGTTGCTAGGATGTCCGATGACCAGAGCTTTTATTGCCGTGGAGACACTGTTTTTTCCTAGCACCCTTTCTGCACATTAGACTGATGTGTGTGTGTTTTACGTGTTTCTCGTTTTAACTCGTCATTTGAAACAGATGTCACTAAACCCTGCGATTTTGATGCAATCAGCAAATGCCGGGTTTCTGGTTTGACAATTTTTCTTTTGAAACATTACTCATTATGCAACTTTTGCCAGTATTAAAATGATTTTAGCATTTATTTGTTTATTAGTAGTATTTTTCAGGTTATACAATGTGTCTGGAGTCTTAAATATAAACTTTGAAAATGTTTACTCATCCCTCAGTTTGTAAAAACCAACATAAAATGTGTTTACAATTAGTCATTTATAATAAAGTCAGGCAGGTACTGTGTGAAAGTATGGTCAAATCAATATCTGTCAATAATTGTGACATTAATATTTCCACTCAAATTAAATTTGTATTTGTCACATAGAGTCATACACAGTATGATATGCAGTGAAATACACAACCACTCGTGACCTTAAAAATAATAACAACAATAACAAAAATAATAGCAACAATAAGAATCTAGAGGCGGCACAGTGGCTCAGTGGTTAGCATTGTCGCCTCACAGCAAGAAGGTTGCTGGTTCGAGTCCTGGCTAGGCATTTCTGTGTAGAATTTGCATGTTCTCCCCGTGTTAAGGTGGGTTTCCTTTGGGTGCTCCGGTTTCCCCCACAGTCCAAAGACATGTGCTATAAGTGAAATTGATAAAATAAATTGGCCGTATAGTGTATGAGTGCGTGAGTGAATGCGGGAATGTATGAGTGTTTCCTATACTGGGTTGCATTTTATATATATTTATACAACAGTTCTGTCCGGTTCTGGAATCTGATAGCCGGGTTTTTTTTTTTTTTTTTTTTTTTTTTTTTGCAGTACAGCACTCTCAACCTCTTCACCCTTCTGTATTATTCTGCCCACATAGTGACAGCAGATCAATAAACTCACTACAATTTGACAAATATTGCAGCCGTTGGACAATATAATGTACTTTTGAGGCTTTTTTTTAAGGCAAGAATATAATTGTTTAGATTGTAACTATGCAGTTTATTTATAAGGATAGTGCCTATTTTAAATATTTATAATTTCTGAGATACAGCGTGTCGGCATCCATCAGCCTGTCATACTAAGCAGAGCAAAGACAGTTGATGTTCCGCCACAAGATGGCGACAGAGACAGCATAATATGTCCTTAGGGGAGAAAAATTCAGCATAAATTTCAAACTACAGCTGATCAAATCATTGTAAAAGAGGTAAGTGACATTCTAAGCCAATCTCTCTCTATTGTATGTTGTAATGCTGTGTTTATACCACATTAATCTGGTAGTGTTTGCTTTGCTTTGGCTTTTTCGAGGTTAAATATTGTGATCTCCCGATTGCAACAGAGAAATACTAGGAAATGTCTCTAGACTGATGGCATTTCATGCCGTTCAGACTTATAATCTTAAAATGTGAGCAAAATCACCTGTCTTGTCATCACTTTAGACATTATGCTAGAGAATCATTCAAATACTAGCTCTAAAGTGATGTTTGTGAAGTAGCAACGGTTTCTGCTGTTCTGACGTCAGCTGCAGATGTGAATGAATGGTGGAAGAAAGTAGTTTCTCATACAAAAGGATTTTTAGACTCTCCGTGTTTGATTTTTTTTTTTAAATATTTTTTATGTGTGTGTATGTATATATATATATATATATATATATATATATATATATATATATATATATATATGTATGTGTATATATATATGTATGTGTATATATATATATATATATATATTTATATGTATATATATGTTTTATAGGTGGGCATAGCCTATTTTTTAAAATCTAGATTAATCTCACTGTAATCTTGAAATTAATCTAGATTAAAATGACTCATTTGAATTCTGCCAAAGGTATTCAAATTAAGTGTGCTACCCGAATATGTGTGCTATCCAGAAGGGCATCCTGCTGATTTGATTCAGAAGGGCACTTTTTTGTCAGATGGCTCACCGGTCAGGTATACATCCGCTCTAAAGTAACAAGGGGAAAGTCATCATAACTTGCATAGAATAGACCCAGCTCCCAACCCAACTATGAGAATAGATTAACGGTGATATTTAAAAAAAAAAAAAATTATCGTGCGATAAGAGTTAACACCGATAAGGTCCACCACTAATATATATATATATATATATACACACACACACACACACACACACACACACACACACACACACACACACACACACACACACACACACACACACACGTATACAGTTGAAGTCTGAATTATTAGCCCACCTGTTTATTTTTTTCCCCAATATATTACTAGATATTTTTTCAAGAGATTTCTATACAGCTTAAAGTGACATTTAAAGGCTTAACTAGGTTAACTAGGTTAACTGGGCAGGTTAGGGTAATTAGGCAAGTTATTGTATAATGATGGTTTGTTCTGTAGACAGTCGAAAAAAAATAGCTTAAAGGGACTAATAACTTTGACCTTAAAATGGTTGTATATATGTATATATGTATATGTATATGTATTAAAATGAAAAGCAGGTTTTCACTTTATTTGATGCTTGGTGTTAGAGCATCTATCTTTTTTTTTATATAAAATTGTACATATTTATATTTTATTACATGTGTACTGTGTATGTGTATAATCATCAATGTTGATATTGTTAACTAAAACTATTAAAAATGGCAATATATGCAATAGTAAATAAATTACATTACTGTTAATATCTTTTTGGCTTGACAGTGACAAACTAGGAAAATGGATGAAAAGAAACCTGTTTGAAAATTCTTCATTTGTACCACAGAAATGACACATTTCACTTTTAATACCATTTCACATTTGAATCATTTGCCAGATGCTTTTATCCAAAGTGACTTACAAATAAGGACAATAGAAATATTCAGTGTGACAAAAGAACAACAATATGTAAATACTATACAAGATATCAGCCAACGTGGTTGAGAGTTGTCAAACTAATCTGTAAATAAAGTATTTTTTAAAAAAGACATTCATAATTGACTGCTTGATTACATTTAATAACATCCAAAGCCATTTTAAAAAGTACTGTGTGTAGCATGTAATGTGTACTAGAGCTTTTTTTTCAAAGTACTGGGAGATTAAAGAGTCAGTACCCAGACAGGCTTTCCCATAACACACTCCCTAAAGCCTACGCTCTGATTGGCTGACATTCCAGAGGAATTCAGCTCTCCAAAGGGGGCTCGTTTCCCCAAAAGGTGGTGGTGCGGAAAGAGAGAGAGAATGCCATTACTAGGCCCCAAACTGCTCATGAAAATGGAAAAAAGTAACCACTGTCCCTCTTGTTCTTCTTTTCCCCCCCACTTTCATTCTCCTTTCTTTCCAAGTGTGGGAGGGTCGGCTCACCACACAATATAACAGGCTTTAGCAGCGTGCTAGAATTCTTGTGGTAATCTCTACTACCAAGTAGAGGCGAAACAGCGCACAGATGGATGTAACAGGCATGTTTTGTTTGCGTTTCTCAGTAAAGAACTGAGATTGTACCGGACACATGCTTGAGTCCTTCAGCTTGTGTGTGTCGTCCTTTCTGTTTCTGATTATTCTCCACACAGGACAGCGTGACCTGCTTCGGAAACTGGCCTATTTCAGAGATGTCCCCTGGGGGAAACCAAGGTGAGAAGGAGCTGTTTTTGGGCTCCTGAAAGAGGTGATATAGGGCCTGCATTCTTTTAAACAGCCTGTTGTATGCTTAGGGCTCATGCAGGAAGTGTGGGACTTCTGAGGCTCTGTCCCAAATGGTGCATTAAGCCCTCTTTTAAGTCCACAGTTTGGTTGTGTAATCTTGCGTAGGCTGTTCAAATCATAAAATGTAGGGCCCTGTGATTTCTGCAGTGCAGAAATACTGCCATAATCCAGTCGTGAGAATGTTTTTTTTTTTTTTGTAAAAATAAAACTACAAATACGATTAAGTTTAAATATGAAGTCTTTATGTTCTTAGTGAATGAATGAGGTGTCATTTACTACACATACAGTACTCAATGAAATAATCTGCATATTTTATCTATATAACTTTTTATAAAGTATAAGTTTACTTAAAGGGCAACGCAGTGGCGCAGTAGGTAGTGCTGTTGCCTCACAGCAAGAACGTCGCTGGGTCGCAGGTTCGAACCTCGGCTGGGCTGGGTCAGTTGGCGTTTCTGTGTGGAGTTTGCATGTTCTCCCTGCGTTCGCAGTACAGGTGAATTGGGTAAGCTAAATTGTCCATAGTGTGTGACTGTGTGTGTGTGGAAGTTCCCAGAGATGGGTTGCGGCTGGAAGGGCATCCGCTGCGTAAAATCGTGCTGGATAAGTTGGCGGTTCATTCCGCTGTGGCGACCCCGCAAGGGACAAAGCCGACAAGAAAATGAATGAATGAATGAATGAAAGTTTACTTAATTCCTTCATGTTGTCCCAACACAAATCGGTTGTGTGGAACCCAGAATTTTTTACAGTGTGATTGTGTGGCCCTATTTATTTCCAAAAAAAAAAATTTTTGTTAAACTTATTAGTTTTAAGAAATTTAAGTGGATTGAACATAAAACAATTAAGTTGTCACACAGAATCTCAAGAATTGGGCTGTTTCAGCTCATTTTAAATAAATAGTTTGAACAAGCAGCAAAACTAATTTTTTGAGTGCACATGGCAGTTTATAACTATTTTACTTGATTAGTGATTATTTTGTGCAAATTATTATAATCTATTTTGTATGTTCTTGCATGTTTAGGGACATTAAGTAAAACATTTACCACATATTTTTGTACAAATTAGCTTTTTAAAGAATTATAGCCAGTAATTTGCCAAACTTTGAAAATAGTTATACTATAATGTGGGGGTTTGTTTACACATTGAATAGTTAACTTGACATTTTTAAAAACAGAAATGAGATTTAACTTTTAAAGACCCCAAGGATACCCTGTAAAGTGCTCCCATTTTTAAATGTCTTAAATCTCAAAAGCTAAATTTTAGGCCTTAAAAAGTCTTAAATCTACTAAAATATTGTGTTGTAGGTCCTAAATATTTTTTTAACAGGTCTTAATTTACCTTTGTTCATGTATAGCTGCTGAATCTGGCCATTAAAACTTTTTATTTAAAAATAGCATTTATTTTTTTACTTTCCTTGCAACATTTGTTTAAAAGTTCTCCATGTATTTACTGCTGAGGATACTGACCTGAACTATTTTTTTTATTATTAAATTATTATTATTATTGTACTATTAAATGTATTAAACTATAATCATTTTTTATAGGGCAAGTGAAAATCTTTTCTAACTGGGATGTTCTAAAAAATCCTTAGCATTATCCCTGTATAAGTCTAAAATTTCACTCATAATGGTCTTAAAATGTCTTAAAAAGTCTTAAAGTTAACTTGGTGAAACCTGCTTTAGATCAAACTAGTCCTACACTTGATTATTGATTACTGCCTTAATTTATTTTTGTTTTAAAATTACTTTCCTAGTCATCTCAACTTAATCAATCAAACTGATTAAAAAAATTAAGTTAAACTTTGTATAACTTAAACAATATAGTTGAAACCTGATTAACTTATTAAAATAAGTTAAATTGACAAAAATATTTGTTGTTCTGACTTTTTTTGTGAGAAAAGCAGAGCAATGATTTGTGGTATTTGTTTAGCTGTAATTGCTGAAGAGAAAAGAATTCATTATTGTCTTATTTAACCGAAATTATCCAGCAGTCAGTTTAACATACCATTATATGCATAACGTTAATCCGTCTTACGCAGTTACATTCCTGCACTTTGAAATGTGCCACAGAAAAAGCATTAAACAGCCTATAAAGTGGTATGGAAACATGGGAATTGCTCTCAGCCCAGCACAACTCTGAATCTGAGGGTGTATATTAGCTCTGTCAGCAATTAGCTTTTTATGATGCTGGTCGGGCTGTTTTAGCATCGCCTGATGAACAAATGGATCCTGTTGCTATTCTGTTTTCCATTTTTCCACCTCTCTCACTCACCCCCTCCATACTTTTTATCTCCCTCGCAAACACCCTCCACCGTTTTTGTCAGGATGTTGTTTTACTACAAAGTAAGGGTATTCCAGGCCCGACTTTGAGCTAAAAAAGCTGTGGCGCTTCAGAGATGGTTGACATAGTGCCACTATTGATCCTGTATCCTGGCAACCTCTGACAACAGCTGAGCAAAGGACAGCGCTCCGAAATCACAGACAAGACTTTTCTTGTGCAAAGTTAAATATAGGCCTGCCCTGGCCAGTGCATTCAGAGAGATTTTTTTCTGTGCATCGTGCAGAACTTGTATATTGGGAGAGTTGGTATTATAATGTAGCTGCTGATATGCAAGCTGTTTTTTTTGTGTAATGTGAAGTATTCTTTAATAACTGTCTTACTTAAAGGTGCTGTATGTAGGTTTTTGACTCTTTTAAAGCATAAACATATCATAATATGTTTTCTGATATTTAAGAAACATGCTAAGTGCATGTTAAAACAATACTGAAGTCAGATATTCTGCTTTTGAAAACACAGCTTTTGTTTTGGCTATTTTAACCTGCCCACTACCACTTTAGCCAATTATATTTCAGCACTCCAGATTGCCTTGTTGGAAAACCACGTATTTCATTCATTCATTCATTCATTCATTCATTCATTCATTCATTCATTCATTCATTCATTCATTTATTCATTTTCAAAGACTCTCAAAGCATACGTCCGTGACCGAAATGAGATGCAGATTCAGAGTTCCACATGAGGTTATTAATTAGCAAATAATATAAATATTACGAACATAATCATTAGGTGAGCAGGTTCCATTGTAACCCTGTGTCCTAACAACATGCTATGTGACTAGATTTGCAGTGATAAGCAATTTGGCTGTTTGCACCAGACAAAACACGACAGAAATTTAAATACAGCCATTTAGAAGCACAGAATAAGCACTTACTCATGAAATAGTAAGGTTAATAATCTAATTAATACATATTAAACCTCTATTATTAAATGTAACATTAACATTAACATGTAACATTAACATTAACATTATTAAATGTAGATGCTGAATCACTGATATGTGTTGGTTTGCATTATTTCACATTTCTAAAGTTCAATTTCAAATGGTTTATTGTATTATTAAGATCTGAGGTGAACTTTCTGCTGTTGCTTTCAGTAGTATGGTAATAAATGCCATGTGAAATGTCATTCAAACTCACATTATTCAACAGTTCACACTTAGATATTGCTTGACGCTATTAGCAGGTTTGGCATGCTGTCCTGGGAGAGAACCCTGAGCTCGGAGATAATTGAGCCCAGGGCTCCCGCCTGGTAAATTGAGCATGTACGGGGAGTACGAGATCAGGTAGTTCTCGAGAGCTCCCCGTGGTAAAGAAAGAAAGGTGGAGAAGGGGTGGATGGGGGGTTTCTTCGGAAAACGAAGATAAGGGAGTAATATTTGCTAGGCTACTTATAGTGAGTTTGGAATAATCTGATTGGCTAACTAATGATTATAGATGAGAGACCAGCTGCGGTCAATTATATCACGTGCTCCTCTCGAAATTAGTTTGTGAAACTTCACTTAGCATTTAACACTGAATAAAGCACATGAGGTGTAGCTGAGGTGATCATTGTCAGTTTTCTGTTGTTCAGCTGCAAGAATTAAAAGCCATTTCTAATATATCAATTTGAGCAGTTGCTTCGAACAAAACCTTCTTTTAATATGGAGAATATTCCTTCTATCGCGTGCGGTTGCTTTTTTATAGAACACGATTTAAATCAGCCTTTAGACTCGATCGTCAGACTCGCTCCTATTGGTCCTCAATCTGGCAACCTGCACTTGCATTTGTTTTGATCTAGGAATGCAATACTTAGTTCAACCACTGGGTGTCAAACTTACATACTGCACCTTTAAACATGTAGAGCAGTCCAAAGAAATGCGGTATAGGAAAATTGGATTAACTAAAAATTGGCCGTAGTGTATGCGTGTGTGTGGGATTGAGAGAGTGTATTGGTGTTTCCCAGTGCTGGGTTGTGGCTGGAAGGGCATCCGCTGTGTAAAACATATGCCGGAATAGTTGTCTGTTCATTCTGCTGTGGCGACCCCTGATGTATAAGGGACTAAGCCTTAGGAAAATGAATGAATGAATAAATGTAGAGCCATAAATTTTGATTTGAGACTAGTGATTGTATGAACTGTAGTACTGCCAGTTCAGCACTACAGTACCTGGATTTTATTTTATTTTATTCATTTATGTATTTAAAAAATGTATCTGTAACTCTTATACACTAATTAACCTTTACTGTGTTTTGACAATCATCATTACAATCATTCCAGGTTGTAGTTTAAATTAAGGCTGTCTGATAAATATGAAAATTTACAAGAATTGACATGAATTGGTAGAATTTAAAATTAAATATTATATTATATTTCAAATGTTTTATTTATTATCTTTTAAAAAGTAATGCTGTTTAACAGAGATTTTTTTCAACACATTTGTGTAAATAATAGTTTTAAGAACTAATTTCTTTTGTCATAATGACAGTACAGTATGTTGCTATTTATTTTTCAAGATACTATATTCAGCTTAAAGTGCAATTTAATCACTTAATTAATTTACAAGTTAATTAGGCAAGTCATTGGACAACTGTGGTTTGTTCTGTAGCCAATCTGAGAAAAAAAATTATACATGCTATTTATTATTCATTTCTTTTCGGCTTAGTCCCTTTATTAATCCGCAGTCGCCACAGCAGAATGAACCGCCAACTTATCCAGCACATGTTTTACACAGCGGATGCCCTTCCAGCTGCAACCCATCTCTGGGAAACATCCATACACACTCATTCACACTCATACACTACGGACAGTTTAACCTACCCAATTCACCTGTACCGCATGTCTTTGGACTGTGGGGGAAACTAGAGGAAACCCCTAGGAAACCCCTGCGAACGCAGGGAGAACATGCAAACTCCACACAGAAACGCCAACTGACCCAGCTGAGGCTCGAACCATCGAGCTTCTTGCTGTGAGGCGACAGCACTACCTACTGCGCCAATGCGTCGCCTTACTATTTATTATATATACTATATTTCTTAAGGGGGTGATAAAACCTTAAAAATATTTCAAAAATTAAAAAAAAAGGCTTTTATTCCAGCCAAACTAAAATACTCCATTGCTCCATTAAATATCGCTAGGCAAATATATGAAAAATAATGAAAACATCACAAAGGCCTAATTATTTTCGTCTTCAACTCTGTATTTTGTGTAATATGTTAATATATAGAATATTTTATATACATTTTGTTTTTATATAGGTTTTGTTTTACCTCTGTCAGTTATTATATCATTAACAACTAACAACTTTTAAAAATATCAATTATAAATAGCGGGGATTTAAATGGTATATTAATACATTTTGTAATATTTCATTCACATAAAATTCTCATAAATTGAATTGTAAAATGTAAATTTTTTCATATATGTTTTATACCCAATTTTAGTAGGGTTAGCAAACTTTGTAATTATGATGAACCTGAATGCAATTTGTATTCAGCAGTTTGTATCTCAGTTATTCAGTCGTGAGTCAGAGAAGCTTCAGGCCTGTTTATTTGCGGGGGTTTAATGCAGAGCCTGGCAGAGACGGGGCAGGCGCTGGAACAAGCAGGTGTTTGGCATATTTTATCTGTGGCTCTTTGATGGCATGGAGTCCATTGTGCTAGACACTCATTAACATACCAAAGCAATCGAGAAAAAAGCCAAAGTCCAATTAATTAACTGAGCAATGCAGGCGAGATATGCTGCGGGATGCATATCGGCAGCTGAGCACAGATATTTGAAAATATTATGACGGCTGAATTGCTTTTGCTCTTCTGAAAAAACTGCAGCCTCATCCAGTATCCAGTTGTTATAAATACCTCTCATGGCCCATTTTATAGATCATATTTTAGAGTGCTCATGTTCAGCATAACCTGCCCTGGTTGCTCGAGGGAAAAGACCCCTGTAGACAGAAGTGGACCACTTATGCACTGCTTTGAAGTATTTCCTGTTTGAAGTAACATTACACCTGATCTTGTAATAACATTGTGTGTGTGTGTGTGTGTGTGTGTGTGTGTGTGTGTGTGTGTGTGTGTGTGTGTGTGTGTGTGTGTGTGTGTGTGTGTGTGTGTGTGTGTGTGTGTGTGTGTGTGTTCGCTGTGTGATGATTGGCCCTACGGTTTAAGATTAGACCGAAGGACAGTAGACGGCATGCCAGAAAGTGCTGGGATTCTTGAGGAGTCTATTCTGCTCTAGTCTAGACAGTATTAAATTTAGTACTCAGGGTTATATGATAGTCCATGTGCAAAACTAACAGTTGTGTCTTCGTTTTGGTTAGCAAGAACTAGTCGTCAGTAAAAAAAAAAAGGGCAGTAAGTGATAATAAACAAATAAAAACTGTAAAAATGCTACAGTAAAAATCTGTTACCTGTTTAATAGTGTTTTCTTATAATTTATGGTGAATTACTGTACACAGACATTCCAAGAATTCCTTGAATGGCATTTTTTATTTGTTGTTGACTTTTCTTGTTTATTTCTCATCAGTTACGTATGTAAGAGTCTTATGTAATGTTTTGTGAATGACACTGAGTACCTTTTACATAACTTTCTCTGCTTGAGGAAAAGTTGTTTTTGGTGGTGAGCTTTGGGTTATCATGTGACTCTCATTGTATTACAAAGATACAATGTAGATGTTAAATGTGCAGTATGTAAGTTTGACACCCAGTGGTTAAACTAGGTATTGCACTCCTGGATCAAAACAAACGCAAGAGCAGGTTGCCAGATTGAGGACAGGAGCGAGTGATATAAATCGTGTTCTAAATAAAAGCAAAGGCACCCGATAGAAGGAAAATTTACAGGTGAATTGGGTAGACTGAATTGTCCATAGTGTATGTGTGTGAATGAGTATGTATGGATGTTTCCCAGTGATGAATTGCAGCTGGAAGGGCATCCGCTGTGTAAAACATATGCTGGATAAGTTGGTGGTTCATTCCGCTGTGGCGACCCCTGATTAATAAAGCAACTAAGCCGAAAATAAAATAAATTAACGAATGAATGATTAATTTAGAAAGTGACTCTGAGAATGGATGATTGAATCACTGGTTAAAATTATTCACACAAACATAAATGTATTCAGGAACAAAATAACGCAGATGATTTGCTCCAGCTTTGTTTATCAATTTCCTTGGTGTAGAAAACAACAATAACAAAATTAAGCAATATTGTGAATCTTACTCAATATTAAAATCCTGCTTATTGAACTTTGAAAAACTAATATCACATTTGCTAATACTGCACCCTTGCTTATACTACATAAATATATACAAAAAACAATACAGGTTGATTTTTGGATTTTTGAGAAACTGTCATTCTAATTGGCTTCATCAGGCAGTAAGGAGTTAAAGTTATTAGTAACTAATAAAGTTATGGTAAGCAATTTTGGTTGTAATGCAATAATGTGCACCTTTTGTAAAGCTGCTATGAAACTATAGTGGCCTATCACATCTAGAGTTTTTCAGCCAATGGTAAACTTTCGGTGAATTGTTAATGTTACTATTTTCAATTTTATAAGGTTTCTTTTACACCATCGATGTTGTTATGTAATTATACATTGTTAAAGAAACGTAAGCATTAATTTAGTTATACAAGCGTGAAACGAGATGAAAGACCGTCAGTAGCAACAGGCGAGTGCAGAAACTCCACTGAAAATACTGGGGTAAAATAAATTGTCATATTTTAAAGACATGGCAAAGAAAATCGCAATTTAATGTAGTGCGTCTTGTCTGGTCTGAGACCTACTTTATATCAAATATCAATCAGGAAGTGAAGATCACTGATTTTTCAAGATGTCAGATCTTAAACGTGGTGATTTTGTAATGGAAAAACCGTTCACCATGCTTTGGCTGGCTGACTGAAAATTAAAAGTCCTTGTGCATATACCTCATTATTGTGAAAAGGCGCTATACAAATAAACTTTAATCAAATTGAATTGAATTGAATACTCCAAGTTTGACTTTTTTGTTTTTTTCAAAGTGAGTGATACACTCGATAATGTTAGCTCACACACTGTTAAAACAACAATTACGATATTGTCATAGATAAATCATAGATCACAGGTAAATATTACACATCCCAGACCTCACATTACTTTTACATCTTTGGTGGCAATGCTATTTCATGCTTTACTTTTAAACTAAATTGATGTTAGACACATTTGAATAAAGGTGCTGTCACAATAATTGAACAACAAAATTTATCCACTGTTTATTGCCAGTATAAAAAAGTTATGAAGCACCGCTCTAACAGAAGTCACAAGCAGTTTTCTTTTGCTCAGCATTTGTTGTTCAGATACTATTGACATGATTGAAAACATCACAGAGCAATAGTAAATGTGGCTACACAATTTAATGAATTTTATTATTATTACAAATTTGAACAGAAACAGAGCAGAAGGTGTGTACAGGAGAATCCTGAAATAAAATCATAAGTCACATAAAAGCTACCATATAAAAGTAAGTGTGAAGTAATAATTTGAAAACACTCAAAGATTCTGCATTATGAATAACACAATTTTCAGTTTTTGGTGAACCATACCTTTTAAGGTTTTAAACCAAGTCAAATGCTAGAAACAAGTGGGTGGTCTATTGGAACACATTCCACACTTTCAGTTGTGTGTGTGTTGTGTGTGTTTGAGATGAAGATTGCCTTTAGATCATCCATATGAAATTGCAGTCGCAAGACAGAAATCTTGATTATCACCGGGGATAAAACCCTTTGAGAACATCTGTCTTGCAAATGATTAAGGTCTCCAGAACATGCAAAATAAACTAGATTGAAATTGGGTCAAAGCAGAAATATGCTACATGTGAAATCCCACAAGTTCAAGACACTGTTGCTGGAACTGAACCCAAAAGTAAATCACTACAAGGGCTAACAAATCAGAACAACATGTTGCTGGTCTTTTCTTCAGCAGACATTAGTTTAGTTCTGTTGTTCTTCAACGTAATTGAGATAATTGCAAAAAATGAAGGAAACATTTCTTCCAGCTTGTGGAAAAATCATTTTTTACTTGAGATTAGTTTGAGTCCTAATGCATTTCTGAATCCAGTTCCAACATTTGATCTGCTTTATCTACTCGAAGGGGTAGACATTAACCAGCTGCTTTTCTGTTTCTTGAAGAGTTACTTCATTCGTATATGATAATTCTATCATTATTTCTGTCACTCAAGTAATGTGACACACTTAGCATAGATTATCTTATTGGCTTTCCGTTATGCAATTAATACAATGTTTGCATGGACCATTTCATTCTTTTGTAGTGCATTTTATGTTATTTTAGCATTAAGCTGGACAATATATCATTTGGCCATCAATATTACAATGTATCTGCAATATATATATATATATATTATGCGCGCTCTCGTTTCCTTGCGTGAAGCAACTGTTTAGAAACACAGCTGATGTGATCTGTTCTCTTTCAAATAGACTAGACAAAAAGTGATGAACATGCACCCACAGTCTTGCTGCTTTCAAGAGCTCCAGATTTGTATTTTTGTAAGCAGCACTGGTTGCTTTCACTTTAACCATTATTTGAACAGATTATTTATGGGTCTAACGTCAACCGTGTGTGTTATAATCCTTTCATTATCACACGGTATGTTTTTTACCTGCTTTCTTTTGCGTAATGTGGTTTAATTATCATTTTTTACAATAACATTGCTTTAATGGGAGATTACTGCTCATTTATGTGTAGTTAATTGCTGATCTGGGACCTTTAGCCAGGACATATTACTGTGCATATGGTTTGTTAAAAAGTATAGTAAACAGCTATATTTTTCTTGTTTTGACGCATTTAAAATTTGTGGCTAAGAAATAATTAATAGTTTATGTTTGGTGTGGTCAGAGGTAAATTTGGTAAATCCTTCATTTTGAGCTCTGAAAATTATGTAAAATAAAAACTAATTGTAATACTATGAAACCATGAGCCATTTGATGAACATGAACATTTAGCAAGCTCATACAGGACACACAAAAAGTGAAATGAATGAGGCATGTGGAGATAACGCAAAATCTAAATCAAGTAATTTTAGCATGTCAAAGTCATATTTATGTGTATAAAATAGGTTTTCCCATACATTTTTCTATATACAGTATATATATATATATATATATATATATATATATATATATATATATATATATATATATATATATATATATATATATATATATATATATATATATATATATATATATATATATATATATATATGACGACGCAGTGGCGCAGTAGGTAGTGCTGTCGCCTCACAGCAAGAAGGTCGCTGGGTCGCAGGTTCGAGCCTTAGGCTTAGGTTAGGCAAGGTTAGGCTTAATTGTTAGTAGTGTATGAGTGTGAATGAGTGTGTGTGGATGTTTCCCAGAGATGGGTTGTGGCTGGAAGGGCATCCGCTGTGTAAAATTGTGCTGGATAAGTTGGCGGTTTATTCCGCTGTGGCGACCCCAGATTAATAAAGGGACTAAGTCGAAAAGAAAATGAATGAATATATATATATATATATATATATATATATATATATATATATATATATATATATATATATATATATATATATATATATATATATATATATATATATATATATATATATATATATATGTATATATATATATATATATATGTATATATATACATTGCAGTAAAACAATATCGAGCAGCCCTAAAAGTTATTTTGCTTTCATTGTATATGAAATAAACAATGAAAGAATCGTCTTTTAATCCAATAACAGTTGGAATGTGTTTATCAGTTCTTCAGTCGCGCACAAGGGCTTCTATCAAAACCGCATTGTCATCCCAAGGATTGAGTAATTCCTGGAGATAAATGAACTGCAGATATTTGACTCTGGTCCAAATAAACAGGGATGGAACGTGTGAAACCCCTCTGTCTGTTTCTGCCGGTTTCTGGTGTCGCTTTAAACTGCTGCTCTTTAGTCTGGGAAGAGATTCATGAGCTTGTTGACTTGTGCTTCAGGAAATGCGGTGTGACTGCCTAGGATTCAGAGAGCTTGATGTTAATAGTGTCTGGTGACCAAAAAGCGCCTTCTATGGGACATCCAGATGTTGAGAACAAGCAGCAAATACTCCAAGAGCATCAGTAAAACTATAGGCCCCATGCAGCTCGGTGACTGGCGTCTTGTCTGAGATTATGAGGCAAGTTGAATGCATTAGAGTGGCATGTTAATACTAAATATAAGCTTTGTTTGATGCTTGGATGTTTGTTGTAAAGCATAAAATTAGTGGTGTGCACTTTGGTAAATAAGGAGTCAAACTTTCCAGTGTTTTTTTTTTTTTTGTTTTTTGTTTTTTGATTTACATGAGCACCCATTTAAATGGATGAGTTGGTTACTCTTTAATTTATCTTTTTTGTACTCTTCTAACGATCTAATTCATACCCATTGATGGCAATCTGTGACTATACAGTATGTAAACATGATTAGTGGGCATTAGTTGACTGTCAGGTTAATGAGCCAGTTTAATTTGGAAGCATTGACTTAAACGTTTTACCTGTGTTTTACCATTTTTGCCATCGTATTCACCCTTAAGAAGATTCATGAAAGCAAAGTTTAGACAAATGCTTTTGACAATATTTCATCTGCTGTTGTACAGTGTTTGTTTTATTCAAGGGAGTAAGTTAACACTGTTTGAATTGCTTTTCAAAATTTGGTCATAGGGGCGGCCCGGTGGCTCAGTTAGCACTGTCGCATCACAGCAAGAAGGTCGCTGGATTGAGTACCGGCTGGACCAGTTGGCATTTCTGTGTGGATGTTTGCATGTTCTCACCATGTTTGCGTAGGTTTCCTCCGGGTGCTCCGGTTTTCCCCACAGTCCAAAGACATGAGGTATAGGTAAATTGAATAAACTAAATTGGCCATGGTGTATGAGTGTACTGCATGTGTGTGAATGAGAGACTGTATGGGTGTTTCGCAGTACCAGGTTGCGGCTGGAAGGGCATCCGCTGTGTAAAAATATATCCTGGAATAGTTGGCGGTTCATTCAGCTGTGAGGACCCCTGATAAATAAGGGACTAAGCTAAAGGAAAATTAATGAATGCATTTAGGCATAGCAGCGCATGTTATGCTAATTGTGTTTACCAATTAAGTTGTACTATAGGTAATATCAGCCAAAACCACAAACAAACCTGATTGACTTATTAAAATAAGTCAATGTAATGTGTATTTATATAGCGCATTTATCGTGTATGGACAAACACCCAAAGCGCTTCACAATCATGAGGGGGGGGGTCTCTCCACTACCAGTGTGCAGCATCCACTTGGATGATGTGACGGCTGCCACTGGACAATGGTGAAGAGAGAGTAATAGAGCCATTTCAATAGATGGAGATGATCAGGAGGCCATTATTGGTAAGGGCAGATGGAGGAAATTTGGTCAGGGGTTATACCCCTATTCTTTACAAGAAGTGCCATGGCATTTTTAATGACCACAGAGAGTCAGGACCTCGCTTTAAAATCTCACTGACAATATAGTGTCCCCTTCACTTTACTGGGGCATTAGGACTCACACAGACCGCAGGTTGAGCGCCTCCTGCTGGCCTCTCTAACGCCACTTACAACAGCAACCTAGTTTTCCCTTGTGGTCGCACATCCAGGTACTGACCAGGCTCAGCCCTGCTTACTGGTTATAGTGAGTAATCGGTCTTGGGCTGCAGGGTGATATGGCTGTAACAGTAACATAAAACATTTGTAGTCATGACTTTTTATCATATAATTATTTTACAGTGCACCGCAAACCCTAACCTAAAATCATGCAAATATGATGTCTGTAACAGAATCTGATGAGTAGCATACATTCACCCTGTTTTAAAACAGTACCGTTTTATAGGAGAATTAGTATCTTTGTTTTTAAATTGCGTAAGTGTAAATCTTTTTGTGACCGAAAACATTTAAAATGATAAAGTATATGAACTAAGCTTTCATGAGATGCATCTTGAGATGCTTTTTGAAAAATGTTTAAGGAAGTCATATGAATCTCGATTTCTTTAAATGAATTAGTTCACTTTTTTTTTTACAGTAACATAAGGGTTTATGAGATGAGAAAAATTAGTGTACATTTTTTTTAAGTACTTCTAAACAGCTTACTGATTGTGCATTCTTTGATATGTTTTGCACAAAAAAATGTATTCATTCATTCATTCATTCAAAATCTTAAATTCTTCCTTTTTAGAATAAGTCCCTTTGTTTATTGTTTAAATAATAATGAACAATTTTTTTTTTTTACAGCACTGTAGTTTAGGCTGTCATTTCCAGCATCTGGTCTTTTTCATGTGGGCGTTCTAAAATATGTTTGTATATTTCTTGCTTTTCTATTGTTCCCATGTTTGTCAGGCTGTGGTGTTGTCAAGTTTCCCTCCAGAGCTGCATAATAACAGCTCATGCTCATATTTTCTTAGAGTTTTTTAATGATTGCTAAAACAACAAAGAGTTCTCACACAGCCAAACAACAGTACTTACGGAGGGTTTTTTCTCAGACTCTCAAGAGCTAAATGTAATTGCCGATTCGTCACAAAATATTTTGTACCAAACTTGGCATTACCGCAATAATTGCACAATAATTTAGACTCGTTCTAAGCTACATTCGAGGCCATAAACAACAGTCTAGGCCAGTGTGTCCAGAACACTGCTTCTTTGGCAGAGTTTATTCCGTCTAATGTGTTTGTTCTCCTGCTATTCATTGCTTTATTAATTTATATAATCACTGAAAGAATGTCATTATGGGTGTTCATTGGTCGATGATTTTGGCAGTTGTCTCTTGGAAGCCATTCTAGCAGAAGCTTAGAAAACAAAACTCCAAATAGCAGCGAAAATGAAGGATCTTTCTGTACTTCCCAAAAACCTAATGTACCGTTCAGTGAACTCTGTACACTCACAAAGGCTTTTTTGATTCTGTTGACTTTTATCCTGCACTTCAAGTAGCCAGTAGCATCATGAGTGTTTAGAATTTGCCATGGAGTTGCCGAAAGAGCTGTTTGTGCATTGGGTGATCAAATAAAATGTAATTGGTTTCAGAGGCAGAGTAAGTTATTTCATGTTTTGTTTCAGATGTGCATTTTGTGGTGTTGGATTTGTCAGAAGTTCCTGTCTACAGCTTGAGGTTTTTCTGATTGTCCTCATTGTGTGGTGGTGGAGTGGGAGCTGTGGTTTGTCTTGGTTCTGTCATCAGTCCAGGATATTTCAGTTTTCCACTTGTACTTTATCTATCTATCTATCTATCTATCTATCTATCTATCTATCTATCTATCTGTCTGTCTGTCTATCTGTCTGTCTGTCTGTCTGTCTGTCTGTCTGTCTGTCTGTCTGTCTGTCTGTCTGTCTGTCTGTCTGTCTGTCTGTCTGTCTGTCTGTCTGTCTGTCTGTCTGTCTGTCTTTTTTATTCTTGTTTATGTAAAGCACTTTGATTTGCCAGTGTATGAAATGTCCTATATAAATAAACTTGCCTTGCCTGTCTGTCTGTCTGTCTGTTTCACTGCTATCTGTCTGTCATCCATCCATCCATATTTGTCTGTGTCTGTCTGTCATCTATTTCTCTTCCTGTTTGTATGTCTTTCATCTGTATATCTATCTCTGTCTGTTTCACTGTCATCAGGCTGCCTGTCTATCAATCCATCCATCCACCCACCCACCCATCCAATCAATCTTCCATAGACCCACCCACCCATCCATCCATCCATCCATCCATCCATCCATCCATCCATCCATCCATCCATCCATCCATCCATCCATCCATCCATCCATCCATCCATCCATCCACCCATTCATCCAATCATCCATCCACCCGCCCAACCATTCATTTATAGACCCGCCCAACCATCCATCCATCCATCCATCCACCCACTACATTATCAATTGTCTTATGTCATGTTGATCAAAATGTATTATTTTAGTCTCTGTTGAAGTGTCTCATCCCCCACAACATTTAATGCTTTGTTCAAGGCATGTCTTTACATGCAAAATGGCTGAACAAGTTGTCATAATATATTGTCATAATGCATTTTTTTAATACATTTCCATTGGATTTTTTTTCTATATCTGTCTACAATTGGTAAATTTCTCACAGGTGAATCTTGGCTTTTTTTGATGAAGGTACATCTGAAAGGAGATTGTCCTACAGTATGTTCACATTTCTACTTTTGTTCTGTTTTTTTCTTTGTGCTATGCAGTGATGTCTTTTGCTTTCTGTATCACAGTACATGATCTGTCAACAAATTACAATACAAACGGCAAAAAAAAAGCCATAGTTTTGCCCCTCCAGAGTACACTGTTGTATTGACAACAAGTAATTTAACTGTCTCATCCATACACAGTGAGTACATTTACATGGACACCAATAATCCAATTTTAATACAATTAAGATTAAGACAATACTCTGATTAAGAGTCTACTATGTAAACAAAGATTTTTTATTTTTTTATTATTAATTTAATCCGATTAAGGTCATAATTGAACTGAACAGAAATCGGATTAAGACATGTGGAGTACGCCGATTTTAGTCGCATTATTGAAGTGCAGTGCAGACATGTAAACACCTTAATCAAACTATTACAGTCAAGTAGGATTTTCAGCGCATTTTGCAACAGCATAATTTTTACACACGCGGCTGTTTGACACCATTCTCTGCACCTACCAAGTCAGTGAAGGATCAAAGACACCTGCATCATGAAATGCGAAGGTTTTGAAAGTAAAAGTGCCAAACTGCAGTTAAGGTCGATAAATTAAAAACGAAACACTCGTTACATGAAATTCCAGAGGAAACATGGATAGCATGGTGACGCAATAACATTAGTCGAATTATGTGCTATAACATGTAAAAGGGATCATGAAAGGAACATTTAAAAAGCAACTCATGATAAAAACCTTAATCATATTATTGTCTTAATTAGACTAAGGCAAATAATTTGATTACTGATGTCCATGTACACATTTTCAATGACACAAGGACTTGTCATTCTTACGGCATGGACACATTCATTGACACAGAAATTTAGTTTTGAGAGATGAATATGGATTTTGAGTAAAAGATATGGAGCTAAAAATATGCCAAAACAATTTGAATTGTGTTAATTTGAATTATTGACAATTGTAATTTTAATACATCTGAATTTTTATATGCCAATAAAAAAGTTTTAATTTGAATTTCATAACTTGAATATTGAACATCTCAAATTTAGGACAACTGAATTTTTCAAGACTGAATTTTTTATAGACGTATTTTCAAACTTCAGATTTTTTGTGTTCTGAATTCATAGATTGCAGAATTCCAGTTTGTAAAAATACAGTTTCAAGTTTTCAAGATGAAGGAATTTAGATTGTCAAATTCAATATCCTAAAATTCAAAACCAGAAATTCAGATCGTGAAATTCAGATTCAGCAGAAAGTAGGTCAGGGGTAATCAACAGGAAAGAGTAGACGATCACCGAAAAGTCAAACTAAGCATTTTGGCCACTTACAGAGCTGTGTGAGTTTACTGGTGTATGTGAGGCTCAGGAGGACAGAATTCTTCTGCAAACTGACTATCGGGGGTCAGCTATTTTCAGTAGTTTGTGTAATAAATATATACATGCTTCAGTGAACCAAATTCATATATTTAATTCAATTACATTTCATTGGTTAATCAATTTTATTTAAGTTTTTGGTGTTTTGAGGGATAAAGAGCTGATTCTGACCTATATTGTACCCTTTTCTTTAACGGCATATAAAAATTCAGATGTATTAAATTACAATTGTCAAATGAATGATTGAACACAATTCAAATTCAGATTGTTTTAGCATATTTTTAGCTCCATAAAAAGACTGGTTTTTGCAGGTGTTCCATGGAGTTTTGCTATTTGTACGCGTTGTTTTGAGAAATGCAGTTTTGCTAGTTTCAATTCTGATCTGAGAAATGTACCAAAGCTACTGAGAAAAACTGCAATACCCATCTGTCTGTTATTTTTACTATCTGTTATTGATGATTGTGGGAATTCTCTTTTGTTTTAGTTCCTCTTAGGCCCAGAGGAGGGCACTGCATGTAAACACATTTTTCTCTTCAAATGTGCAATCTATGAAGGAAGCCTGAGGGCAGAGAGCTGAAGTCATGTCTTGATTGCATTTACCTGCTGCACACTGGTCATCGAGCTCCCTGAAGTCAGTCTGATATTTACAGCAGTGTACTTCTGCGCTCTGAGGCTAAATGTCTGCTTGGTGTGCTGGGCTTTTTTGTGCTCCTCCTGAGGTTACTTCTATTAAAGGCCTGCAGAGAAGAGGTAAAGTTGTGTAGAGTGTTGTGAAAGAAAGGTATCATGGCAACAGCAGTTGTGTGATAATGTGGTCAAGGTTATTTTTATACAAATGTACACTTTAATGGACTTTTTTTCTACCTCTTCCCTGTTGTACATTTACAGGTAAACAGAATCTTATTTAGTTAATCAAAATATACTTAAATGTTTCATGTTTTATTGTACAGTATATAATAAATTAGCATGTTATTCTAAGATTTATGTCATTTTTTATCATTTATATTTATATTTTAATAGGTTCACAGAGGGAAATAGATGGGGAAATTGAAACTGAGTGTCAGATAGACCTTTAAAAAAAGGTATGCAGTATCTAATTTAGTTTTCTATTTAATGTATGCCTATATGCAAAATATTGATTTCTTATAAAGGAAAATAAAAATTCTTATATATTGATACAGATTTTGTTTTTGATACAGAATTTTTTTTAATGTAAAATACCAAACAATCCTAAAATTAAAATAAATGACACCTCTTATACAGAAAATGAAGTCACATGCATTGCAGAGGTTATTTATTTATTTTTTTCTTCAACAGAGTGTAAAATCTTGATGGTTCTGTGGGTCTCATCTACCAAATCTGATCTTTATTTTGTATTCTCTATTGAATTGAAGGATTGATTGGCTGGGCGATTCAACAGCTTGATTTTCTTTCTCTAAAACCATTTGAGAGTTTCCTTGGCTGTGTTTTGGATTATTGTCTTGCTGAAATGTCAGCTCTTGTTTCATCTTCATCATCCTGCTAATATTCATTTACAATGATGAAGGGCAGAGGGTTGCTGAGTAACTACTGAGAGATTTCAGCTGCTATCTGGGCTTTCACTGCCTTTCTACACCTTACTTTCTTCATGTGGTCAATACTTTTTCCCTGCGTCATTTCATTTTATTACGCATAACACGCAGACAGACAGCAGTTAGATAGATAGATAGATAGATAGATGGATGGATGGATGGATGGATGGATGGATGGATGGATGGATGGATAGATAGACAGATAGATAGATAGATAGATAGATAGATAGATAGATAGATAGATAGATAGATAGATAGATAGATAGATAGATAGATAGATAGATAGAGATAGATAGATAGATAGATAGATAGATAGATAGATAGATAGATAGGATGGATTTATGGATGGATTAAATTTGTTTTCTTTGCATATATGGGTTTCTTTGGTTGCTATCAACATCCGGGGAAATTTTAATGTCTGGTTGATGACGTGTTCCATACTTATTTTCCCTGCTGTATATTGTTTTACTGCTCTAGCAGGTTTCACATCACACAGGGTGTCCGCGGGGTCTTAAAAAGTATTAACAGTTGATAAATCAATTATGAGAAAAAGGCCCTTAAAAGGTATTAAACAGTCTTAATCGCGTTTTTATGAGGTCTTAAATGCTGTTTAAGCATTATCCAAAGTGTTTGACTCCAAAAAAGTATAAATATATTTATTTTCCTCCTAAGCTGAAAACAACAGCATAATTTATTATTTCAAACTTTTGTTTCCTCCGAGCTTACCTGAGTTCTGTTGCATGGTTGTGCTCCATTGATTTATTTAATTACAACTGTTTATTAACAACTGTTTATTAAGTTAAAGGTTCCATACTAATTAGAACTTGAAGTGGCGATGAGGTCTAAAATATTCTGTGAAGGTCTTTAAAAAGTCTTAAAAAGGTATTGAAATTACCTTTAGGATTCCTGCATATACCCTGTCATAGTTTCTATATACTGTATATATAAATCACACTTGTATATACAAACAATGCAAATATATATTCATCAGAATCAGTTTTATTGCAAAGTGTGCTTCACACACACATGGAATTTGTTTTGGCTACGGAAGCTTCCAGTGTACATAAAGTGACAAGTGACAACACGAAAATAAATATGAGAAAAAAAGACGATAAACATTAAACAGAGATGCAGTTAGTCAAAAAGATCTGGATGTTGAGTTGTATGTACAGATTTGTTATAAATATACAGGTTATAAGGTGCTGTGTACCAATGCGAATGGAGAAAGTATTGCATTGTATATTGTTATAAGGTGCTGTGTACAAGTGCGTATGAGAAAGTATTGCACATGTTTATTGCACAGTAGGAGAATATTTAACTGTTCATGAGGTAGATGGCCTGAGGAAAGAAACTTTTCCTGTCTGGCTGTTTTTGTGCTTGGTGCTCTGTAGCGCCGACCAGACGGTAACAGTTTGAACAGGTAGTGTGCTGGGTGCGAGGCGTCCAGAGTGATTTTGCGAGCCCTTTTACTCACTCTGGAAGAGTACAGTTCTTGAAGTGTAGGAAGGGTAGTGCCAGTGATTCGTTCAGCAGTCCGGACTATTCGCTGTAGTCTACGGAGGTCAGTTTTGGCAGCTGAGCTGAACCAGACGGTGATTGAAGTGCAGAGGATGGATTGGATGACAGCTGAGTAGAACTGTACGAGCAGCTCCTGTGGCAGGTTGAACTTCCTCAGCTGACGAAGGAAGTACAGTCTCTGCTGGGCTTTCTTTAGAATAGAGTCTATGTGAATGTCAACTTCAGGTCCTGAGAGATGGTGGTGCCCAGGAATCTGAATGACTCTACTGCAGCCACAGTGCTGTTCATGATGGTGAGTGGGGGAGTGCAGGGGGGTTTCTCCTAAAGTCCACTATCGTCTCCACTGTTTTGAGCGTGTTCAGCTCCTGGTTGTTGTATTTGCACCATAAAGCCAGCCGCTCCACCTCCTGTCTTGATGCAGACTCGTCACCGTTCCGGATGAGGCCGATAACAGTAGAGTCGTCCGCAAACTTCTAGAGCTTGGTGGAGGGGTCTTTTGCAGTGTAGTCGTTGGTGTACAGGGAGAAAAGCAGTGGGGAGAGAGCACATCCCTGGGGGGCACCAGTGCTGATGGTGCGGCTGTCGGATTTGATTTTGCCCATTCTGACTTGCTGTTGTCTATCTGTCAGAAAGCTGGTGATCCATTGACAGACAGAGCTAGGAACAGAGAGCTGGGTCAGTTTGTACTCGAGCAGTGATGGGACAATGATGTTAAAGGCAGAACTGAAGTCCACAAACAGAATCCTTGCATAGTTCCCTGGTTTGTCCAGATGTTGTAGGGTATAATGCAGTCCCATGTTGACTGCATCATCCACAAACCGGTTTGCTCTATAGGCAAACTGCAGGGGGTCCAGCAAAGGTCCAGTGATGTCCTTCAGATAAGCTAGCACCAGTCTTTCGAATGACTTCATGGCCACAGATGTTAAGGCAACAGATCTGTAGTCATTGAGTCCTGTGATCTTTGGCTTTTTTGGGATTAGGATGATGAGATGATTCATATATATTCATATATATATATTTAGTGTTGCTTTAAATGTACTTGCTTTTAAAGATATTTAACTTTTTAAATATTTATTTTTATTAAAAAAATGAGCTAAAGAGAAATGTAACTTTCTTTCTATCTTAATTAACATTTATATTTCAGTAGGTTCACACATGGAAATACTAGGGGAATTTGAAACTTGTCAGATAGACCTTTAAAAAAAGATATGCAGTATCTAATTTAGTTTTCTAGTTAATGTATGCCTATATGCAAAATGTTGATTTCTTATAAAGGACAATTAAAAATTCTTATATTTTGATACAGATTTTGTTTGTTTTTTATTGTTTTTAGAATTTTTGTAATGTAAAATACCAAAAATCCTAAAATTGCAACAAATCTGCTTCAAAGCAAATAATGCTAAAGATAAAACATAGATTTTTAATTAAAAAATTAACTAAAGAGATCAAAAGGTAACTTTTTTTCTATACAGTTGAAGTCAGAATTATTAGCCCCCCTTTGATTTTTTTTTTTTTCTTCTTTTTTTTAAATTTCCCAAATGATGTTGAACAGAGCAAGGAAATTTTCACAGTATGTCTGATAATATTTTTTCTTCTGGTGAAAGTCTTATTTGTTTTATTTTGGCTAGAATAAAAGCAGTTTTTAATTTTTTAAACACCATTTTAAGGTCAAAACTATTAGCCCCTTTAAGCTATATATTTTTTTCAATAGTCTACAGAACAAACCATCATTATACAATAACTTGCCTAATTACCCTAATCTGCCTAGTTAACCTAATTAACCTAGTTAAGCCTTTAAATGTCACTTTAGGCTGTATAGAAGTGTCTTGAAAAATATCTAGTCAAATATTATGTACTGTCATCATGGTTTTAATTAGGGATGCACCGATACCACTTTTTTACAAACCGATACGAGTACAAGTATTTTAATTTGTGTACTCGCCGATACCGAGTACCGATACCGATACTTTATAGATTTGGTTTCAATTCAAGTTTATTTGTTAGTTTTTCGTTGTTGTTGATGTTTTTTGCCTGTAGCAAGGATGAACACAAAAATATTTAACAGGAGGCTGTTACAAGCCAAAAATATACACATTGTTGAAAACCCTGCAACCCAGACCTTAAGGATTAAGCATGGACATTTAAAGGATGAGTCATCCTTGCGCTTACATGTGTGCACGACTTCACACATTACACAAAGTGTGTGCAGTGTAGGTTACCTTATGGAGTCACTCTCGTTGCATATTGGGGACGCATAAAACCCTGTTATGCAGGATTCTTTCATATTCAGGAGTCCTGCCTTTGATCCGCTGATCAGGTAATCAAAAAGTACTTGATGTTTATGGGTGGGTTGCGGGTAGATAGGATTAATAGCCATAAATACGAAACGCATACTCATTTTAAAATCACGCGACCATCATCTCACAATATTTATTAATAAATCTTATTTTTTATATAAGAAGTGATTTAGCAATGCCGAGCCATTGACAAGCCAACTGCAGAAAAACAAAGCAACCATCGCGGCAACCGCAGTGAGCGCTTTTTCCGAAGTTCAGCTGTTCTTTTTTTGCACTTGATTATTATAAGTTTAATGTTAAAAAATCAATAATGAATAGGCCTACAAGAGTGCAGGGGCGCCTGCAGGAATTAACTCCAAGGTACGCACAAATCCAGCACAGCCGGCCTCCTTCCCCAATCATGTCAAGATACACTGATGCTTACTATCAAAGGCTACAATATTTAGGGCATTCCTTACGACGTAATTCGTTTTCTTTTTAGTTTTAATATTTTGTTGAAATCTAAATGTAAGAAAAGCACATCAGCACCAAGGAAAAATCAGACGCAGGACGTCATCTTTAAAATGATTACATATTTAAAAAATTGCAAATATATGACAGAAGATTGTAATAAAATAGTGAAGCATGAATTAAATCCTTACTTTCCACTGACCGAAAATCATCCACAATTGGGCTAACAGTTGGGCTCAAACTAAAATATAATTCGTATATTTTTCTTTGACAAAATATATTTTTAAAACGAATTTCGTATATAGTTTGTCTCTTTTAAGTAGTTTATACGGTTTAATAATCATTTAAAATAAGTATACGCACAGTGCGTACAGCCGTAAAAGCAAGAGTGTATCCTGAGTGCAGGGGCGGACTGGGAAAGCATTTTCAACCCGGCAAAAGTAACTGTCAGTCAGGCCACATCTGATGCGATCTAGACAGTGAAGAGCGGGGAGGAGGCGCGGAGGCGTGTGCGGGCATGCGCGGCAGGCCAGAGTCCCGGTGGCAGGCCACATCCGATGCGATATAGAAAGTGAAGAGCGGGGGGTGGGGACCAGGGACGGGATGGGTGCGCGGCGGGCCAGATTGACCGTCGGACCGTCCCGGTGCTTCCTTTGGCCAGTCCGCCCCTGCCTGAGTGTGTGTGTGCGTCTTCACTGAAGCCTCTTTTCCAAAACCGAAATTTGCATATGTGAGGCAATATTTCGGCTTTTAATCGAATGAAAAGTTAATTTAGATAAGCCAATATTTTAAAATTGCAGTAAAGTAACTGTGACGTGCGGCCACACATCGAATCTGAGGTTTGATCTCGTTTCTCTCTCGCTGTCATCCATACATTGATACGGAGACGCCGCACAAGTCAAGTCGCAAAACTGAGACTGGTACCAGTTGACAGAATAGCTGAAGCCTTTGCGAAATCTGTCAAAATACAGCACTGAAATAACAGGCATAAATATCTTTGAGGCAAAAAGTCTAGGATATCTGACGCAATCAGAGCCAATGTAGAATTTGTGTAGCCTAATAATTATATTAATTCTAATAAAATGAAAACCAAAATCAACAATTCATTGCATTTTTCGTTTGATAAAAAATATACGGAAACGAAAAAAATCAAAGGGTGGCTAGTTTGTATTCATTTGTTTTAATACGAATAAAAATATGCTTAGCCTATTTAAGCTTAAAACGGTTATATGCGCTCCCAATAGGCAAGCCATTTAAAAATATTATTTTACTGTGTACTGGGTTATAATGTATATTTTACAATGAAAACTAAATGTAGCATGCCTCGCTGTCATTTAAAACATGCAATTCATAACACACCAGAGCTGTAGGCCTGTGTATGCAGTGTGTAAACTTGCAGGGTACCGTCAATAGTCATAGGCATACTGCGCACCACGTTATTGAACTCCAATATCTCTGAGGAAGATTATATTACCCGACAGTCTATATTAACTTGAAAGATTTTAAAAATAAAAGGCATTTTAAATCTGCAACAAATAAAACTGGTTTCGTGAAGTTTTCTGATATTTCTGATCTTTACAGAAGCTGTAAACTGTCACGCGCGCGGTGACCGCAGTGATGTTTAAACTCAGGCCCTTTTATTTAGCCTGTAGTAGATTTTTTACATGATGTTCCATTTCTTAAAATTTATTTAATTTTTTTTATTTATAGTTTATGTATAAAATGAGTGCTAGCTTGTTTGAGTGCTTAGTTGTGATCATTATGCAAGGACCATATTTCATATTCGGGTTATTCTTCAGTAGCCTGACTGGTTAATAATGTATTTTATACACTGATTGTTTATAAGGATTAAGCTATTAATATATAATACATTAGGCTAATTAATACATTAAGACACTGAAGTCCGGTAGGACAACAATTACATCCATAGTGAATTACTGTTGAGTGGTATCGGTGCGTGGTATCGGCCTTTCATGTCCGATACGAGTACGAGTATTTTAACCAAGTATCGACGCGATACCCGATACTGGTATCGGTATCGGTGCATCCCTAGTTTTAATGTGTTATTAAAACTATTATGTTTAGAAATGTGTTGAAAAAAATCTTCTCTCCGTTAAACAGAAATTAGGGAAAGAAATAAACAGGGGGGCTAATAATTCAGGGGGGCTAATAATTCTGACTTCAACTGTGTATATGCAAGCTAACATTATCCAATATAATGATCTAATACAATCCTGAAGGTTTAAATCACACCCTGTCCCGCATTATTTTCTCCTGAAGAACGTTCACTGGATTACATCATAACATTGTGTTGCTATGTCTCATGCTTTAAGACGTCTGATCATTTATGAGTCCTGGAACACAGTGTGCTGCATTAAATTTTCCTCCCAAACGTGTTCCTCTTTCAGTCATTTTTGTCTGAAAGCAGCAAATTAAAAACACAAGTCTGTTTCAAACTGACTTTATATTGATTTATATCTCAGCTACAGCGACAGTTACCAAATGTTTTTCAGCATTTACCTCCACTGTTTCTCTTTCCCTGAAGAGATAAACGTTTCTTTTGATGTATTCATGCAAAGCAGGCAGCATCAGTACTCGATGACATCCATCACTCAAAGACAGCTTACTGTATCTTAATAGTCCTCCCCATACTCTCTTTAGCTTGACTCTGAGGCTCAGGTGGCGTGTAGCAGCTGCACTATAGGTAATAATATCAGACCTCTTATTACCCGCATTTATTCCAGTGTAGTGCTCTTCTGAGAAGCCGAGCAGACAGATTTACACCAGCCTCTCCATCTCGTCCTCTCGATGAGAAAGTTCACACCGGGGTCGAGTGTCTGAGCGTCAGGAGAGAATGAAAGTGGCTCCTGCCGCCTCCCTCAGCTCCTTCCATTACTCACTAACCCTCCCACAAAGACCCAGCATGCCACAAAACCTGCTCTCTTCCTCCTCACTGGAGAAATATTCTGTCACAGAACTGCCGGCCCAACAATCCATCAGCTCCCACTCACAGAGAGAAACTTCTTGTCAACACCCTTTCTGTCTTTAGGAGAGTGTTCTTGATGTTCAGTTATTCCCTCTAATCTCTTAACTTTGTAGTTGGAAGTGTGTCTGCTCTCGAGGTGTGAAGTTCAGAGAAGCATGCTGTTATGCTGATCTGCAACTTTTCGGCTTGTCAGGTTGTTGTTGAGGTAATGAACAGTTGTGGATTGTTCAGCCGAAAATGGATTACTCTTCCATTTCAGATATAAAGACAATAGAGTGACGGAACTATGAGGTCAATTTGTATGCAAAAACTCGGAAGCGACTTAGCATTAGCAGTTCTGGTTCCCTCGTCCCAGAGTGAATGGGTTTTTTGAATTTGACTTCGGTTAAATCGCTTACAAGCGATGTCAGAGACATTATACGTCATCGAGCTGCTCTGTCTGGAACGCAGCCCGCTTTAAATTTACAGCTTGCATTGGGCATTTGGATTTGTCTGCTATTTGGTTAAGTATTTTCATAAATAGTATTTTATAGTTTGTAGTATTTTTCTAATTTGGCATTCGTATTGTGTGTAGCCTTCACTTAAACTTGAATTGAATTGAACTTGTAGAGACCGTCGTGGCAGATTCTTTTGTTAATCATTTATTTGAATGAAGCTATTTTATGAAGATACTGCTTACCATAGTGCAGCCTGTCTATTTCCTGCTTTCAATAACGCGAATAAATTTGCCCTCCTGAATTATTAGGCCCCGTTTTTTTCCCCCCGTTTTCTGTTTAACGGAGAGAAGATTTTTTCAACACATTTCTAAACATAATAGTTTTAATAACTAATTTCTGACAACTGATTTCTTTTATCTTTGCCATGATGACAGTAAATAAAATTTGACTAGATATTTTTCAAGACACTTCTATACAGCTTAAAGTGACATTTAAAGGCTTAACTAGGTTAATTAGGTTAACTAGGCAGGTTAGGGTAATTAGACAAGTTATTGTATAATGATGATTTGTTCTGTAGACTATTGAAAAAAAAAATAGCCTGAAGGGGCTAATAATTTTGACCTTAAAATGATGTTTAAAACATGTAGAACTGTTTTTATTTTAGTGGAAATAAAACAAATAAGACTTTCCCCAGAAGAAAAAATATTATTAGACATACTGTGAAAATTGCTTTGCTCTGTTAAACATCTTTGGGAAATGTTTAAAAAAAGAGAAAAAAATTCAAAGGGGGGCTAATTATTCTGACTTCAACTGTATGTCATAACTGCAATATTTACACTCATCTAAAAAAAAAAGGCATATATGAATGTACAGACTGCTTTTCGCTGTAGTCCATGACAAAAAAAGATATTGAATGTTGTTCTCTATCCATGATGGGACTTGCAGGCATTTCACTTTGGTAAGCGGGCTGTACACGCACGATAAACGTATTTAAATATGTCTTATGATAATAATAGGCACATTTATAAAGCATACAGTACGTGTTTTAAAACTTTTATAACACTTGTAAAGCGAAACAAATGTTTTTCCCACAGGAAAACTATACAAAAGGCGTGTTTTTCAAGACATATTATGAGCATTAAAACATATCCATAACTTTATTAATGGTAATGCAAAATAACATTGCACTATGGAATGTTTCAGCTGCATGTGTATTTAACTCGTACTTACAGCAGTGCTCTCACATCTGGACTAGCTTCCGGTTCAATCTCATACGGATTTTAAGGTACTTATTTTAACGTAAAGTAATACATGGACTGGCCTCAGAGTATATCCAAGATTTGGTTTCAGTGTCTACACCATCTCGGTCCCTCAGCTCCAGTGATTCTCTAAACTTTCAAATCACAAGAATGAATTACTTTAAAGACATTAAATATGTAAATATGTACATTTTTTTTTATTTACATTAAACACTAAAATTAAAAACATTTACTTGAGAGTTTAAAGTTGCACAATATTGCAGTTTACTGTATTTTAGATTAAATGAATGAATTTTCATAAAATTAAGAGGCTTCACAAGCATTAAAAAACAAACTAACATCCATTAACTTTATTAATGGTAATGCAATAGCATTGGCACTATGAAATGTTTCAGCTGCATGGATATTTAACTCATACTTACAGCACTGCTTTCACAACTGCACTAGCTTCTAGTTCAATCTCATACGGCTTTTAAGGTACTTATATTAACCTCAAGTGATACATGGACTGGCCTCAGAGTATATCCAATATTTGGTTTCAGTGTCTACACCAAAAAAGCATGATTTTTACTTAATTTTCTAATGATTTATGGCATAAAATAATATAATATATAATAGATAGTTTTGCTATGTATTTTATGGCTATTCCCACATATACAAGTATACTCATGCAACTTAAGACTAGTTCTGCTCTCCAGGGTCACATATGTACACTGAAAAAAATGATTCCTTAAAATTGTTGCAAACAATTTTATATGGGTTAATTTAAACAAAAAAATTGAGTTAAATTTTTGCGCGCACAGGCTGAAAGGTTCACCTAATCTGCTCCTGCCTGATTAATGACACAGGGGATTGGTTGCTGTCACCTCGGCAGCCAATGAGCTTGCTCCTCATCAGTTTAAATGCTTTGCGTCATTCTATGCTGTTAACCCGAAGTCACACTAGAGTTTGAGCTTGCGAAATTCTGTCGTACGGCGCTGCGAAAAGGGGCGGGATTAAACAAGATGAATAGACATTAAAAAAAGCGAGCTATTGCTCCATGTTTTAAATTTCTGTTCAGAGAGGTCATGTTTTGATCCTGGATTGGTCTCACGCAGTCAAGTCATGCGATTTCGCAGGTCAGAGTTCACCAAGCTTGAACTTTGCACTGCAGCAACCTGCGAAACTCGACGCATGACCCTGCGTTTCCGGTCTGACGCATTCGCGTGCGTATGAATGTAAGTCTATGGGGAGTAAAGTCCAGTGTGACCGCGGCTTTAAGCTGTGGCGCGTTTTCGGAGACCCTCCTCCACTCCAGCTCCACCTGTATTTAGATCTGCTACGGGGGTTACATATGTTTTATTTTTGCAGCAGCAGCTTGTTATATTCACAGACTGCATGTCTGTGTATATACTGGCAGTAGAAGGTCTTGGTACTTGCTCTGCCATAATAATCAAAGCAGCAGCAGCAGCATAGCAGATCTACAACCCCAATACCAAATACATCAACATTGCCATATACATATTTACCATACTAATTCCCTAGAGTGTTCATAGCAACTTAATTTGGTTGTTTATATTTGTTACAACCGGCTCAAAATTGTAACATTAGAGAGACAATACGGACCAGGTAAATTGAAAAGAGAAATGATTTATTAACAAAAGCATAACTAACAAAAGTATTTAAAGCAATCAAAGTCAGTATAGATGGAAGTCAGTAGTGAAAAGCAGGTGCATGGTAGTGAACTGAGCTCATGATCCAAAACAAACTAAAATAAATCAAAAAACGCCAGGCAGGGAGATCTGGCTAATCGAGCTTCTTCTAATGTCAAATCTTGGATCCTTTATAGGCACCACATAATGGGTCAGGTGAGATGACCCACCCACCAATCAGCAATCATTTAGGATCTGCAAATCACAAAAATACAATCACAACAAGCAGGTCCCACACGGGACCTAACAATATTCATCCTAAATAAATTGTTTACAACCACTTACCTTAAACAAAAAAAGTAAATCCAAGTAATAATTTTTGAATCTTTTTTTTTCAGTGATAGCTTTAAGGTACCAATATGGGCTCTTGGAAACAAACATACACCTTTTGAAAAAGTGCTGACCCAGTGACAGCTCTTTTATTTCTAAAAGTGTTATGGTGTTCTTTCTGCTGTGTTCATGATACATTTTTCCTGGGCTGTCAAGCTGCAGATAGGACAAAAAAATCGTTATGGAACTATAATAAAAGGGCCCTTAGAGCTTTGCACTCATTCGCCCCCACATACTTGGCCATTCAAGCCAATGCTGGTTGACAGCATTGATGTCAAGCTATGCGTATCTGTGGCATTTAAGAGCTATGCTGGAGCTACTGATTTTGTAGTGAAATTATGACAAAGCAGCAATGACAAAGCTGTCAGAAGACTTGGAACAAAGTGAGCAAGTTGTTTGTAGTTTCTTTTGTTGTGCCTGACAGCTCATGGTTACAATTTGCTTTTATTGTAAAGAAAGCATTATAGTTGTTTTGTCTTTATGTTGTTAAGAAAAGTTATACAAGTTTGCATGGAAGCTGTTAATAAATAGAAAATGTGATTTTATGTTTCACAGTTGTGACTTTTTTTCTCAGAATTGTTTTATTATTTAGACAATTTTTCAATTAATCTTTGTTTCTATAGTGCTTTTACAATGTAGATTGTGTCAAAACAACTTAACATAGAAGTTCTAGTAAATTGGAACTGTGTCAGTCCAGTTTTCAGAGTTCAGTTTGGTTTAAATTAACTGCTGAAAGTCCAAACAGTGAAGAGCAAATGCATCAATGCGCAGCTCCACAAGTCTCAAACCAAGCAAGCCAGTGGTGAGGAGCAAAACTTTACCAATTGACAACAGTGAAGGAAAAAAAAAAGACAGAACTGTGACAGAAATTGACAGATACAAACATGCAATTCTGACTATTCTACAGTCTTGTGAGATTTCAACATACAGTTACAAGTTACAAAGTCCAATTCTATTTTGTGAGCACCAAGTTATCATATTAGTATGATTTCTAAAGTCGATTAATGATGCTCAAAATTAAGCTTTCAAACTACTGGAATAAATTATACTTAAAAAGAGCCAAACATTTAAATTAAAAACAGTTACTTGGAAGTGTAATACAGTAAAATTGCAGAATATTGCAGTTTACTGTATTTTAGATCAAATTAATGCATTTTGATGCAAAATGCGTGGGCCCTTACATCGTCCTAACTACAAACCCCCCCCCCCCCCCACCCCAAAAAATATTTTATTTTATTTTATTTTATTGTTTATTTATTTTATTTATCAAATTAATGTATTTTGTGGTGAGATTAAAAGGCTTCACAAGCATTAAAAACATACAAACTTCATAATTTTTATTAATGGTAGTGCAAAATAACACTGGAACTACCAGAATTATATAGCTATTAGAATGGTCATAGCAGTCATTCTCACCATTCTCATGTTAATATTCGACTTTTAAAAAAAAAAAAAAAAGGATAATAATTTATGCAGTCATGCACGTGTTTTGACCGCTAATATGACAGTGATTGGATGCTTCACAAAAGTTGCAGACACCTTTACCGATATCAAAACACTTTTTTGATGCAAAATTAATTTATACAGTTATTCCTTACGCCCATTAAAAACTTGAGTAGGCCTAGCTAGGCTACTATAATAAAGAAAATCTTCTCTAAATGTAGAACTAAATACATTGATATGCATTGAAATACATGATAAATACTCTTGACACATGAAAGTGTAAAGCCTGCAGCTCACAACAAATGTGGAAAGTTATTGCGTGTCATATTTAACAAACCGTTTACTGCTAATTTTATGTAATTTTGTTCTCATGGACAATTGAATATTCATCAGATGATGTCATTACGCTGCTGTGCCGTCAGCCAATCGTTGCATTGCTGATCATGATTTCGAGGATCGATAGATCTGTCCTTCACAACACATGCAGCGAGCTCAGATCAGTTCATCCAGACATTTTAATCTGATTCGCGAACTTGTTTGAAGAACCAAATTAGCCAGAGATCAGTATCAAGATTAAAAGATCCAGGATCTGCCAAATTATCTTAGATCATTAAAGCGAGGTACGATGAACTGAGCCCTGTCCTTAACTTCCACTGTATCTGTTCAGCCGAAGGAACAGAACCAACCCCGTGACGTCAGACACAGCAATATTCCAAGATGGCGGCGCCCTAGGTCTAAAAGCTATAGTAAAATGAAAATAATAAATAACTTCAATATACATTTGATCACCCCTGATATGGTTCATACCATTGTGAATGCATGTTTGAATCAAAAATATGAATTCATCGGTTTGAAACCGGCTAATCTAGAGCACCAACAGTCCGTGTAAGTGTTCACAAAACATAGTTCTTTAAAAAAGGCATTTGTAGGTGTCTGTAAAACTAGATGCACAGTTTGTATTTTATTATACACTGGCTTGCACATGGAAGTTAAACAGTAAAATAAAAAAAAAAGTGCAGTCTTTCATGGTCATCCATTACTAGATGCAGGAAAGCAAACCTGTCACTCTTTATTTAATATTACAAATGTCATTGAGAACCACTCAATATCCCTCAAAACACTGAAAACATAATAACAAGTTTGATTAATAAATTAGATGTAATTGAATTAAATATATAAATTTGGTTCACTGAGGCATATTACGACGTCACGGTGATGCAGTGGGTAGCACGTTCGCCTCACAGCAAGAAGGTTGCTGGTTCAAGCCTCGGCTGGGTCAGTTGGCATTTCTGTGTGGAGTTTGCATGTTCTCCCCGTGTTGGCGTGGGTTTCCTCCAGTTTCCTCCACAAGTCTGAAGACATGCGGTACAGGTAAATTGGGTAGACTAAATTGGCCGTAGTGTATGTGTGTAAATGAGTGTGTATGGATGTTTCCCAGTGATGGGTTGCAGCTGGAAGGGCATCCGCTACGTTAAACATATGCTGCATAAGTTAGCGGTTCAAACTTTAGCCCCCCACCCACCCATCCACCCCAATCCTCAATGTATAATTCGCACCCTGGTTATATAGGTTTTATTTTAACATAGGTATTAAATTACAACATTTTAAAAACAATAGATATAGTCAATTGTTTTAGTGTTAATGCATACAAATTTATTTGTTTTTTTACCATAGTAAAAATAAACTTGGCTGGAAGTATGGAGTGGGTCATTTTATGTTTTTGTTTGTTTGTTTTTTGGAGAAGAAAATTTATCATTCTTTCTGGATTAGGAAAATAAAGCAGCATGCTGAATTATTTTACAGACATCATTTATTCTAACAAAACAATACACGCAAAGTCATTGCATTTGTAAAAATTGCTTTGTCTTTTGTAGTGTATTGTACAGTCAGTGTATCACAAAAGTGCACTGGAATCATTTTTAAAACTCGTATTCATTTCTGTCTGATTGGTTGTTGACATTTGGTTCTCAGAGTTGAGGATTTCATCAGGGAGGTGAGATGTTCTAGCACGGCTCGTAAATCTCATTATATCATCGGCTAGAGCTGTCGTAGAGGTCACAGGGTCAAATGCCTTTGTCTGAGCACTGCAAATATATTAATGTATTAGATGTTTGACTAAAGGTGGATGAAGAGACAAACCTCCTGTTCAGTCTTTAGTGTCAGTCTACAGTAAATGATGTAATAAATGTTTTCTGTTCAATTTTTACAACAGTAATTTGAATTGTTGCAGATCTTTTAATGTCCATGTCTGTTAAGCTACAAAAAAAAACTACCATCAATTTATCTCAAAAGTAAGAAACAGAACTTATGTTTAGTTTTAAAACATGCAGAAATTGTACAGATTTTTCCACGTTGAAGTGCTAGACGCAGAGCTTTTATTTTATTTTATTTTTTATTATCATTTTATTTTATTATTTATTTCATTTTATTTTATTATTATTTATTTTATTTTACTTTATTATTTATTTCATTTTTTTATTATTTTAATTTATTTTATTTTGTTTTTTATTTAATTTTTTTATTATTTATTTCATTGTATTTTATTTAATTGTTTTATTATTTATTTTATATTATTATAATTATTTTATTTTATTATTTTATTTTATTATTTTAATTTATTTTATTTTGTTATTTATTTTGTTTTATTCATTTATTTTATTATTTATTTCATTGTATTTTATAAATAATATTATTTATTTTATTTTATAAATTATTTTATTATTATTTATTTCATTTTATTTTATTATTTATTTCATTTTATTTTGTTATTTATTCATTTATTTTATTTATTTCATTTCATTTTATTTTATTATTTTATTTTGTTAAATTTTATTTAGTTTTATTATTTATTTTATTTAATTTTCTTATTTAATTTTATTTATTTATTTATTTATTTTTGCACACCTGTCAAGCTCCAAGAATGTAAAAAAAGAAGCTTTTATCAATTAATTTAACATTTTTTTTTTTTATGTTTTAAATGTCTTTTTGGAGCTTGACAGATGTATTCAGTTCGATCTCTTGTTGTAAAATAGCTCCAACATAAAAACCTCTTCATTAGACTTTCACACAAAAATTGCAGCATATATAAAATATCTTTTTTGAACTATCCCTGTAATCTAATATCTTTATATTTTATTTTGTTGTTTTTTTAAATGAAAAAGCAGATAAAGACATGCCTGTACTGTAATCTACAACAAAAATTCACACCTCGCCATAGATTTCCTTCCTAATTCACAGATGCTATTTGTAGGGAGGAGTTGTCTCTCCCCTTTCCCCCTTGTTTTCCCCCCTGTTCTCTCGAAACTCTCCACCATGTCATTTCAAGAGCAGTCCTGACTTGCAGAATCAGATGCAGCAATCAGCAGAACATACAATCTGTCCTGGCAGCCTTTCAGTTCAACAGGAGCTTTTGAATCACAGACATCCAGCAGTTCCTGAATCAGATTCAGTTTTGAAGGCCGCCAGACGTGGAGAGCATGTCAGGAGCGGTGAGAAGAGTTTTTGGGAGAAAGTGGTATTACTACAGACTTCTGGGTCGATCCAGGCACCGACAGCATGTCCGGTCACGGAGCCGCTGCCGCAACACTATCAAGGGTGATTTTACCTTTCTCTGTCTGTCTGTCTATCTGGTAAAATAACACTTTGCTGGGGTTTCAGAGGCTTACGCATTGTCTTATATTGACTTAATATCCATTGTGTAGTAGGATTTAACCTGAGGAGTGATGGAAGTGTGAGAGAGGTAAGGAACTGACAGAAACGTTTGACTGATGGTGGTTTTCAATCAGAATGGGGGGTACATTTGGTCTCTGTGTGAAACATGCTGCTTGTGCTTGATTTTTTTTTCTCTCTTTTTGCTCTTTTGATTGAAGTTTTGTTTTTTTGAGTATACTGTGATACTTGCTTTAAAAGCAAGAGAAGGAACAGGTGACCTCTGAGGGGATTAGAGTTGTTGGCATTTCATAAAAAAAATATAATCTTAAATTCATCCACAAACTGTATTTGATAATAACACAAAAATATTTATAAAATATCTTAATTTATCTGTAAAGGGCCATGGAACTCCCCTGTCTCAGCAGGGTGTTTTCACACCTCTAGTTTGAAAAAAGTTAGGAAACTGAGTGAGTCTAGGTTTGTTTAGGGAGTGTCGAGAGGGAAGGGTTTGCATGAAAAGGGGAGTTTTATTACGTGCACTACAGCTGATTTTTACAGAGGCAACACAAACACAAACGCAGGGGAGATAGACAGGGATTTGGAAAGCAGCATTTACAGTGGATCTGAGAGCTGTGTGGATGTGGAGGATTTTCAGTCCATAATATTGTAGTGATATTACTGTAAACTTAGTAACTAAATCAATTTGACAAAGGTATGTCTTTAGAAACTGAAAGAGAACTGCTGCTAACTTTGCCATCTGAATAAACATAAACAAAGAACATTGATCACACACTTACCAAATTTGTAGACAGGACAATCAACACAAACTGGAAATGCATCTTTTTTTTAAAAGAAGATGAGTTACAAATTAGGATTTCACCATTTCCAAATTAGAAAAAAGCTCTCGGGTAAAAAAAAAAAGACCACTGTAATCCACACGTGAGCTGTGCTCTCATCGCGGGGAACTGGAAACAAAACCTTTCTTGCTGCACATTTATAAACACAACACTGACAACCCATGTCTCCGAACAATTCTTCTTCTCCCACTTGTTTGAATTACGGTTGGCAACACAATGTGGCGTCTCTCTAAACACTGTAACAGGTAAAAACAGTCTTTGAAGCTATATCATGCATATTAATGAAGTTGTATCTCATTCACAATAGAGCGCGCAGATTGGTTCGAACCAAGTCTTTCTCATGAATTAATGATGAAAACTCAATGATGTTACTTTATCTCTACGCTGAAATTTACACAAAGATCTCATAGCTGTGATGTTGCCTCAAAATTTCAAACCCCAAACACTATAAACGAGAAGGACGTGTTGTTGTCTATTTGTGCGGTATAAAGCCAATTAAGCTAACATTACTAGAGGTAGCATCAGTAGCATCCATTCAGGTTGTAGCAATATATAGCATATAATATGACAAATTTCCACTTGTTGACACTTTCCTGCAAGTGGGTGGAGTTTCAGCGCAGCCAGTGGACATGCCACCAGTATTTTTGAGCAGAGTCTCCTACCTGTTTTTTCAAAGTTTTTTTTTTTATAACTTATTTTCGTTACCTGGGCTGCACGGTGGCTCAGTGGGAAGCACGTTCGCCACACAGCAAGAAGGTCGCTGGTTCGAGCCTTGACTGGGTCAGTTGGCATTTCTGTGGGGAGTTTGCATGTTCTCCTCGTGTTTACGTGGGTTTCCTCCAGGTGCTCCGATCCAAAGACATGTGGTACAGGTGAATTGGGTAAGCTAAGTTGACCGTAGTGTATGTGTGTGAATGAGTATGTATGGATGTTTCCCAGTCATGGTTTGCAGCTGGAAGGGCATCCACTGTGTAAAACATATGCTGAATAAGTTGGCGGTTCATTTCGCTGTGGCAACCCCTGATTAATAAAGGAACTAAGCCGAAAAGAAAATGAACGAATGAATGAATTTTAGTTACTTGTCAATTTTTGTATTGTTCAAATTTGACTGGTTCATTATTCTGTTGTGTATTACACTCAGAACGCAAATTTTAATTTTGCTTTTAAGATATTTGGGTAAGAAAGTTCCGGTTATGGCGCAGTCGTGTGCATGGTTTGCTCCTCAGTGCTTTTGTTGGTATCTGACAGTATTTGTTTATCCACTGTTCTGCGACTTAATTTGCTTTTGAAATGTCAAAAGTCGATAAAGAAAGAGAAGGCTCTCTTTCGCCGAGTGCTATCGTTACGTTAGCCGAGATTTGTGCGTTACATGACGACCTTAGAGCCTCGATCGCAGAAGTCTTCAAAACATCTTTCAAAAGTTTGGCAGCCAAACTAGATAACATTCAATCCTTGGTGGCTGATCAAGATCTACGCATTGGCAACCTCGAGTCCGGTCTTACAGAGATTAGTAAGCAACTTGGTCAACACGATGCTACGTGTTCGAGGCTCCAGAAGGACAACGAGTGACTAAAATCTTAATATATTTGTGTAAATATAAAAAAATAAATAAATTGTAAGTGATCAAACTTTTATTATACTGTATAATAAATGAACAACTGGTTTGCTCATTCACTTTATTGGAGAACAAGAAAATTATTCAGTAGTCAATTATACCAAATAATATATGATTAATAAGTTAGTATATTAGTCTGTCAATAATACACATCTTTACTGACCTTGTTTTAGCTGCAGTATTGTCTAAATGTGTCATATATTGAAGTTATATGTATTTATTGTATATTGGATTAGACTAACTAGGATCTGACATAGTTGTTGTTGCTTTCCTTTCTTCTATTGTCCTCACTTGTAAGTAGGGCTGGGTGATATGGCAAAAATGCAACCTCAACAATTGTTTTCCATATTGAACGATAATGATTTACAGTTGAAGTCAGATTTATTAGCCCCCCCCCCCTTGAATTTGTTTTCTTTTTAAAATATTTTTTAAATGATGTTTAACAGAGCAAGGAAATTTTCACAGTATGTCTGATAATATTTTTTCTTCTGGAGAAAGTCTTGTTTTATTTCGGCTAGAATAAAAGCAGTTTTAATTATTTTTTTTAAACCTTTTTAAGGTCAAAAATATTAGCCCCTTTAAGCTATATATTTTTTTGATAGTCTACAGAACAAACCATCATTATACAATAACTTGCCTAATTACCCTAACCTGCCTAGTTAACCTAATTAACCTAGCCTTTAAATGTCACTTTTAAGCTTTATAGATCTGTCTTGAAAAATGTCTAGTAAAATATTATGTACTGTCAACATGGCAAAGATAAAATAAATTTTATTCGAAATTAGTTATTAAAACTGTCATGTTTAGAAATGTGTTGACAATCTTAAACAGAAAAAAAAATAAACAGAGCGGCTTATAATTCAGGGGGGCTAATAATTCTGACTTCAACTGTATATTTCAATATAAGTTGTTAGTCCTTCCAGATTTAAAACAGTACTGCAACAATGACTAAAGCTATTCATTCTTTACAGTTTCTTTACAGAGTCTTCTTGTTTAGATGAGATAGTGTGACGGATTATTTCACTTGTATACCATCAGCAACCAAAGCAGTTAGAAAACTATTTTGCACTTTAGTGGTCTTCGGTTTACTTTTCCATGTTAAAAAGAGTGCAGATAATTGGAGACGCTATTACTTTTACTTCAGCAGTTTTAAAGGAGAAGTTAGATTAAATCACTGCGCTTTTCACTATATGCGTTAGCCTGAAGAAGGAAAAATGTTTTTGTCAGCCTGTAAAGTTCTCCTGCTGAAAGAAAATCTGTATATCTGTTTTGGAGCACTTTGCTGCTTGGACTGAGTTCACAAACAATGTTTTTCTTTTTCTTCCCCTCACGGTGAAGTGAAGCTTCCCAAATATACAGCCTCCAGGGGCCTTTTTTCTTTTCAGTTCCTGCACTGATTAGAACCGAGAGAGACTTACCCTGTGTGTGTGTGTGTGCGTGCGTGCGTGCGTGCGTGCGTGCGTGTGTGAGACAAAGGCAGACAGTGGTTCAGAGTTCACACAATACTGAGAAAACCACCACCTCCACTTTGCATCAGGTTCATAAAAGATTTTTGCATCAGGTTCATAAAAGATTTTTGCTCCGTTTCTTTAGTGTTTGCCAAGTATTAAACAGTTTAGGGCATAACCTTTCCCTTACCTGATGCTGCAGATTGTGTAGCTTGTTAAGGAGAGATATGCTTTACTTTCCTAACTGATCCCATGATCTCATACAGTAAGAGACTTTTGACTTGTCTTTTGTCTTTTGACTTGGACCACCGCTTAGCAACCACTCAGAATGATGTGGGTATAGTAATTTACTTCATTAACTACTTTTTTAATAAACTTTTTAACATGACCTGTTATTACACTATGACAGTTGTAAAGTATACAATAGCTATGTTCCATCCAAAGATGGGAATTATATTTATGTGCAAAACTGGAATATCGCATAAAAGACGTGTGAATAAGGCAGCGTTTCCATCCAACGAGTCAAAGAGAATAAAATCCTGATTAACTGGTACCAAATATTAAAAGCGTTTTAATAAAACTGCAGTATATTTAGCGAATTTGCTGTGGTAGGAGAAGCTGCGTGAATCTTTTATTCATTTAATAAATTACTTGCACCTCAGAAGGCAAATGCCGACATTTAATGAACGCGTGGTGGCGTTTGAAGGTGTGAGACTCGAAGCACAGAGGCTCTTGATTCTGGAGGTAATAAATAATATAATAAGCCTAATACTGAAATGGTGAAGGCATTTTAGAATGACCAAAGCAACATTTCAGATGTTTTACAGTGTGCTTAGCCTGCTGGATTATCCATTCACACACATTTTTATCATCACATGATCTCTTATAACAAAATCACATGACCTTTTTTTTAATGCGCGTACTGGAATTTGTTCGGTAAAAGTGATTCCATCGTAGTTTATGCACATAATTTCTTATCGAATAATAAGTTTATCCTACTCGGTTATGCGCATACATTTTTTTTGTGCATTTTCAAAGTTTATGCGCATCTTGGCGTTTCCATCAACCGCTTTTTTATGCGCAGATCCAAAATGCACATAAAAATAGGTGGATGGAAACATAGCTAATGACAGTTGAAATATCAATAAGAAGCCATCTTTATAAACTAACTGTTTGTAGTTGCCACTAATAGCCTAGTGCAGGGCTATTCAATTAGTTTGTCATGGGGGCCAGTTCATGAAAAGCATCCCAAACGGGGGGCCGGAGAGATATGACTTGCAATATAAGTGATGACACAACAGCAATATAAGAGCTCATATGCTGTATTTTTGCTCCTTAAGACACCCACATTGACTTTTTCTACATTAAAACGTTGATATGTTGTATTTTGAAACAACATAAGATCACTTAATTGTACATTGTGGCTTTTTTTACAAGCATATCCAAATGTATTTCGAGGAACAAAATCAGTGTATTGCTCAAGTAGGCTTCTTCTACATTCAGACACATTCATATGTTATTTTTTAAACTGCATAACAATTAGGGATGCAACGATTATAGATTTTGGTTATACGATTATTGTCATGGTTTTACAGTTATCATGAATTTTATGCATTTATTAAATTTAAAACACTACTAGTTTAGAAAATCACAAGAAACTTATATATTAAAGTGTTGTTTATTGCTGCTCAGTAACCAAATACAGCACAAATTATTAATAAAAAACACACAATAGTCCATTTCTCTCTTTGGACTTAAAAATAAATGAAAAAGTTTTTGATTTAAACATGAGTGATAATTTTACAATGAAAATAAATGACAGAGCAATGAATAAATACATAAAAATTAAATTAAATAAAAATCGTATTTGTCTAATGTTAATTTAAGCTAAATATTAGCTAAGAATTTAAATGAACTGTTGTTATTGTCTGCGTTCATACATAATCATTTTAATAGCTTTTAATAATTCATCTAACATATCTTTTTGTTTACATTGCACTGAAAGCCACGCACAACTCTCACCACCACAGCCTTAGATCATTTCTACTGTGTGCCACGCCTGCAGGACACGAGTGTGTCGGTCCGCTTGTGAGCTCCATTGAAAATAATGTACTTGCGTGCAGAAAAGATGCAATATGTCAACGACTTGCTGCTATAGTTAATCCGATGTGCGTGCGTATTGACATAACTTGCAGCAGCTTTTTTCCGTGCAACAGCAGGGTTAATAGTGAAATCGGCTAATCATTGCATCCCTATTAACGATATCAGTGCATTGTACAAAAGGCCTTTTCTACAAACATATCCAAATGTTTTCGGCTGCTCGCGCCACTCACTTAATGTCAGGTGACTCACGCTCTGCGCAGCCTTTAACTGCAGCTCGTGCTGTATTGAACAGACGCACGTCACTTCATAACTATAGCGGCCGTTTTTCGACTGAACTAAATTTATTTTTGATGTCTTAGTCACACTATTTGGGGGGCCGGAACAATTTGCCTCGGGGGCTGGGTTCGGCCCGCCGGCCGCCAATTAAATAGCCCTGGCCTAGTGGTTAAGTGCGCCAACATATAGCACTGAGGTGCTTGTGGTGAACAGAGTTAGATTCCCGGCTTAAGGTCCTTTGCTAATCATTCCGTTCTCTGCTTCCAAATGCCTTCCTGTCTGTAATCTTTACTAATCTGTACTCCTATCCTAATAAAGGTGAAAAAACCCTAAAAACAGACTGTTTATACACAATGTCAACTGTGCAATTCTGATTTTTGCACAAGCCTGGCATCTACTCATAACATACAGTTAAAACCTTTTTTTTTTTTTTTTGAAAAGCTCTACTCTCATTTCTTTCTTTCTTCACTGCACTGCTCAAACTGGAATGGCAGTGTATGTTTGAAAAGTTGATGAGATTAATAAAGGCTGAGTTGAAAGTTTTCATGAAGTTGGCAAAAGTGGGCTGATGGCTGACACGACGATCCACAGTCTGCCAAGACTTGAGCTGCATTCCTCCATTAAAGACGCAAGAAGTTCAGCGACTTGATGTATCAAGAGGCTTGAGAGACAGGTGCAGTCAATAGTTTGGCTCTGTGTTGCTTTCATAGAATAAAGAGAGAGCTGACTGACTGAGTGCTCCGAGACAATATAGCATTTACTTTCTGTTCTCTGCTACTGTACGAGTCTGAATTGTCCTGGATTAAAGGGCATCATTAAATGTTTGTTTTTTTGTGGTGGGCAAAGATTAATCGCAATTAAATGCAATTAATTTTTTGACATAAAACATCTGACTTTTTTAAAGTCTATTTTTTAGTCTAACATAAAGGAAAACATCAAAACTGCACAAATCAGAGACTGAATGCACAGCTGTATGTGGTATACTGCAGACAGCAGCAAGAATATACTTTGCTCTTTTTGCTTTTGACACAACATAATGCAATGCTTGCATCCGGTGTACTGAAGCTGTGAGAGGCAAGTGTCAATCATTGAGTGACTGGATGCAAGTGGGCGGAGCCTATTTTTTAGAGGCAGACCTATGTAGCCTTGTGATGTCACATGGTAACTAGTTGGCAAACAGGTATTTTTCACAGCTTGATTAAAGCTGCAGTGTGTATATTTTGCCATTTCGCAGTTGGAGATATTTGTGGAAATATAATCTTCACGTGGGTTGAACATTGGCATGGCTCCTCATAGCGGATGAATCTAATGTTTTGCTGTTTATGTGTTTGGCTGTCACAGCACCGGTGTGGATATTGTACTTTCAGATTTTAAGTCTTGACAGTTTGACCCAAATAAGAATTTACACTGGAGAATGTGAACTGAACAGGTAACTTTTGATCTGACCATCTGAGGGAAAAAAGTATTAAAGTAAATCTATGTACCAATCTATCCATCACAGCTAGCTTTATATTAGGCCAAGCCATGCATTTATTATTGTTATGCTTTCTTCTGAAATTGTTAGTCTAAACAACATCAGCATTGCATTACTACATGAATTTAGAGTGTTTATTAGGATTTTGCTGGGAAATGTTTTGTTTTGCTGTGAAAATACACACAAATCTTGTAAAAAAAAAAAAAAAAAAAAGATCCATTGGATTCACTAAAACCTCTACGGACTGATTAATTTTACATTTACTTTTCAGTAACTGTACAGATAATCTGTGATTGTCATTCAGATTTATTATAAGAACATAGTCCTTTTAAAGTTGTTCTGCACTTGTTCTCTTTTGCAATCCACCATTTATTTCAGCTGTTGTCATAAAAGGCAATAATCCTTCAGCTCTTCTCATGTGACACAGAACTCCTTTTGTGTTTACAGATGTCACATAATTTTTAACCTAAAGAGTTGTGGACTGCAATTTTAAATAAATGCTTTGATTAACCTTGCTTTGAAGGACCTTTTAAAGTTTTATGAGACTTTTAATGTCAAAAGATCGAAGGAAACTTTGATTTCACATGTCATGACGCCTTTAAAGCCATTGTATGGTGTTTTACAGATCACTCATTCACTATCCTTCCGTTTAGTCTCTGATTTATCAGGGGTCACAACAGTGAAATGAACTGTCATTTACTCTGACATATGTTTTATGTGGCAGATGCCCTTCCAGCCGCAACGCAGCACTGGGAAACACCCATACACTCAAACATTACAATTTAGTTTACCCAACATACATATACCACGTCTTTGGACTGTGGGGTAAAAAGGAGAACTTCTTGCCTTCTTCTCTTTACTGAGACACTGTGCCGCCCCATGGTGTTTTACAGATCATTTGTTTTTAAAGAAAGAGTTCACCCATACTGTATATATATACTCTCAATATACTGTATACTCATGCTGATATCAACAGTTGTTGCTCAAAGAAGTCATTGATTTTCCTGAAATGGTGTTTCGTTATTGTTCTGTTTCTGTTCTGCTTGTCTCTGCCTATTTTTGATTCATTTCACTGCGGTGGTTGTGTTTCATGAGAGTGATGTGAGGTGAAAGGCCTGCTCAGTGTTTCAGAGGTTTGATTGATAGACTGAAATTCAAGCACTGAGGAACATGGGTATTAAAAACTGAAGAATTGAACACATACTGTGCTGTACTGTTGGTTTGCTTTCAGAAGAAAGATTTCTACATCTAGTTCATAGATATTCTTAAGACTTAACAAACTGGTACTAACACCTAAAAACATTTAATTTTAATTTGGAACTTTAAGGAATCATTCTAATACTTTTTGGTGCTCAAGAGATATTTAGCTTTGTTATTCCAGTTGAAAAGTGTTCATATTTGTAGTCCTTTTATGGGTAAAGTATTCTACTGACCCCAAACTTTTGAAGAGCAGTGCATCTATCTATTAGAATTCTCTTTATTTTTGAAGAATGTGGTCAGTATTTCACAGATCAATGCTGTGTACTTTTGCACTATATTTCTCACAGCTTCAGTTCCATGCTGAAAATCAATGGACATCGGATGGAGCATTTGAAGTGCATTTGAAGGAACATTTCTTGTAAAAGCTGTGATTTGCTGAAGGCTGTAATTTCAATGCGCCACATACTGCTAAATAGACTCGGACATCAAAATCAATTTTCTCTGTTTTCTAATTCTTTGCATTTTTTTTCCTCATCGTCATTCATAATAATTGAGCAAGTCATGTATGTTAATCAGATACTGATGTCTTCTTTGCATTTAAACCTCAAATGTGTACAGAAGTAAACTGAAAGACTTGATTTATTATGACTTGATTTATTGATTTTATTATGTTTTTACATTTTATTTTATTATTTGTTGTTTTATTACTTGAATATTTGTAACTTATTTTCAAGTATTAAGTTATGCTAAGTAAATCTAAGTTACTTTAAAAGGACCTGTTATGCAAAAATCACTTTTATAAGTGGTTTAAACAGTTTTTTGGCAACAGTGTAAAAATATAACCAGCTTCTAATAGTAAAAAAAATTATTCATTCTGTTTTTTTATAATCACCCTTCATTAAAACAGTCTGTAGAAACACTTTGATTGACATTCTCCCTTTGTACTTGTTATCGGAAGGGAAAGCCCCGCCTATTAGTGACGATCTGTCCCTCATTAGCATAGAAATCTCTCAGTGAGAAATCCACCATTAGAGTTTTGAATCTGACACTAAGGTGACACATAGGCATTTATAGCGCCACCCTTTTTTAATAATCTCATTTGTATTTAAGGCGACTGGATTAAATTAATTTGTTTCCTCAAAATTCTACACACAATACCCCATAATGACAATGTGAAAATTTTTTTTTTTTTTAAATTGTTGCAAATTTATTAAAAATAAAAAACCTGAAAAATCACATGTACATAAGTATTCACAGCCTTTGCCGTGAAGCTCTAAATTGAGCTCAGGTACATTCTGCTTCCACTGATCATTCTTGAGATGTTTCAGCAGCATAATTGGAGATCACTTGTGGTAAATTCAGTTCATTGGACATGATATGAAAATACATACACCTGTCTATATAAGGTCCCAGGGTTTACAGTGCATGTCAAAGCACAAACCAAGCATGAAGACAAAGGAATTGTCTGTAGACCTTCGAGACAGTATTGTCTCGAGGCACAAGGCTGGGGAAGGTTACAGAGAACATTCTGCTGATCTGAAAGTTCCAATAAGCGCAGTGGCCTCCATCATCCGTAAGTAGAAAATGTTTGGAACCACCAGGACTCTTCCTAGAGCTGGCTGGCCATCTATACTGAGTGATCGTGGGAGAAGGGCCTTAGTCTGGGAGGTGATCAATAACACAATGGTCACTCTGTCTGAGCTCCAGCGTTCTTCTGTGGAGAGAGGAGAAACTTACAGAAGGACAACCATCTGTGCAGCAATCCACCACTCAGGCCTGTATGGTAGAGTGGCCAAACAGAAGCCACTCCCTGCCTGAAATTTGCCAAAAGGCATCTGAAGAACTCTCAGACCAAAAGAAACAAAATTCTCTGGTCTGATGAGACTAAAATTGAACTCTTTGAAGTGAATGCCAGGCGTTACGTTTGGAGAAAACCAGGCACCGCTCATCACCAGGCTAATACCATCCCTACAGTGAAGCATGGTGGTGGCAGCATCATGCTGTGAGGATGTTTTTCAGCAGCAGGAACTGGAAGACTAGTCAGGATAGAGGGAAAGATGAATGCAGCAATGTACAGAGACATCCTGAATGAAAACCTGCTTCAGAGTGAATACCTATGTACATGTGAATTTTCAGGTTTTTTATTTTGAATAAATTTGCAACAATTTCAAAAAATCTTTTTTTCACTTTGTCATTATGGGGTATTATGTGTAGAATTTTGAGGAAATAAATGAATTCAATCCGTTTTGGAATAAGGCTGTAACAAAAAAATGTGGAAAAAGTAAAGCGCTATGAATACTTTCCAGATGCATTGTAGTAATATACCTATACATACACTTGTCAATATGTATAGCTGCATTAACGATTTACTTCTATTTTACTAAATATATTTATTATCTCTTTTTTTTGTCCTTTTGTCTATAGTTCTGTTGCATTGTAGAAGCTCTGTCACGAAAACAAGTTCCTCGTATGTGTAAAAATACCTGGTAATAAAGCTCTTTCTGATTCTGATACACACTCTAGGGACATCAGACATTTATTTTACATCTTGTAAGAAGGTGCGTTATAGGTCCCCTTTAAGTTAAAATAAATGCTAAATAGACTTTATTATAAAACTGTTTCCTAAAAAAAAAACCTCACTAAGGCATCACTGTGCCAAAGAAGGCACAAAACACTGTGATCCAGGCTAAACCAAACTAAAAAATCATGCAAAAAGTCATCATCATCTCTTGCTGTGACAAGTTGAGCCAGACCTGAAGAAAGGGAGCGTGCATATAGATTAAGAGCAAATGAGACAGGTCTTTGAGTTATAGCTCTGCTTGAATACTGAATGAGAGCGTGGCACTTGTGTGTAATTTCGTGCAATGACAGTGTCCTCGGTGAGATCAGATGGAGGACGCTGGCGTCTCGTCTCACACACAGCTGGGTCGTGTGTCTTGTTCAGGGCTGATTAATAGGCTGCGAGCTTAGAGCAATTCTCTGGCAAATGGCCCACAATTCTTCCCAACATCTGGGCTAAACTGATTAACTCATATGAAGCATTGCTGGTTAGTTAATGCAGGTGGAGTGGTTTGTTAATTGGTTTAATTTGTTTGGTCATTTGTTTATGTTAGATAAGTTACTTGCAGTGGTGGAAAGATTACAAAAAAATCATACTTAAGTAAAAGTACCATTACTTGCCCAAAAATGTAGTGCAAGTAGAGTAAACGTTTCTGTTGTAAAGTAGCCCTTTTAAGAGTACTTAAGAGTAGTGAGTAATGAGTATTACTGTGTGCTCACACCGAAGGCGGCCAGAGCAACAAAGTTCACTCTGGCTGCGTCCGAAACCGCATACTTCCATATACAGTACGCTTAAATCAGTATGCGAGCCGAGTAGTATGTTCGAATTCTTAGAATTCGAAAATCAGTATGCGAGAAGTACCCGGATGACTTACTACTTCCGGCGAGATTCTGAAGTGCGCATCCCATGGACGCCATGCTATCCCATGATGCCCCGTGAGAGAATTTATGAATGGACGTGAAGCGACGCAACTGACGCAGGTAGGTCACGTGACCATGACAAAATGGCGGATGTAGTACGTCCGAATTCCATTCATACTGCTCACATTCATACTGTATAGAACGTACTTTTCTAACGGCCGAGTAGTACGTTTAAATTCAAATGCAGTACCTACTGAATAGTAGGTGGTTTCGGACGCAGCCTCTGACCGCCCTGGCGACAACGCTGTCTGCCTTCACTGCACTGCTGGTGAGAGCATCAAAATTCACTACATTGATCTCATATTTAAAGGGGTCGGTGCAGCATATCAGCAAATCAATTACATTCTCGCATAAACGCATGCTTTGTAGCAAGAAAAAGTTGCGTGCTTTTTATCAAATTCATTTAACTTTAATTCAAGTTGTTTCGTGTGATGTGGCTTTACTTCACTTATCCAATATGTCCATATGTCTGAAATATTCTGAAGCAGCAATACTGTTTTCTACTGTTGTTATATTTAGCAAAAAAAAAAAAAAAAAAATATATATATATATATATATATATATATGTAAGAAATCAGCTCTTTAGTTTAAATAACATTTAAACTCTGGGGATTTGAATCTAAAGATTCGAACATGATTTACATAAAATTATTTAAAGCTTACACTTAACCTAGTCATTTGTCCAGCAAATAAAACGGTCAGTGTAAAGCAATCCTGTATTATATTATTTTTGTGGCCAACAATTAACAATATAAAAACAGTATCTAATTATTTAATGAGCAAGGTAAGTATCTGAAGCTGAGACATTGACTTATAAAAGCACACAACACACCAACACGGATCTTAAAAACGAAACACAAGTTTATTGCTACTCTACAACATAACGTACTACGCTACGTAAAACAAAGAACGCACATACATACAAACACACACAAGCAGTTTTGAGGAGAGTTATGACGGAGAGCGAATAAGGATTCAACTTCTAGCATTTAGCAAGTTCTTAGCATTGCAACCTGAGAGAAACCATAAAAGCAGAGAATTTCGCTATTCTTTACTACTTGAATATTATTCACACCAGTTCAGCAATGGATAGAAGCATTGTTTGTGTTACTTGCGATTCTGATGGAATTTCGGTTTCCTTGAATGGTCCAAAGGGAGATTCCGGGCGGAGCTGATTGGTCAGCGTGGCAACTTCAGTGACGTGCTGGAATTCTCTCGTCGGTGGAAGTTTCAGGGAAGTCCTTTGTGCTCTCTGCAGAATTCCGTAGTTATGGGAGTGTTTCAGAGTTCTGATAAGTTGACCCGATCATTGTTGAAGCAAATCGGGGGTCAGCGGGCGTGAACGTCGCGGTTGGCTCCGTGCTGCGGCGAGGCTTCCGGCCAGGCGATGTACGGCCAGCACGAGAAGAACGACAGCGGCAATTAGAGGCGAAGACCCGGCAAAAGACGACGAAAGTTTCATTGTTCGAAGTTTTATAGGCTTGGGTATAGGTGTGGCCTACACAGGGATTGTCCAATAAGAGAAGCTGCGGGGTGGGATCACACCCCCATTCCCTCCCCTAGGAAGATGGATTAGCACCTCGTGGGAGACTCAAGCTTTTGCTTAGAAGCTATTAAAATAAAGTTTTATAACATGGACATTTTTATAGTAAGGTTTCTTCCTATAAACCAAATGCATTGGAAACTTTCTTGGGTTTCAATAGATACCAAATATGAAATGTTTCACAAACGTTCTGTAGATTTCATGCAAAAGCAGCGGCTTTAACTCATTACCTCTTCATAATGGTTAGGTTAAACACATGGGACATGTACACACAAAAACCTACAGAAACGTAAAACAAACATACATTATTCAAATAAACACAGTTTAAATGAGAGTCAGTTTAAACTGGAAGTTTTCTGGCCACTTCTGTGTCTGCCTAAAAGTGTGTATTCCCTTGGTAGACGGCGTCTGCAGGCGTGAACCAAAAGGTAGAGTTAATTAGCACGTGTTCGTGATCGCAGCTGGTCATGTGGATTGCTTTGAAATTGAAATCGTAGTTCAGACACATAGGCACCGTTCCATCTTTTAAGAATAATGTGGTGTGTGATATGTTCAGTTCTGGAAAGATCCGGCGACTCCCCACATATATATATAAGCAATATCACACGAGTAGCAGTACAATGTGGCTGTATATCAGCACTGGTGGTTTGTGCCTTAGGATCCCACCAGTGACAATATACAGCCAAATTGCACTGCTACGAATGTGATATTGCGTTTATACAACAGTCCGACGGCATAATCGTGTCTATAAAAAAATCAAACACGGAGAGTCTAAAAATCCATTTGTATGAGGATTTACTTTCTTCCGCCATTCATTCACATCTGGAGCTGACGTCAAAACAGCAGAAACCGTTGCCAGTTCACTAACGTCACTTTAGAGCTAGTGTTTGAATGATTCTCTAGCGTAATGTCTAAATTGATGACAAAACAGGTGATTTTTTTGCTTACATTTTAAGATTATAAGGCTGATCGACATGAAATGCCATCAGTCTACAGATATTTCCCAGTATTTCTCTGTTGTAATCAGGATATCACAATAATTAACCCCAAAAAATCCAAACCAAAGCAAACACTACCTGTTTCTGTGGTATAAATACAGCACTACAACATACAAAAGAGAGAGATCAACTTAGAATGTCACTTAACTGTTTTATAATTATTTGTTCTGCTGTAGTTTGAAATTTACACTGAGAAAATGCTGTTTTTCTTATCTAAGAACTTATTATGCGGTCTCTGTCGCCATCTTGTGGCGGAACGTCAACCGCCACTTTCTTTGGTCTGCTCAGACAGGCTGATGGTGGCCGATGCACTGATATCGATGCTCCAAAATTATAAATACTTTAAAATAGGCACTATCCTTATAAATAAACTGCATAGTTGCAATATAAACAAGTATTGTCCCACCTAAAAAAGCCTCAAAAGTACATTTGCAACAACAGCAGCACTATTTGTCAAGCTGGAGAGTGTCCTCTGCTTGTCGCTGTATGTGGGCGAAGTAATACACAAGGGTGAAGGGTGAAGAGGCGGTACGAGTGCTGTTATTTGCAGAATATCGCATGGCTATCAGCCAATCAGATTCAAGAACCAGACAGAACTCTTGTGTGTGTGTGTGTGTGTGTGTGTGTGTGTGTGTGTGTGTGTGTGTGTGTGTGTGTGTGTGTGTGTGTGTGTGTGTGTGTGTGTGTATATGTACTCAGTCCTCTTCATAATATAAGAATCATGCCCAACATTTGTGGTTATTTTCTATGTATATCTCCTTTGAATTATGGCATAAATTGTGAAAATGCAGACTTTTCCCTATGCCTGCCGTTCAATTTTTTTTATTTCCTGCCCTTCATCTAAATTTTGTGCGTCACCAGAACCACGTGATTGAAAACAACCTATTGTTGTTTGCTTTTATCCACTCTGAAATGTAAAGTGTATTCATTATTTCCAACTCATACTCACAGCTTCTTTAGTCTGTCAGCATGTTTGCTCTGGACAAATTTGAGCAGATCGGTCAAGAGTTCAGACCCCCCCGCTCGCAGGTCTGTGCCAGAAGAAGCTTTTCTTTGAGCCCGTCTCAATATGAGCACATTTTACTGTCTCCACTCTTCATAAACACTTGGCTCTGAGTGGAGGAACGTCAGAGCTCTCTCTCAATTGCTGTTTAATGTTGTTCCATTTATCCAGCGTGATCAAGCAGCTTAATGATGAAAGAATAGCTGAACCAATTACCAGCTTGCAGGTTGGTAATGGCATTGTATTCATCATCCAGAGCAAAGAAGTGCTTTTAGAGTTTTTTTTTGCTGATGGAAAGAGCTGCTGAATGTATTTTATTTATTTATTTTTGCAGTAGTCCTTCAGATTCTAATTGCTCTAGTTCAGCATGGAGGCAAGGTCATGGTGCCTTTGAATTGAAACAAGAGGTATGAAATAAGATTCTTAAAACATATTCCTTTTTTTTTATCTTCCCATTTTAAATTTGTTTTCATAAACGTTTACCTAAGGCAGGGGTTCTCAATGTCTACATTAAAAGCTCCAAATCTGAATTTTTATCAAGGTCAAAGTTTCGGAACAATTAATATTACATAACTTGTACATAAACATCCATAACATGCATCATAAGTCAACACTATTTATTTTTCTTTAAATAAAGTGGCATTTGCATTTAAAGCACATTAAATACAATGCAAATGTGGCAAAACCACTAATGTAAGTGCATTTTTGTACAAAACACAACAAAAGGTAGGCCCAATAGTATCTGGATGCAGCCATGATCATGCAAGCTGTGATTGCATATCTCAGAGATGCAATGTCAGACACAATACACTCAGTAGAGCTAGTGACGTCACTGTGAGGGGTAGGGTTAGTTGTGGGCATTAAAAAGCATTGCATGCAGGCCAACTGCACCAGGTCTGCATCCAGACCCCGTTCCAAAAAAAAGTGAAAAATACAAAAGATGTGGATTTGTGGATACTGCCATTCAAAATGTCTGTGTTGCGTTTCATAGTGACATTTCACATTTCCGCTCTTTACAACTCCAATTGTATCATTACAAATCAAGAAGAATGGCTTTGTGCTGGCTTGTGGCAAAATAAATGCATACTTATCTGCCCATTCAACTTTGAACTGTCGATTCTCTTCATCAAGTTTACTTTTCTGTGAGACTGACATCTTCATCCATTCAAATGATCGCTTTGCTGCGGTGCACTAAAGCAAGAGCGCGCGCGATTATCACGCTCGATCACGTGAAACCTTATATGATCACTGGATGTCATGACAACAAATTCAAACTTTTTAAAAAAAAATTTTAAACAAAAATACAAACAACTAAACTCTAAACTGTTGATTTACAAGGTTTATGCATTTATCAATGAAGGAAATCCACAACTGGAATCCTTTACGCATGGTCTTGCAATACGAAATGGAGTCAGGTCCAGCCTTCCGGTGTCAATGTTCAAAATTCATGCTGGTGCTGATTTGATAAACTGATAAGGGATGGCATTTTATTGTTAGTATGAGATGCATCATAGAAGCACACACAGCAGAATGACACAGCATTTCTGTGCAACACATGGACCTTTTATCAGCTCATTTCAAAATAAAGGTCAGCGCTCTATGAACTAAAGTGAATATGTTTTGCTGGAGCTGTCCTTTACATCAGTGGTTCCAAAAGTGGGCGTCGGGAGCTGCAGCAGATAAATTTTATAGCACCAGGTTAAAATTTCTGAAACCTTTATGGCAATCAAATACATTAAAAATAAATACAGGCCATAACTGAACATTGAGGATGATCTCTGAGTGATGTCTGAGAGTCTCCAAAATTAAACCAAGAATAGATTTGTGCTGAAAACATTGTGCCAACCAGTCTCATTAGATGAGGCTAATATTAAATTAAACAAATTAATAATTGACTATATAAATTATAACCTATGGTTGTTAGTCTGTTGCACTTTTTTCTTGCTCGTGTTTATATAGGCCTATTGTTGTGTGTGCAGCATTTCTAAATTTATAACCACCTCCAAGGAATGTGAGGGTCGCGAGTAACTGGCATTGTTATTTTAGGGGTCGCGGGCTGAAGAGTTTGGAAACCCATGCGTTACATGACGACTAAACAGTGCTGTTCGATACATAGGGTTCTTCATGCCAATGCTCTTAAATGTAAGTCTGGAGGCATGAACTTCAGTACCAATGAGACATTTTTGATAAGTCATATTAGTAATGTTTTTACTTAAAGGGGCTTATTATGCTTATTTTGCTTATTCTGGCCTTTTTACAAAATCTAGTCCCCAAAATGTGTCAGAAAACGTTTCAGTTCAGTTACAGTGGAAAATTAATAAAAAAATAAAAAAATTAATAAGAAAATAAATTTTCTTTAAATGCAAATGAGCTGCTACACCTCGCCCCCTGACAAAAAGAGGGCGGTGCCTTTACAGCTTGTGGCTCAGTTACTTGGTCAACAGCAAAAAATAATTAAAATCTGCATGCCGTGTCAGTTTAAACTCCTAAAATACAGTTTCTGAGCTCACAGACATGAAATGCATGCACATAGAGAGCAAGCTAAAGTTTTTAATGTCTCAATGTTGAAGTTCTCTTTTGCTACAGCTGTCAAATAAACACAAGATTATGACAAAAACACTAAAAACACAATTATTTCTTTTTCTGTCTGTAAATGCAAACAGTTGTAGAAAAATGGCATGTATATCAGTATATTAGATCTGTGAGTCTGCATCTTTTGGACAACACACATCACTTGCGTAGCTGTACTGTGTGTCACTGCGTGTCGCTCGTAGTGTGAATGGGACTTTATTATTCTTCAAACACTGCATTTAATTCAATGATCATGTGGTCTTGTCAGTGTCTAGTCTTGTGGTTAAACGCACAGACTTGTAGCACAACTGCACTCGTGGTGACCTGAGTTTGATTCCCGCATCATGAATCTTTGCCAATTCGTATCCTCTCCCTCTCTTTCCATATCTCTACTGTCCCATCTGCAAAGCATTAAAAAGGCCAAAAAAAGATCATGCAGCCTTGCTTCTGTGCTTAACATATGGATCAGGATCTTGTGATATCAACAATAAGCAAGAGGCAGCATTGAGATTTCCCTCCCATGCATTTCAATCTGTTCATTTCACCAGTGAGAAAACAGTGAAATTACTCACACACACACACACACACACACACACACACACACACACACACACACACCCACACACACACACACACACACACACACACACACACACACACACACACACACACAGACGGAGTCTTCATATGTCGATACCTACGCATGGCTGTTCATCACTCTTCCTCCATGTTGTCAGATCTTGTCTATTTTGCTCAGCCAATGCTAAATGATGACTGAGACTGCAATAAGGGTCTATGTCTATTTTGTGTTTGTGGATATATTAACATGCATAATTGTTTATCTTTTGCAGGACATATTATTGTTTGTTTCCAGGCGTGTCTGTAAACTGTAAAAAATGGTTGTAATTACTAAATAATGTATGCTGAAAAACAGTAAAAGGTTATTTTAAGAATAGCATATCACATGATTGTTTTATTTACATAAATAATTGAGTTTCTTAATTTTTTTGTGATCAGTGTTGTACTTTAGGGTACTTGTATTACATATTATGTTATTTAGTTATTAATGTTATTTTATGTTATTAATGTTTAATACATTATTTAAATATCAGTCTATAACAGAGATGTCCAAAGTAGGACCCGCGGGCCAAAGTTGGCCCATTGTAACCTTTGATTTGGCCCACCATCCCATCTGAGAGGAGAGTGAGAATGATGGAGAGGGTTGGGGCGAATGCCTTTAACACAGAGATCGTCATTTTAAATTTGATGTAACCTTTTTTTTTTTACAAAACCTCTTTTGTTTTATTAAAATAGTCACTCGACGGATACAGGACTGCAGAAGACATCGGTGAGCAAATCAAGGCAAAAACAAGTGTAATTCTGTTATTAATGAGATTTTTGATTTTACTGTAATTAGTAAAGATCATTATAAAATGTAGAATAAAATGTACAGTTGAAGTCAGAATTATTAGCCCCCTTTTGAATTTTTTTTTATTTTTTAAATATTTCCCAAATGATGTTTAACAGAGCAAGGACATTTTCACAGTATGTCTGATAATATTTTTTCTTCTCAAGAAAGTCTTATTTGTTTTAATTCGGCTAGAATAGAAACAGTTTTTAATTTTTTAAAAGCCATTTTAAAACACAAAATGAATAGCCTCTTTAAGCTATTTTTTTTTTCGATAGTCTACAGAACAAAACATCAATATACAATAACTTGCCTAATTACCCTAACCTGCCTAGTTAACCTAATTAACCCAGTTAAGCCTTTAAATGTCACTTTAAGCTGTATAAAAGTGTCTTGAAAAATATTTAGTAAAATATTATTTACTGTCATCATGGCAAAGATAAAATAAATCAGTTATTAGAAATGAGTTATTAAATCTATTATGTTTAGAAATGTATTTAATGTGTCCATTAAACAGAAACAGAAAAAAATAAACAGGGGGGCTAGTAATTCAGGGGGACTAATAATTCTGACTTCAACTGTATACAAATACTGTATTAGTTAATATAAAGCAATGTTTTCTAGTTTTTTTTAAATATTATTAAATAAATTAGGAAATTACCCATGGCAACTATATTTACCTTCGGCCCACTAGCCTCAATCAAGTTTGGTTTTTGGCCCTTCATAAGAAAACGTTTGGGCACCCCTGGTCTATAAAGTGTGCTGCAGTATATCCCATCTTTACATAGTTGTCTTTATCTTACCAATAACCGCAAACAGCTGTCTTGAGTACCCTTATTGAAAACTAATAATTTTCATATATTAATTTAGCTAAATTTTAAAAGTCCATTATAGCTAAATAATTTGATCGTTTCATATACCAGCAACATTTCAACCATTAAACAATTATAAAGGTTTGCTGGAGTTTTCCTAACCTATCTAGCTATGTTCGTTCATGTTAAAAATAAATAAATAACAGATTCTTGTTAGATAAACATTTCTTGTTTGCCACTACGTTTGAGGATTTGGTTCACAATTTGATACCCCTTGTCATGGGAGAATAGTAAAATGGCTGCTCAAACTTGCAATGGGTTTACTACCTGACATTTTAAACTCAATGGGTCATTATAGAGATCAGTTGTGGGATCTCAATCTTGTTATTGCTAGATTCTCTGAATACCCTCTGAAAATACACTAGCATTGTCACACCCTCGGCTCGTTCCTGCTGCTCCAATCACTGTTCTCCCTCACCAATCACCTCTCAGTGAACAAACACCAGAATTCTTATTACCTGCACCTGCAACCACCACACACCATAAACACCCACCTCCTTCACTCACTCACTGGCTGGAATCGAAGTTGGATTGTTCACCTCATCTTCTCTCCCTCTTCCCCTCGTCTTCTTCCGTGGATGCCTCTCCTTGCCTGTAAATGCATATACAACTGAATAAGGGAAGTGACTAAGCTTTACTGTTGTTTGACTGAAGATCTGATGCTTACCATATGAACTGTCTGTGAGATCACTCTCCCTTTGCTACACCACTTACCTGCTTCATCTCTCTGCATCAGCTGCATTGTGTTTAATAAATACTCTTAAAAGATAACCAACCTTGTCTTTCTTGTGTGACCGTGACAAGCATACATTGAAGAAAACAATTCATGGGATTTACTAGATTTTTAAGGTAACATGTTGCAAACAGTATATATGAACTGAATTTAAACAAATAAATTAAGTTAAACATTACTAAATTAAATTTATTTGTTTAAATTCAGCCCATATAAATTGCTTGCAAACAATTGCCTTAAAATATCTAGTAAATCCAATGAATATTTTTGTGTGTGTGTATGTCAGGAAATGTATGTAAATTTTCAGTACTGTATGTAAATGTTGTTACAATGTTTTTACACTGAAACCACAGCTGCCAGTTTTTACTGTAAATAAAAGAGGACATTTTTACACTGCTATATTATAGGAAGCTTCTTATTCTAATAACCAGTACAGGCACAGGAAAAGTGCCTAAAAAATGGTTCCAGATCTTGTTAGTGACGCATATTTCCAAGTACAAAAAAACAGCGAGGCTTTTCCTTCACTTTGTTTTGAGTTTGACATGATTCAGGCTGTGCAGAGAGAGAGAGACAGTGGGATGAATTTCATAGATCTTGTCTTTCAGGTCGACTGCGCTCTCTCTCTCATTTGTTTTCCACACAAACACTTGTTCCCTCCTTCCCTCCATCAATCGTGCAGACAGGGATGCAGGCGTGTGGTGAATGCCAAGCGTCTGACAGGCTGATGCAGGCTGAAATTCAGCCATCTGGCCGAGCATGACTGAAACATGTGACTGACATAGTGACGCTACGACAGAAGTAGCATATCATAGAGACTTTTGATTTGAGCCAGTAAGCAACCTGCTAAAATGGCGACATTGCAACAGGCGTAACACCACACAGAAGACCATATCAACCAGATATCAATGGCTTAAATGCACTTGTTACACATTAACAGCTGCATAGCAATACCTTAGCATCTTAGCAAACATTAACAACCTCCTAGAAGTAACATTAAAGTCGATGCAGTGAAAACTATTGTGACGCAATTTCTAGAGAAACGGAATATTAAATGAGAAAACAGTGGGTGTGGCTTGTTTTTTTTTTCACTGTGAGCTGATTGGATGTAGTAAGTTGGCGTTTCATTCAGAAAGAGCGGGAAAACGGTTTCATGTATTACACCAGACTCCTCATCCTTTTCTGTTTGTTGTGATAGCGCTGTCAAAGCTGACAATTGAAAGGGCGTGGTTAAGAATGTTCATGTATGCCCAATACCTCTGACAGATGTAATGTGAGATTTTAACTGAAAACAAGCGGGAAGTCAATTTTCAGACTTAATTTAAAGACTACAAGGGCAAACCATTTTTTTTCTTAATGAGATGCACAGAACCTCAAAACTAGCAATGTGAGCTAGCACAATCCATATGTTTAGTTTTGATTTCATGTGTACTTTAATTGTAACATTCTCCTTAGCAGCTGTATGTTATCATGCTAAAACGTGTGATTAGCAACACCCTGACAACCATCTGAAATATAAAAACAACCTATTTAGAGCTTAGTAAGCACTGAGAACCATATAGCAACTGCATTGCAACCTGCTAACATTATAGCAGCGTCCTGGCAATGATTTGAAACATTCTATTGTTAGAATGTCCTATCATACACTTGGCGCAATAAGGCTCAAGACGTCCGCAAGACGTGTTTGGCACGATTTGTTGCATTTTTCAGACCAGCGCAACCGTAATTTTCATGTTTTGTTTAAATAGCAAATCCATCTGCGCCACTTTGTGGACTCATGGGTGTGCCGGTCTATAAAGGAGGTGTGTTAAGGCGCATTGTTGGCGCGTTGCTATTTTGAGGAACTGAAATAGGCCGTGCAATTAACCAAGTAAAAGCTTGTCTACAGTCCAGCACAGAGTCCGTTAGTTATGTGTCTATGCAGGTTCAAACTTAATACACATAGGATGTACAGCAATACACAAATATCTTTACATAAGAAAAAATAAAGTACCTGCATGCCTTCTTCATGTCCGGGGGGCTTTTTCAGTTTATTCATGGCAATTTGCATTTGTATAATGTTATTATAATTAGTATTATTTACTATATGCATATTTATATTTGTTTTAATAAAACAAGTTTAGATTACATCTTTTAACGCAAAACATCTTAGCAACAACAAAGCAACCCTCTGGCTACCAACTAAAACATATTAGCAATTTATTTAGCTATACTGTAAGCAAGCACCAAGAACCCACCTAACAACTACATACTAAAAAAAAACAACCTGCACTCTTCAGCCGTTACATAGCAACACCTTAGCAACCATACTAGATTTTCAGGACTGTTATTGATTTCTGAATTTGTCTAAGGAATGCTTGTTCATCCAGATCCTAGAAATGCCGTTGCTAGAATACATACACATGAATCCATTAAGCAGTGTCTTATTCTTCTCTTTCTGTGTGTCTGTTTTTAGAGTCACTCACTGACAGGGTGGGCCGGCGGCGCAGTATGCCTGGCAGTACGGTGGACAAAACGGTGGTCGCTATGGATGCAGACACGTCAACACCTTTTAAAGTCACGGTACGCATTTATGACAGCAGCACAGATAAAAATAGTTTATTTACAACCTTAAGAGCGTTTAGACATCTCTCTGGGCTTGAAGTTGTATCTCAAAATGGCATTCATGTTGACTGTATATGATGCATTTTTACTAATGCGGTTAATTTTGTAATCGATAAGATATGATATTGAATGCAGTTTTTAAAAATGTAAATATGATCAGTTAGTTGTCTTCATGCTCTTGTGTGAATATGGAGTGAACTTTGAATAATTTCACTGCTTTGACTTGTCCAGTGTTTGCCATTTATGACTGTTTCTGTAGTTCAGTAAACAGTTTATTTAGAAATATTACAGGTATGTCTTGATTCCTTTCTTTAAATGCAATATTTCCAACAAAACATGTTGTTTGGATTTTTTAAATTGGTAAACGATGTCAAGATTTTAAGTAATCGTTAACATAATTCAAAACCTTGAAAATACTTTAAGTATAAAAAATAAAAATTCAACATTTAAGTTTTTATATATAATTTATTTAAAAAAAAATTCTTGTTTTAAATAAACTTTTATTTTACTTTTAGGTTATATTATATTATTTATTGTCATTTTATTATTTAAAAGGATAGTTCACCCCTAAGTTTAAAATTACATCATCATTTACTCTCTCTGCTTTCTTCTGATTGCTGTAACCCATCGACTTCCATAATAGGATAATTACCATAATAGGATATTACTATAGAAGTCAATGTGTGCCAGCTACCAGCATTTTCCAAAATATCTTCTTTTGTGTACAACAGAAGAAAAAAGTTAAATAGTTTTTGAACAAGTGAAGGGTGAGTAAATTATTTAAATTTTGAGTGAACTATTCATTTTAAATAGGGTTGGGTGCCGAAACACCCATGTAACCGGTATGCACTGGACCGAATCAACATATGAATTTCGGTGCCTAATTTCGGTGCCACTGGTGCTGAGACAAGGACTTAAGAAGCATCAAGGGGTACATCAAAGGCACACATAGTTACGCGTTGAGTCACACCATTTCTAAACAGTTCATTCTAAACAACTTTGAGGGATACGGACACGGTCTGTGATGTTAGACGTTTGTTCTTGTTGCTTACGGAACGCACGCACGTAGACAACAGTGCATCCGGTGATCGACTCCCTTCAGATTCATCAACATGCATGATCGCATTCATTGAATTTCCTTAAAGTAAGCGTTCTAAAGTATGGCTAAATTTACAAGCAAGGATTGTGACACAGCAACGTGAAGCAGATGCTTTACAAAAGTTACGTGTAAGGGGGGAAACACGTCCAACTTAATGAAACGTTCAAGGGTGCATGGAATCAAATTAATGGCAGAGGAATGCACTGTCTTTAGCTATGTTTCCATCAAAAAATGCGAATTAACTTTATGCTCAAAACTGGAATATTCCATAAAAGACGTGTGAATAAAGCAGCGTTTTCATCCAACGAGTCAAAGCGAACAAAATCGTAACTTCCTGACTAACTGGCGCCAAATATCAACAGTAAAAGCAGAATTTACTGCGGTAGGAGAAGATGTGTGAGTGTTTTCTTCATTTAATAAATTTATTGCACCTCAGAAGGCAATCCTCACACGCAGTGAACACGCGGTGGCGTTTGAAGGCGTGAGACGCGAAGCACAGAAGCTCTTGATTCTGGAGGTCATTAATAATATAATAACACTAATACTGAAACGGTTAAGGCGTTTTAGAATGACCAAAACGACATTTAAGATGTTTTACAATGTGCTCAGCCTGCTGGTTTATTCATTCGCACACATTTTTATCATCACATGATCTGTTATAACAAAATCACATGACCTTTTTTAATGCGCATACTGGAATTTGTTTGGTAAAAGTGTTTCCATCACAGTTTATGCACATCTTTTCTTATCAAATAAAAAGTATATCCTACTCTGTTATGCGCATTTTCAAAAATTCTGCGCATCTTGGTGTTTCCATCAACTGCTTTTTTATGCGCATATGCAAACTGCACATAAAAATAGGTGGATGGAAACGTACCTTTTGACAGCTTGCGACATCATCTGGCACTTTCACTGAGTATGTTTACATGGACACCTCAATTCTCAGAGTTTAATATGAATAAGACAATACTCCAATAGCACCACAGACACCTGCATCACGAAATACGGAGGTTTCTTTCCATTTGGCGAACTGTATCAAATTCCATTAAAACAACACTCTTCCAACACTAGTCCTTACTTAATACTCATATCAAATACCTCAGTTTGTCATGGGGCATGAACAATATGTTACTGAATGAAAATGAAAGTGCCGAACTGCAGTTAAAGTCGAAAAATTAAAAATGAAACACCTGAAATTAAATAAAACTTCTGAGGAAACGTGCATAGCCTGGTGGTGCAATGATGTTAATCAATCTATGTGTTATAACATGTAAAACTGGTTCATGAAAGGAACATTTAAAAAGCAACTCATGTAAACACCTTAATCATATTATTGTCTTATTCAGATTAGGGCAAATAATTTGATTACTGATGTCCATGTAAATGTAGTCACAAGCCGCAACCCTAGAAAAAAGGAGTTCCCTGAATTTTATGACAGCCTTTCCACAGGTTAGTAGTAAGCTAATGTAATGTTATTTGCATAATGCAAATCTTAAATTCATAAAATCAAAAGAAATACATTAATGCAATTTAAATGTATAAAATATGAATTGATGTTTACTTTAAACTTTAATTATATTGTCACAATCACCAGCGAACTAACAACCAGAGAAAAACACTCTCAATCACATGAACTACAAATCTGCCGGTATATGGACTACAGATCCCAGTCATGCAACACACAAACTCACCTGCTCCAAGTCACCATTGATTAAACACTCACACAGCTGAAGCTGCTCAGACTGATTTACTTGACTATAAGAACAGTACAAACACACACAATGTTGCTGAGTCTTGTTATCTGTAAAGTGACATTACAACGCGTTTTCCTTTGTCTTGCTTTGGCATGTTTTGATCTTCGCCTCATTTATTTATTTATCCCTGTCTGCCGCCTGCCTCTGACCATCTGCCTGCCTATTGACTACGATTCTGGATTGCCTGTATACATCTGTTTGCCCCTGTGTTGACTATTGCTTCCCTGACTATTCTAATAAACCTGCATTTGGATCCACACCCCTGTTGTCACCGTCACATACCTGTTACATATATTGTTTATTTAAATTATTAAAATATATATTTTCTGTCAAATAAAAGGTTTTTTTAGAGTCATCCACCATAATTTTGTTGCTCAAAAGTATCGGTTCTGGCACCGGTACCATTTTAAAAGTATCGATTTAGCACCAGTATCGAAATAACCAAACGAGACCCAACCCTATCTTTAAGTATAATATTATTTTAATATAGCATAATATACAAAATGTATGTGATAAAACAAATGACCCTGACCTTTCACTATTTTTAGATGACTTCCAGTATAGTACAGTGTGATTACAGGTCCAATCTTATTGAAGTAAACTGTAATTAAAAGGATTTACCAAAGGTGACACTTTAAACCAACAGCACACTTGTTTTTTTTTTTCGTCACAAGACCACACCACCTTTTATAACTCAGATCATGTTTACTGCGGATAACAGTTGTAGCGTGTCCCATAGAGCTTTACTTTAAGATTCTGTTTGTTGAGATTAGTGGAGCAAAGGGCACCGGATTGCACTTAACTCCTGAATGCAGTTCATTGAACTCTGGTACAAGGTTAATCCCAGCAGTTGTTGCTAGTCAGTAAAGCAGGTGTCATCACACACCCCGAGGAGAAACAGCATGTCTTCGCTTCTGCGCTGTACGCTTCCAGCCCGGGGCAAAAAGCACAGGCCGTAATGACGTTTTTTTTTTGCAGATAAGAGAGCGATGCGGCTACAGCTGCCTCTGAAACCTCAGGTCAGCCTGAGAGGAGAGAAGGATTAGGCTCCCTGATAGAATTAAACCATTGGTTAATAGACCTCAATGGGCATCTAATGGGGAACAGTCCTTGCACGAGATGCAATCAGTCCTGGTTGATTCGTGCTGTAAATGAGACAGATGCAAAGGGAAGCTTGCTGCATTTCGCTGCGATGTGGAAGAGCCACGGGCACAGCTGGCAGCACCAGTACACACGCTTCTCTGCAATTGTTGCATGGCCTACTAAGAAAAACCAATATAGAATGAAACCCCCTTACAGTGTAGCATGTGAGGTTGTTTGTAGATACAGTACAGTACATCAAGCCTGGGCTATATGACAAACATCTCATATCACAATATATCATGTTTCAATATATATTTTTTGTAATTTTTGCAATTTTAAAAATTACTAATTTTGTGGTGGTTATTCCCAGAAAAGATTTAGCTTTTTTTTAATCTCATTTATCATATTCGGTATTGTGTTAGATATGCAATCTTCATACATGACACAAATCATAAATATAAAGCTTCTTTATTTTGATCTCTTGTCAAGATCTAAAACATTTTGTGTATGTGTGTGCGAGGTTGTGTGTGTAAAACTAACAATGAGTGTGAATTATTTTACTGGTGAGCCCTGGTATAGTAACGTTAGGGATTAAGCCAAAGGAAGGGTGTTTTTTTCTTTTACACAGGTAATGTTATTTTTTTAAATGTTTATTTATGTGCTTTTTGCATTTTATAAAACTACAACAAAACTACAACAAAATATAGAAGAAAAAACTAACTATACAATAATAATGCATATAAAATACAATAAATAAAAAAAACACTAACCTATGACAGAACAACCAAACAACAGAACTAAGAATGGGTACTGAAACTCAGTACTTTATCGGTATCAGTGCTAAATCATAAAAGACTGACGTAGCAATAAGCTCTGACGTTAACAGTTCTGCTACTAGCGAATTATTGCTGAATAAACATTACTTACAGTATAATGAATAAACATTACTTACAGTAGCATAATTTGACTGACCAACCTTTTCAAATTTGTGATATTTGTCTGCACAGTTGGCAATCTCACATGAAAAATGCTTGTGTTTTCGCCCAATAGTACAACGGCGAGCATGTCACGTATAAAAGCCTTCACAGTTCTCGGCTGTGCGCCCATGCTCAGTGGAGGCTTGCGCTAAGTGCACACACATAGCTCGCAAGCTTGCGTAGTGGCGGAGAGAACCAAACGGGTTGTATTTCCCGAGTAGACAGCGACAATGCTCATTGAAAAAAACGCAACAAATTGTTTTCTTGTATAAGCAGAAACGCAAGCAATCTGGCTAAGCATCTTTCAAAAGTGCATTAACTGCAGAAAGACAAATAAAAGGTTTCGACTGACTAGCTAAAGGTACATTTTCCACTTTGTTATGCTAGCAGTCAATCACATAAGGTCTCTCTAAATTAGTATAATATGAATAGTTTAATAAACACACACACACGGTTACATAGAAAACAGTATTTTTTTCTGCCGTAGCCTAAATAAATCTTAAACATTAAAAATGCTTTTTCATCAGCTTTATTTACAAATATAGCCTAATAATAAATTATTCTTATTAAGAAATAATAAAAAAACTGCTTTTTAAGTTGTTAACTCCCAAAACACCGGTGACTCATTTATGTGAATGTGTTAATGAAAAATCCTAAACATTATCTGATTATTTAACTGCATTTTGCAACTAAAAGAGGATATTTTTCAACTATAAGGAGCACAAGAAACCAAGAAAGATCCCGACTTCTGCCTGAAAAGGCGAACATGTTGATTTTTCTCCAGAAGAATGGTTCAAAAATGAGAGTAATTTTCCTTCAAACCATTGTACATCCTTTTACAGGAATTTTTTTATTTATTTGTTTTACAATTATTGGTTTCATTTTATTTTCCATTAAAAAATAATAATAAAATAAAGTGTTGTTAATTCTGTTCAATTTGTTTATTTGTTTTTTTATAAAAAAAAAAAAAAAAAACACTACAAAAAGTACAGATAAGAGAACCATTAAAGTACCGAACCGATAAGTAATATCGTAAGTAATAAGTAGGCCCACACGGAATCTGCGCGCGCAGAATTCTGTAGATTTTCCGCAGAATTCCGCAGATTTTTAGCCCATCATTAATTCTGTTTATTTACTTGAGTAAATGTGTGTAAATCTGAATTTATTTAGTTTTTAAATTACACATATTTCACATATTAAGGTTTTAATTATGAGACTGCCAAAATAATTCCGCAGAAATCTGCAGATTTTAACCAAAATTCTCCCCAGAAATTGCAAAAATTGTCCGCAGATTCCGTCTGGCCCTAGTAATAAGTAAATAAGTAGTAATACTGTTAAAACCTTAACGATACCCATCCCTAAACAGAACACAGAAAGACAAATGCACATGAAAGCAAAATATAATTTAGCTGGAGCACTGCATATATTCATATTGCATAGCCCTCCGTACATTGTATAATAATATATCATTACTGTACTACTGTACTGCCAATGTAAAAATCCGTCTGGACAGGTTACCATGATGACATTGTAGATGATAGACATGATATCTGCTTGATTAAAACATCTTATTTGAATACTAGTTGGGGCTTTGGGATGCTGTTTTATTTTAGCTTGCATTTTGTGTCCAATCAAAGTCAGTTTAATCTGTATAGCATTTAAAAAATGGCTGCACAGTAATTTAGGAGTTAATTAAGCCACTTGATCATTTACATATGCTGGTCTTGTCTTAATATACAGTAAGGCATAAATGATTAGCCCTCCAGTGAAAATTGTATTCTTTCCCAAGTGATGTTTAATGAAGCAAGGGAATTTTCAAAGTATTTCCTACATTATTTTTTTATTTTATTCTGTAAAAACTCTTACTTCTCTTAGTTGAGCTGGAATTAAAGCAGTGTTACATTTTTGTTAAAACAAATTGTATGTTTATCCACATGTTCTGGGCCTGTCAAAAGTTGAGTGACTATTGGACACAAATATTTAAAACACTAAATGATGCCTTTAATTTAGAAATAAAACATCTACAAAATGATATTGTATGTTGTGTGGTAATATTTTGTTAATGTGTACATGGAACTTCGCCTGTGTTATGGCACCTTGCTGCAATTTTAGTTTCCCTAAACAGGATAATAAAGTTGAGTCTGAGTCTGAGTCTAAAACCTGGGGTTGAGTTAGCTATTTTTGGTGTACTAAAACACAAAACATCATTGACAAACAAAGAAAAAAATGTTATCGCCTTTGCTACTTTGTTAGCAAGGAGAAAAATACTACTTGAGTGGAAATCAGCAGCTTCACCTAAAGCTTCAATGTGGATGTGTGATCTGGTTTTATATTTGAAATTAGAGAAATTTTTATTCCTTTTTAATGAAGGGATCTGTCCAAAAATGTTATGAGACATGGCAACCTACAGTATGATCACATATTTTGAAAAAATAAAGATTCTCCCCTTTAACAGATTTATATAAAGTAATCTGTGCAAAAAGGTTTAAATGTGATCAAACCAATATGGCTTGGTTTCAAATTTATGTAGAAGACCACTATAAATGTGTCAGATTCTTGATTTGTATTATCATGTAGGTAATTATTTATTTGAATTATTTTGACAATTTATATTGTATAATTGTAAATGTTTACAATGCTGTAAATTTAATTTTTTTATTTAATTTTTAAAATTATTATTATTATTTTTTCCCCCATTTTGCTGTATTTTTATTTATTTCTGTTGTAATTTTATTTTACTTTTACTTGTTTGTTAATTCATTTCGGCGGCAAGGCTCAAAAAGGAAAAAAAAATACAACCTTGATTGTGTTTTGTTTAAGCTTGGAAAAATAATCACCAATAACCATTTATAATCAAATGTTATAAATATCCATATTATTAGCCCTGGTAAGAATATACTGTATGTATTTTTACATTGACAGTACAGTAGTACAGTAATGATATATTATTATACAATGTACGGAGGGCTATGCAATATGAATATATGCAGTGCTCAGCATAAATGAGTACACTCTATTTTGAAATTAATATTTTTATCTATTTCTCAGTGAATATAGGCAATGTATTTTGGTGCATTTAAACAAAACAGAGATATATTTATTAAAATAATATTTTTGTCAGCAAACATATTTGGAAATTGAAAGATAATACAATTAAATTCAAGCAAAATATTGCAAAAAAAATTTACAAACTACAAAATTTCACAAATAAATGTATATAAAAAATATTATTATATATGGATATTATAAATATCCATATTATTAGCCCTGGTAAGTATATACTGTATGTATTTTTGTGTTTTAAGATTGGAAGTCTGGAAGTTAATGGGATAGTTTTCTTATAAAATCTGTGGTGTTGTTAGACAAGACGGCATTTCATTAATCAAAAGTGACTCTTGCATTGTTACAGAATATTTCTAAGTAAAATAATTGCTGCGTTTTTATTGAATATTCTGTTTATCATTCAATTCTAAAAGTAAATTTTTCGTCAAATAATGTGTAACAGATATTTAAAAAATTACTTTTATAGCATTGATAATCGTAAGAAATGCTACTCAATCACCAAAGTTAAAGAAACACTGTGTATTCGTCAGTAGTTCCCCTAAACCTGTGATTTTCCAGTGGTTCTTGTTGTACTCCAACATTGGCATCAGCCTGTCACTACTGTTTACCCCCCACCAGAAACCTAAGATAAACAGTTATTCCACCGCTTTCAGCTCACCCATTTTGCTTAATTACAGAGCTAAACTAATGACAGGATCTATTAACTGACGCAAGACAGAATGAACACAGTGTTTGTAAGCACGCTTGCACGTCGCCGCCCCTCATGCATGCCGATGAGTTGTGTCTTTGGCTCCTGCGGGGCCACAAGAGAGTCCCGCTGTCTCCAGCGATACAGACCTTTTGCGTGAATACGCCAAACCGGATCCACGCTAATTGAACAGGATCCCAGGCTTGTCGGAGCAGAAGGAGCAAGGGCAAAAGTGCGCCCCCATGCCGTGCGGACTACTTTCAGAACCCTAGGAGAAATCCAATACCTTGCTATGGTGATGAATGCAGACGCGATCGTTTGGCGCATGGGGTTACGGATTTCCCCACAGGCCTTGGTTCCTGTGCAGAACTGGTAGAGCTTCAGACTTCTCTGTGTTACGGCTCAGACTAGACTGTCTGGCTGCGAACAGCAGATAATGACATTAGTTGTATAGTTTCAGCAGATGCTCAGACATTTTCAGGCTCTTAGCTGCGGCTCGCTGCTGTCGGGAGTCTTGTTTAGTTGTTATCTTAGAGCATGTTCCTCATGTTTGATAGCACTGTTATGCTAAGTACATTCATGCAAAGTCTTATTTGTTTTATTTCGGCTAGAATAAAAGCAGTTTTTAATTTTTTAAAAAACATTTTAACGTCAAAATTATTAGCCCCTTTAAGCTATATTTTTTTTCTCAATAGTCTACAGAACAAACCATCATTATACAATAACTTGCCTAATTACCCTAACCTGCCTAGTTAACCTAATTAACCTAGTTAAGCCTTTAAATGTCACTTTAAGCTGTATAGAAGTATCTTGAAAAATATCTAGTAAAATATTATGTACTGTCATCAGGGCAAAGATAGATAGAAAGTTATTAGAAATTAGTTATTAAAACTATTATGTTTAGAAATGTGTTGAAAAAATCTCTCCGTTAAACAGAAATTGGGCGAAAAAATAAACAGGGGGACTAATAATTCAGGGGAGGATAATAATTCTGACTTCAACTGTATATATCATATATATCACATTTTATCATAGGTAGGGGTCAAATGCTTGTCAGAACAGATATATACAGGGTACCTGAGGGGTCTTAAAAAGTCTTAAAATGTCTTAAATCTCAAAAGCTAAATTTTAGGCCTTAAAAATTCTTAAGTCTTGAATATTGTGATGTAGGTCTTAATTTTCCTTTGTTCATGTACAGCTACCCAATCTGGCCATTAACACTCAAACAATCACCAACAATCCCAATGTCAATAAACTTAAAAAAAAAAAAAAAAAAAACTTTTTTAACTCTATTTACCTTAATGTTTTAATTACTTTCCTTACAGTAACGTTTGTTTAAACATTCTCCATTTATTTACTGCTGAGGATGCTGACCTGACCTATATTTGTATTGTTATTAAATTCTTATTTTTGTATTATTACATTTATTAAATAATAATAATTTTTTTATAGGGCAAGTGAAAATATTTTACCATGATGACAGTAAATAGTATTTTACTAGATATTTTTCAAGACACTTCTATACAGCTTAATATGACATTTAAAGGCTTAACTAGGTTAATTAGGTTAACTAGGCAGATTAGGGTAATTAGGCAAGTTATTGTATGGTTTGTTCTGTAGACCATCGAAAAAAATATATAGCTTAAAGGGGCTAATAATTTTGACCTTAAAAAATTAAAAGCTGCTTTTATTCTAGCCGAAATAAAACAAATAAGACTTCCTCCAGAAGAAAAAATAATATCAGACATACTCTGCTCTGCTCATACATCCCGTGCTCTGTTAAACATAATTTGGGAAATATTTAAAAATTAAAAAATTAAATGGGGTTTAATAATTCTTATTTCAGCTGTATATATTACTTTTATTCATTCAGTTACTTTTATTTAACCAGCAAGTTTTTTTCTTCTCCCAAAAGATAATAAGACGATGTACAAGAAGCATCATTGTGGGAAAAAAAAAATTTTCTTAGCTTTTTTTTGCGTTTGAACAAGTCAGAATTTGCCAGGAGTATGAATACTTTTGCGCTTGACTATATAAGATATTTTGGCTTGTTTTTCAGAAAACATGTCTTAAATACACCTTTTTTAATAACTAGTTTTCAATACTCAATAACTAGTTTCAATAATAAAGATATACTGTACAGCAATGGAGGGCTTACACAGTGGCAAGAAGGTTGCTGGTTCGATCCCCGGCTGGCCCAATTGGCATTTCTCTGTGGAGTTTGCATGTTCTCTCTGTGTTGGTGTGGGTTTACTTCAGGTGCTGCGGTTTCCCCCACAGTCCAAAGACATGTGCTATAGGTGAATTACATAAGCTAAATTGGCTGTAGTGTATGTGTGTGAATGCAAGAGTGTATGGGTGTTTTCCAGTGCTGGGCTGCTGCTGGAAGGGCATCCGCTGCGTAAAACATATGCTGGATAAGTTGGCGGTTCATTCCGCTTAAGTGACCCCTGATGAATAAAGGGCCTAAGCTGAAGGAAAATGAATGAATGATCAGTTTCTCTAGATTTCCTAGATTTATTAGGTATGCGTTTATTCTATAAGTCAGATAACATTTCTTTCAAATTATATTTGAAATATATAACTTTTTTTTATTTATTTTTTTATTTTTTTAGAAAATTAAATTTGGTCAGAATAATCCTGTAATTGTAATTGAGCATTATGGTTATGACACCTAATGCTGATTTTTGTTTTAACTCTTCATATTGTGGCTGTACCACCACCTCGGGTGTGGATTATTTTTCTACAATTCATCAGACTGGAGTCAATTATTTATTACATGAATGTCAAAGATTGCTATTTTTAGACACATAGATGAAAAAAAATTACTAAATTTCACAAACATTGCCATTTACGATAAAATAATACATTCAAAATACATTAACAGTGCTGAAATAAGATTCTGTGCCTAGGATTTCCAAGATTTATTCAAGTGAGAGAAAAAACTGTGCCAAACTATGATTGTTTTTTTGTGTGCAGGATGAGGAGCTTCACTTATGTAGTTTGCATTTGACACAAAGAGACATCTGGAAGATTTGGCATAAGGGGCCTCCTGAAATATTTTATCCTAAATTAGATGTTTTTCAGGAATGTTTATTTGGTAACCTTGGTGCATTTGGCACAATAAGAAGTAGATCTCAGTTTCAGCGGTTATAAGAGGGCTGTCTTGTTGCTTGTCAGAACAATTTTACAGAGCAAGGAATAGAGCTTTAACCCATTTAAGAACACAAATGCTGGGTTATTTCAAGCCAGAATTGGGTACAATATGGGCAATGTTTTTTCGAGTGAACCCACTAAAGAGCTATTCTGCTAATAAATGCATATTTCAAATATATAAATGTTGTGTATATATTATAAATATACAAATATGATTAGAATTACAACATAGGCTCATTCTGAAAATGTAGCCCTATATACATTTCTGGAGATCGCGAATTATGTAGCCAGATGTATGTATGGCCGCATTTCGTCTTTAAAACGAATGCTACAGGGCGGTATGATGTCGTTCCTTTTCGAGCTTACCAGCTGATCGCTTACCTCCGTATGGACGGTTTTTCCGCTGTTACCAGTTCATCCAGTAGCTCGCCATGTACGTTGGCGGACTTGAAATGCAGAGAGGAGTTGACCACAACGATGGGGTACGAGTCCAATGAAGAACGTTTCCAGAAAGCAGGTAAGACAAAAACAGAAGCTAAAAAATATAATAAACAAGTAAATAACAGGGTGAGAATGTGGTAAAATCTGAAAACGTGGTAAAAATCAGGCGAGTACTTTTCATTTTCTGGATTGCTTTCGAAAGCAATAATCGGTTATGTTTAGGGAAGTGGGTCAATCAGTGCCTTTGAAATCACTAATGGTTGGGTTTAGGGAAGGAGGAAGGTGGGTCAGTCAGTCAGTCATTCAGTCAGTCATTCAGTCAGTCGACAGCGGCCTCTGGTGGATTCACGCGAAAACAGCAGGTGCGAATGACACTCGAGAGAGAAATTTAAGATATCCAAAAGCATACACAGTGGCCTCGTGTGTAAAAGACTGCAAAAAAAGACGTACCTCCTGGGACGTATTTGGTGTTCTCCAGAAATGTACAGTATGTAGAGGTACGTTTTCAGAATGAGCCTGGGTTGTGGAATTCATGTATAATTTTATTTTGTATTTTTGCTAATTACTTTGTTTATGATTTTTTTTTTTTACATTTACAGGGTTTGTATGGGTGCTGGAAATTCTTAAAGACACTCTTAATGTAATGTTTTCAAACTTTGAAAAGTGCTTAGACTTTTTTTTTCATCGCTTGAAACTGCTTAAAAATGTAAGATTGCATTCGTAATAATTTATCTTACTAAATAGATAATAATAATTATCTATTTAAATATAATCAAATAAAAATAAATTTTTATTCTTTTGTATTAAATAAAAAACTGTGCATGTACATGCATTTTTAATTATCTGTGCTCTTTGAAATTAAAATAAATATACATTTAAAAAGAAATGTTTTTTTTAGTATTTTCCTTTTTACTATATTATACTGTGGCGAAGAGGTGGCTCAGTGGTGAGCACTGTCGCCTCACAGCAAGAAGGTTGCTGGTTCGAGTCCCGACTGGGTCAGTTGGCATTTTTGTGTGAAGTTTGCATGTACTCCATGTGTTTACGTGGGTTTCCTCCAGATTACCCCACATTCTAAAGACAAGCGCTATAGGTGAATTGGGTAAGCTAAATTGGCCATAGTGTATGAGTGTGTGTGTGAATGAGAGTGTATGGATGTTTCCCACTACTGGGTTGCAGATAGAAGGGCATCAGCTGTGTAAAACATGCTGGATAAGTCAGCGGTTCATTCCACTGTGGTGACCCCTAATTAATAAAGGGACTAAGCTGAAGGAAAATGAATGAATGAATACTATACTATATAATAAAATAATGATTGCCATCTGATATATTGTAATGAAGTATAAATAAGTAAATGTGTAATCTGCCACACTAAAGTGCTGGAAAAGTTTAACCTGGATGCAGATAAAAAGTGCTTGAAAAGTAATTAAATTTGACTTTGGAAAAACTGTAAGAACGCTCTATTTAATAGGAAAATGAAACACTGTTTTAGTATACAAATATTGTAATATTCTAACATGGTTGTGCCTAATATGCTGTCTGTTTAGACACTATACTGCACCATAGGCATTTTGTAACAGATCCACAGATCTTTTCTTCTGTAGCGCCAGTGTGACTAACAGTCTGTCAGTGCCACGTTGAGGTCAGAACAGAGCTTAGCCTTCCACTGTCTTACAAAGGTTGTACAAATCCAAACAGGACCTTCAGATCTCTGTTTATCACACTCTAAATGTTTCACGCCATGTCTGGGATGGTCAGTGCATGCAAACGGACAGCCACACAATTAAAGCTGTCAGACACAAACTCATAGACACGGACACAAGAGGGCAGAGAGGGGCCAAGCATTAAGATGACAGGAGAAGAGGCTGAATGGGGGAATGCGGGATCAGCAGCTCAGCGTTACAGCAATTCAGTACATGCACACAATAGACATAAAGGAATCTGCAGACCTTCAGCCTTTTGACAGCTGACAGAGCTTATTACTGTGATTTGATGCCAACATAAGCGCATACAGTATGTTAAGCCTAGAGTAGTGCTATTGTGAATGCCAAAAAATGTTCAAGAGTTCATGATTATATACACAGAAAACAGAGGGGTTTTTGTGTGTGGGGGAGTGTTTTTGTGACATATCAGGATGCAAATGTGTATAATGACATGGGTATGACATTGATATTACAAGGAGATTGAGAATTGTGAGCACATAGCTGATGTTCCCATTATTCAAAAGGCTTATAAGTAATACAGAATACGTTTTTTCAGAAAATATGTTGTAAGGGGGGGTGGCATGGTGGCTCAGTGGTTAGCACTGGCACCTCACAGCAAGAAGGTTGCTGGTTCGAGTCTCGGCTGGGCCAACTGTGGAGTTTGCATGTCCCCGTGTTGGCGTTTCCTCCGGGTGCTCCGGTTTCCCCCACTGTCTAAAGACATGCATTTCCCAATACTGGGTTGTGGCTGGAAGGGCATCCGCTGCATAAAACTTATGCTGGAATAGTTGGTGGTTCATTCCGTTGTGGCAACCTCTGAAATAGAGACTAAGCCTAAGGAAAATAAATGAATATGTTGTAAGGGGTCTAGGGGGTGGAAAGTTAGGACGATTCTAAGGGCCCACGCATTTTGGGGGCTCCCAGAGATATTAACCCCCCCCTTCTCGTGATTCACCCGCAACCCCGTCACCCCCGGTTTTCACTTTCATCCATGGAAGGTTGTCAGAGGGCCCATGCTGGCCAGCGGTGCCCCTGGTGCCATATAAGGATATAAATGTGTATAATGACATGGGTATTACAAGGGAATGAGTTTATGAGGACATTGTTGATGTCCCCATTATTCAAAAGGCTTATAAATATTACAGAATACATTTTTTCAGAAAATATGTTGTAAGGGGGTAGACGTGGGGTAGGGCAATAGAAAATACAGTTTGTTTTTGTGACATATAAGGACACAAATGTGTAAAATGACATGGGTTTGACACTGGTATTACAAGTGAATGGGGAATTATAAGGACATTGTTGATGTCTCCACTATTCAAAAGGCTTATAAATAAGGCCGAATAAGTTTATTTTTCTCCACTAAATACATTTTAATGGGTAGGGCTGAGGTAGGGCAATGGAAAATACAATTTGTAAAGTATAAAAAATAATGGAAACCTATGGAATGGTGTTTACAGATATACAAAGACAGTTTACTTGTATTAATATGAATTGCTGCTACAGTGAAAGAAGTCCTGCCTTGCAATAAGCCAATCACCAGTCTTATAGGAACGCAACTGTTTGGGAAAGGGGTCTGTACAGATTTTCTTGTCTGTCACGGCAAGCTGCAGATTGAATAGGCTTTTCTTAAAAGTGACTTTGTGTAAATCAAGTTAGCTACATGTATGTACAGTATGTTTTTTACTTGTTTTTTACAAACCTATTTTGTTTCTGAAAACATGACTTTTGACAATTTTTGAATTTGAAAATAATAATTTTCTAATATGTCATTTTGGTTCAATTGTGAACACAAAACATACTTGCATGCATAACTAAACAGGTAATAAATTAAATAGATTTATTATCTTAATTTTTCATTGAAATTAAAAGAACAAAAAGAAAAAGAAGACTGAAGCAGTGCAATGCATAATGCACAATATGTACAATATTTTTTCATTAAAACATCCAAAAGCCTCTATAAAGAGTTTATATATTTTTCTGGTTCATGTACTTTATCCCAAATGTTTCAAGAATGTTTAAATCCAGAGCAATAAACAATTGTAATAGTGACACAGGCTGTATCCTGTGTCACTTGTGATGTCATACACTTTAGATTTCTGGCTTGATTTTCTAGAAAACAAGAAAATGCCAAAGATGTATCTCTACATTAGATATTTAGCGAAAAACATTTAATTATTAACCTTATTTTTCACGTACGAGCGGAGACGCAGCTACTGGAAACTTTTTGACTCAAGACTTCCGGTCTCGTTCACTTGAAACATTAAAACGTTCTTATCATGCTGCTTGATGTTGCAAACTGATATTTTCGTATTATATTATTCAGCTTTGTCTGTATAGTCACGAACACACTTGTTTGTAGAGCAAGTAGTTTAACCATTTTCTGCCTTTTATTATTGCTAGTCATTTCTCCCATAGGCAACTGAATCTGAAGTTCTAAAGCTATTGTATACTGGAAGGAAGTACACACGATTGTAATACTTGACCTCATGTGAACCTCAAGCGAATAGTTGAATTGTGAGAGATGCAGAGTCTCTCCATGGCTTGAGCTTGTTTGAGGAGTGGAGCGCTACACACTGCGCTGTCATTGATCCAGACTGCAGCTGCAGCCTCCAGTTTAGCATCTCCTGCAAACAACAGCAGCATCAAACGCTGCTCTTCCTTCACCCTGACAGGCTCAATGAATAATTCCATTTGGAAATTCAGCAGATGGCAAAATCCATGTGAAAGATTCCTTGAAAATATAAAACAAAGAGCTGAAAAATTTAGATTGCACCCGGAAGCCAAATTGCCTTTGAAGTTGTTTCGATAAGATGTCTTTAAGCTGACCTGTTTAGCTTTCTAGAGTCTGAAAAGCTCTTTAAAACAAGACTCTTTTATCTTTATTAATGATACGTCTGTTTCAAGATTATATACGATGATATCATCAAGCAAGTTTGACTGACAAATAGATTGGTGTAATTTTAAAAAAATGTACATTCTTCTCTTTGGACATATATCTTTATGTTTACATAGCATAATTATTATGATTTATAATTATAAATTGTATTATAAATTAGGCTTAATACCAGGGCTGTGCAATTAATTGAAATCGTATTTTGAAATTGCAATTTGGACATGCGATCGCGACTCACAAATTTCCCACTGTATGCTATTTGAACCAATCATAATGCAGCCCACCTAAACAGAGCACGAGAAAAGGAGACTGAATAGCCTGCACAGGAGGACTTGCCTTGGTGCCAAAAAACGTCAACATCTGTGGTGCTGGATTACTTTGGAAACAGGAAGGCTAATGTATCGAAGAACGAGGTTATTTGTAATGCAGTCATATTCATTCATTCATTCATTTTCTTTTCAGCTTAGTCCCTTTATTACCCTTTATTAATCCGGGGTCGCCACAGCGGAATGAATCGCCAACTTATCCAGCACATATTTTACGCAGCGGATGCCCTTCCAGCTGCAACTTATCTTTGGGAAACACCCATACACACTCATTCACTATACGGACAATTTAGCCTACCCAATTCACCTGTATCGCATGTCTTTGGACTGTGGGGGAAACCGGAGCACCCAGAAGACACCCACGCGAACACAGGGAGAACACAGGAAGAGTGCTTGTGCATTCAGATGAGTCATGTAAGTTGGATTTGAAAACATCATTAATGATTATTTTAGGTTCAAGTGGTATTTGTAAGGAATTGGAAGCAGAGTGTAGCTGTTTGCAAAGAATACAGCACAATCTGCTGTTAAAAACTAAATGCAGAATCAAGAGAATATCAATGCATTAAGAAAATCTCAGAATCAATGCTGAAATGATTTCTTGAGTGATTTGTGACCACAGCTCTAATGGATAGATTGTACAATTAAATAATACAATTAAATCTTATGTTATTTTTAATATATATAATAAAAATTTGAATCTTATAATAATCAAATAATATAATGCATTTGTAATAAATAATTGACCACAGTCCATTGAACTATATAAAAAAATCTTTATTTTCTATCAATTCTTCAGCTATGTGGTTAGAATGTTCATCACCCAATCAGAATCAAGTATTCAACAGCCCTGTAGTATATATATGTTAACCCCTAATCAGTTGTTGTCAGTGTGCGAATAATACATTGACGACCAGGGGGGTTCAAGTGTTTGTCAACTGTTAGTTTGTGTAGTACATGCTTCAGTCATTTATGTATTTACTTTTAATTACATCTAGTTTATTAATGAAATGCATTTAAGTTTTCAGCGCTTTGAGGGATATTTAGTGTTTTCTGACCTACAGTATTCTCTGATTAGCCATTTCAGATGTTACTGTAGGTTAAACTACAAACTATGTGTCTAATTTGATTTTATTTTTATGCTGAAAAAAGATATAAACACCTTTTTTGTTTGTTTGTTTAAGTTTTGTGAACACAATGTCTATTGGTGCTCTATAATAATAATAATTCCTTACATTTATACAGCGCTTTTCTAGACACTCAAAGCGTTTTACACATTGAGGGGAATCTCCTCATCCACCACCAGTGTGCAGCATCCACCTGGATGACATGACGGCAGCCATATTGCGCCAGACCGCACACCACACACCAGCTGATTGGTGGAGAGGAGACAGAATGATGAAGCCAATTATATTATGGGGATGGTTAGGAGGCCATGATGGACGAAGGCCAGTGGGCAAATTTGGCCAGGATGCTGGGGTTAAACCCCTACTCCTTTTCGAAGGACAGCCTGGGATTTTTAGCGACCACAGAGAGTCAGGACCTAGGTTTAACATCTCATCCGAAATATAAAGTATATCCGAAGTATAGAGTCCCCTTCACTATACTGGGGCACACAGACCGCAGGTACTGACCGGGCGCAGCCCTGCTTAGCTTCAATGGGCGACCATGTGAGAGTTGCAGAGAGCTAGCTGCCGGCCTCGCTGTAGATCTGCCACTGTTAGACTTTTTTCTTTTTTCGAATAGACTGATTGGCGCAATTATGCATTAACAATGGTTTGGACCGTTATAGGGGTGGTCAAATGTATATTTATATTATCTATTATTTTAATTATTAGCATTATTATTTAAAATACAGATCAGAGTGAAATATTTCTCAGTATTAAAGAACTGACCCCTCCTCATACATCTTGTTTTGACCTCCTTCAGGGAGGATCAAGCATTAAACACACCCAACCCCCGGTAATTTGCACCCTGGTTGTTGTGCCATAGGAACTATGTGGTTTGTTATGATCATTCGCATGAGGCCTTTTTTCAGATTGTATCTGCATTTCTATGACTTTTTTTTGGCTTTTCAATGTGTCAATCATCTCACTCAGACTTTAAAGAATAATTCAAGTCTTTTTAATCTTGCCCTAATCTGTAAGTGTCCTAAAAGCACCAGCTCAGCTCTCCCCCCATGAGTGCACCAGTATTTTTCCCCCCTTTCCATGCCAGCCAACAGTTTCCATGGTAACAGCGGCTTTGAGGGGAGTATCACATCAGTGAAGCTCCTTCAGCCCAGCGCTGCCAGCAGATGTGTATGTGTGTGTGTGTGTGTGTGTGCCGCACCAATCGTACAGCTATGCACGGCTCAACCAAACGCTATGGATGAGAGGAGAGTGGAAAGAGCGAACTGAGCGGCGTCGCTTTTCACATGCAGCTGCTCCAGTGGTTGATGAATCTTTGAGTTTAATACAGTCCTTTCCTCTGACTTCTCGTCCAGGGCTTCTTGAGCCGCAGACTGAAGGGTTCCATTAAACGCACCAAAAGCCAGCCGAAGCTCGACCGCCACAGCAGCTTCAGGAACATCTTACCGGGCTTCAAGAGCGCGGAGAATGACAGGTAAGGTGGAACCGCTTACCATCAATAAGGTTTTTTGTTTGTTGAATTATTATTTGTATTCATTTTAACACTTTAAATTGTCAAATTGACAGCTGTCAGTGTATCCTGTCTAATGTGCCGTCACATTGCTTGTGTTTGGTCATTATAATTTGTGTTAAAATGTTGATTTTGTGCCAACAAGTTTGCCTTATTGGCGTACTTTTCATTCTGCTGAATTTTGTAGCATTCATCACGCTGTTCTCCGAACATTTATCTTCTCTCTATTCATCTCCATTAGGATTGTTTAGAGTCACTTATTGCGGTGCTAAAATGTCTGAGTCATCTTTCTCCCCGATGAATAGGGATCACAGAGTGAGGAATGAATTGGATTTACTTGCAGGATAAATGCTCTGGCTGCAGTCTAATTTGTGAAAGATGCTTATGAAATATTCGGCTCCCCGCGTGTTGTTTGGGTTGTCAAGAGAAGAAATATCAGGCTCCGGGATGCTGAGTCCATATGTTGTTTTGATGTGACTTCAGTACAGTGACCTACACGCAGTAGCTTGTTTCCCAGCCTCAGGTCAGTGTACGTTGCTTGTATACAAGCTTGTAGCAATGCGCACAGAAGTCAACTCAAGTGCACGATGGATGGTAAAGTCTTTTGAGAAGGACGACTGACCATTACCTTTGCTACTGCTGATATCTAAACAATATTTTTCTTACATACCCAAACATATTTGCACATTGCATATTGAGATTAACCGCAATTTGACATCTCAGTGCTTCTCAGGGTCGATTCACAGTTGTCAATCAAGACTCTTTCCCTTTTCCACCTGGTATTAACATGTATTCAGATGTTTCTGATTTTGTTTAGGTGCTTCACTCTTATTTTTTAACACATCGTTTTTTGCAGGAGCACTGTTGAATAAAACAACTCCTTGTTATACAGGTAATGAGCCAAATGTAAAACAATGGAATGAAAACGATGGCAACAATGAATTCAATTCTTAATTCCTGAATATGCATTCTCTCATAACACGTCTTAAAGTAATCACTGATGTCCAGTAGGCATGGAGAAGGTGGTGTTCTGTGGCTATTTGAACACATTTGACCACAAGAGCAGTTTACAGCAGGGCTATTCAAGTAGTTTGTCATGCCAGTTCAATTATAAACGATTATAAGTACGATTATATAGTCTGAAGAATAATCATAGTTTCAGGGTTATCACATCTAATGTAAAGTTAAGCTTTATATTAGCTAAGTAGCTTAGATTAACTGTTGTTATAATCTGCATTCATACATACATAATCATTTTAATAATAATTCGTCTAACATATCTTTTGTTTACATTGCACTGAAAGGCACGCACAACTCTCACTGCTACGGCATGCATGAGATGTTTTCTACTGCGTGCGCCCGGAAAGCTGCGAGCGTGTTGCTCCGCTTGCGGCCGCATATTGGCATATATTCTTACATTAGAAATAATAAACTTGCACGTGGAAAAGACGTGATATGTGAACGGCCCGCTGCTATGGTTAATCCGATGTGCGTGCATATTAACCTCGGTGTACAAGCTCGGAACTTTAAACTAGCGCACAGTTGGCAACTTGGCATAACTTTGTTTAATTGCAGCAGTTTCCTACTGAAATGCGGCTTAGAGAAGCCTTTAGGATTAATTAATCGTGACGCATTAAAGCACAATTAATAGTGATAGTGAAATCGGCTAATCGTTGCATCCCTAATAACAATATCAGTGCATTGTACAAAAGGCCTTTTCTACAAGCACATCCAAATGTTTTTGGCTGCTCGCGACACTGGCTTAATGTCAGGTGACTCACGCTCTGCAAAGCTCATGCTGTATTGAACAGACGCACATCACATCAGTACCATAGCGGACGTTTTTTGACTGAACTAAATTTATTTTTGATGTCTTGGTCACACTATTTGGAGGGCCAGAACAAATTGCCAACCCGGCCCCTGGACCGCCAGTTGAATAGCCCTGATTTACAGTATGAAAGCAGTCCTAAACAGATGTGTTTTCAGTCTTGATTTGAATGTACCCTATGTTGGAGCATATCTGATCATTTCTGGAAGCTGATTCCAGCAGCCGGGGGCGTAGTAGCTGAAGGCGGATTCACCCTGCTTTGGCTAAACTCTTGGATTTTCTAATTTATTTGATCCTAATGATCTGAGTGATCTTTTAGGTTTGTATTCAGTGAGCATATCTGTAATGTATTGTGGTCCTATAGGCCATTTAATGTGATTTATGGACAAGTAGTAATACTTTAAAATAGGGCTGTGTGATATGACAAAAATGCAATTTCGATAATTGTTTTCCATATTGAACGATAAGGATATATATTTCGATATCAGTTGTTAATGCTTCCAAATTTAAAAGAGTACCCCAGCAATGACTGAAGCCACAAAAATTGAAGGGTCCATTAAATGCCATAACATATTTTTCTCTAATATAAACACACTTTTAGATTCCCATTATTGCACATTTCTGCTGTGTGATTTGCTTTTAGATCAATATAGAATTAAAAAGTCCAGAGATTATCATTGATATTGACATAAATTTTATCACGGTTCGATATAATATCATTTATCGGCCCAGCCCTACTTTAAAATGTATTCTGAGTGTTACTGGAAGCAAGTGCAAAGACCTGAGTATATATTATCATCTACTTGTGATCTAATTTACAGAAACACATTTTAATACCAGATTTCTTTCTTGCATTTGTTTCCCTAGTCTGAGGTCTTGTCTCTAGCTTAGTTATTGTATTTGAAAAGATAACAAAATCTTTCAGGACAAAAATGATCTGAGCTGAGTTTCTTGTATCTGGGCTCTTAAGAGCATTTTGTACTTACACGCTTGCGAAGGTTCTTTGCAACTCGTAACGTGATCGCATGAAAGCACTTTCTACATGCTACTTAGGAGTTGCTGTCCATTTCAAAAGTGCTGTAACATAAGTTTACATGGAGTTGTAATCCTGAACGTTTATCCAAATAACCATTAGTCATGTTGATTAGGAATCAATATAAAGCACCTACATGCAGACATAAAATGGCTGGAGAAAAAACTTAAGGTTAAAAACATAAGGTAATCAAAATGAAATGCCCAATACATGGATGGGTTTGGTGCAGGTCCAACCAAGTCTTTGACATAGATTTTTTTTTTAGAATTTATCCCTATTTCCTTATTGTTTTCCACTCTTTTAAGCATATTTAATTCTATTTAAATTTCATTATTAAATTTTGTTCAGTAATTTAATTTAGATGCGTATTTCAATTTTTTGGGTGTTTTGTGCATTATTAAGATCTACTTAGGCTTACAATGCATTTGGGAAATGCAGTCCTAAAGTTTTCCATGTATTATACTATGTAGTTATTATATGCCAACAATGATCTCATCCCAATCAGTTTTTATTTTTATTTAAAAAGAAACTTTAGGAGAGTCATCTGAGAGAAAGCTGACACCTTACAGTATAAGAGCAACGTTTGAGCTATACAGTATATACAGTTAGCAGTTCATGATATAAGTTTAAATCTTTTGCGTAATGACTTTTTATTTCCTTGCGAATGTGCCGACAGGGTTAAATGTTCTATTATTTAAAAAAAAAAAAAAAAAACCTTTATGGTTAAAATCCCTGCCCCTCCTCAAAAAGTAAGGATGTCATGCTCCAAAGAAGCATCTAAATGCAGGTGCAAATGAGGTCTAAAACATTTATACCTGTCCACTACTAAAGGTTGCATTTGATTTATCTTCCTAGTATAATCATGTTCAGACAGCCACAGTGGACCACCAATTTGTATCACTGAAAGCACGTAGGTAAAAACAGGACCATGAAATATCATAAAAAAATTCCATGACTCATGCTGCTGTATTTTATAAGCCATGAGATATCTCTGTAAATGTAAGCCGCTATTGAATAATAATTTTCTTTAACAATCAAATCCGGTGCCATTAGTCATTAGGCTCTTCTGCGGTACTTTTATAGTGCATCATGCTTCCATTTACTTTCGTTATAGTGTATAGAGAGATATACTCAGCAGGACAATTTTACTTTTACAGAAGAAATAATCTGATATTCTGATGAGGATGAATATGTCTGATATTCACGTTTACCATAAAAATGCACATTGACTTCATTTCAGTAGGGGTGTATTCTTATTTGCTGAGAAAATCTCAAGAGCACAGTCTCCTACTGTACATGGGAATTTGTTGAGTCACTCCACAGGCCTGCAGATATTATAGCAAGCACGCCAAAGATTTCTCGACAGCTTACCGTCAACCTTGTGCTTTTGTGTCGCTGTGGTGTTAGCGGGAAAAAAAATGGCCTTGCTTGTCCAGAGATTTTATGCCTCATTAGAGCAGCATGTTATCCGGGGAGGGAGACCGTCAGCCTTGTGGCACCAAGGTGTGTGAGCTGGATATGACATACTGTTTTTTTGGAAGCTGTGGCAGCCTCTGTACCTGACTGGATTCTGCCAGTCACAGTAAGTTAAGGGTCATTTTCCCCAAGCCTGTCTGTTTTGGCCTGCCAGGACCTGACGCTTACAAAGCCCAAGCTGATGTTGCGTAGTTCAGACAGGGTCTATCAGCTCTGCAGTGTTCTAATCAGGGGCGATTTTAGGATTTTTATTTGAGGGGGGCTCAGCTCCTTTTGAGGTTAAAATATATATACGTATATATCAAATGGCATTATAAATTACATTTATAAATAATAATTTTTATTAAAAAAATGTTTTTTAATAAAAACATATTTGTCTAGTATGGTAAGATTGTATGCTATAGCAGCATTCCACTGTATTGTATAAACAGGCATAGCCATTTCAGTTCTAAATGAACCAAATAGGCTCAACACACCTGTTTACTGTAGTAAAAACTACTTAATATTATATACTATATTTTAAATCTACAGGCTAATTCACATATTTCATGATCTGAATCATAAAAAATTCAATACTAGACAACATATGTTTCTATCTCTGTCAGTGACTATGACAGTTAAAATGAGTACTTTCACTAAGTGGTTCTGTCATTGTCTTTAATCTTTTCTGTGCAAGACTGTTTGGCAGGGGTCCCCAATCTCGTTCCTGGAGGTCCGGTGCCCTGCAGGGTTTAGCTCCAACTTGCCTCAATACACCTGCCTGGGTGTTTCAAGTATATCTAGTAAGACCTTGATTAGTTTGATTAGGGTTGGAGCTAAAATCTGCAGGACACCGGACCTCCAGGAAGAAGTTTGGTGATCCCAGCTGTATGGTATAGGTAACGCCACATGCACTGACTGTAATGTGTTTTATTTTGGTAGTTCATTTCATAATAAAAATAGCATTTTTCAAATTTTTCGCTGGAGGAAACCAAAGAGCTTAGAATGACCAAGAGGAGACATGCAATAGAACGTTCCATTGCAACAGCAGCGCCCAGCATCAGCCCCAGATTTCGCCATTTTGGAGTGAAAGCGATCGGCTGCCCATTGGATCTTATTGCTGTTGCGATGGCAAGCAGCTGCTTTGTTTTTTATTTATTTATTTAAAAAGCGCATTAAAGCTGAGATACAATCTGAAAGACTACAACACAACACTTACTATCACAATCATCAGCACTTTTGATAGTTATTTTACAGACTTATAATATGCTGTCGTTCTATTGGAATTTTCATTCCAAAAGGGCCGCCGTGCCATCTAGTGGCTGTTTCCCAAATCGCATAAGAGTGTCGCCTCTTGGTGATTCTATGCTCTTTGAGGAAACAACTGTACAGATGAGGTGAGCACAGATGAAACAGTGGATGGGAAACCCGATAACATTCACTGTAAAAATTGCAGGGTTCCACACAATTCCTTCAAGTTGCTCAACACAAATTGATTAAGTTCCTTGAATGTTTTTACTAATTTAAGTGGATTGAACATAAAACAATTAAGCTGTCCCCCCTCCAAAAAAGAGTTGTGGTGATCCAGCTTATTTTAAATAAATAGTTTGATCCAGCAGCAAAAAATATTTTTTTGAGTGTTGGGGTTCAAGTGATGCAAGTCTATCTATAGCAAAGAACTGCAAATAAGCCGATATTATAACAATTTATCGATAAACACACCCCTTGTTCTCTTGCACAGCAGTGGTTTGCTGATAAAATAAATAATGAAAGACAGGGAGTAGACTAATTCTGCCGCCGTTTTCAAATGAAATTTAAAGAGGACTAAGGTGATAATTTAGTGTAAAGTTTATGAATCGCAAAAGTTTTAGGGGGGCTGAGTAGAAATACTGCTGTAGCCCCCCAAAATAGACCTAGCAAAATTCCATGGTTCTAATATTTAGTGAAACTGAGTTTGTTTTTCTTCGCCTTTAGGTTTAAGTTCCTGGTCTTTTGATGTTTTAGAGAAACCCTATGGGCCCTATCATACACCTGGCGCAATGCGGCACAAGGCTCGACGCAAATGTTGTTTGCTAGTTTCAGCTTGACGCAAAGGTCGTTTTGACGTTTTTCACCAAGCTGTTTAAATAGCAAATGCATTTGCGCTCATATGTGCGGCCATAGGCATTCTGGTCTAAAAAAGGAGGTGTGTTAAGGTGCGTTGCTGGTGCGTTGCTATTTGGAGGAACTAAAATAGACTGTTCAATAGACCAGCTAAGAGAAGGTCGCAAAGTCCAGCGCAGAGGTGCGCCTCGCTTAAACATTGCTTATTACACACAGGATGTACAGCAATACGCAAATATCTTTACAAATAAAAAAGAATTAAAGGGTTAAAATGTTACAAAAATGATTACTTTCTACATAAATATAAAAACCACTGCTTTCATGCCTTCATCTCGGAGGGCTTTTTCAGTTTATTCATGACAATTTGCTTAGTATAATGTTATTATTATCATTAGTATAATTTATTATTTGCATATTTATATATGTTTTATTAAAAACAAGCTTAGATGCGGTCCCGGTTTGCACGAAAAGGGGTGGGGGGTGGGGGGGTGCACTTTATATCCCAAACTCAAAAGGGCATGTACACTGCACAAGTTGAGCCCTATGTGTGCACGTGCCTGTTTTAGACCATATGGAACACAGCATGTGCTTTTGGATATAACTCAGTTTTTTGACCACAGTTCATTAATATTGTTCATTTATTCGTTTGCTGGCAATTAGAACTGAATTTAGAAATCGTTTTTAAACAAATTTCTGCGCCTAAACAAAATTATTTATGTAGGCTAATGGATGTCTGTGCGTACAACACGTTTCCTTATCTAAGGAAGAGAGTGAAAGTGAAAGTAAAAAATGAGGAGGCTCATTCTCTCATTCTCACACTGCAGATGGTCTTTAACTGTTTTCTCGCTAGTGAATCGCTCAGTTATTCAACTTACAAAGTCCGCCATGTAAATAGCAAATGCGCTATGGCGCGACGCAACTGACTCTTAAAGGGAATGGGAGATGAGACTCTGATTGGTTTATTCTCAAAACAAACCTATAACTAATTAAGAGAATAAGCTCAACCCTGTTAGACTACACGCCGCGGCGCAAAGCGGAATTTTTCGTCCTTAAAATAGCAAAAGTGGATTCTGACACGCCCTCAATGCTTTTGCGCCCTGCGCTTTAGACTTTGTGCCTAGATTGTTAAAATAGAGCCCTATATGTCAAAAAAAATCCTTAATTTTTAATTAAAATGTAATTTATTTTTTAATTACATTATACCTTATTATTTCTATTTTTTTCCTGAACTGTCACTTCAGCATTATTACAGTAAAAGTGGAACAATGTAGTGTAATGTTGATTTTAATGTTGCTTTTCTTTCACTTTTCTTATGTTAAGTAAAGTATTTCTCATTTTTGTTCTTTATCAGCTTGATATCCAATATGCATTCTATAGGATGACAATAAACATCATAGCTGCTTTTCTTTCTTTACAAAGAAATTTCTTTACAGATATTTAAAATGTCATTTAGGCACGCTGAGTTGAATGGTTTCTTCCCAGCAAGCATTTTTTGTTTTTAAAAGATGTCTAATAGATGTCTAATAGACGTCTAAACGTAGTCGTCTTGACTAAAACAAGGCTAAATTTGGGCTGTCAGTAAAAATCTAATAGACATCTAAACTAGAGTCATCAAATAAACAGAAATGAATGACTACACATATAAAGTTGTCTAATCTGTCTATTTGATGACTAGTCTAGTTTTGGGCTATTTTTAGATATCTATTAGATTTTCACTGACAGCCCAAGTTTAGGCTTGTTTTGGCCAAGCTGTCTAAGTTTAGATGTCTATTAGAGGTCTATTAAACATAAAATTGTTTGCTGGGTTGGCATGTTCTTGGACACTTGGTATTTTTTGAGTGCTTATGCTAGTACACTTAAAATAAAGGTTCTTTATTGGCATCAGTGTTTCAATAAAGCACTCTTAACATTAATAGAAACTTTTCATTCCAAAAATGTTCCTTTAAAGTGAAAATAAGCCTCTTTAGATTATTCAAATAATTTCTGACGGTCTGTTTGCACAATAATAGCTTTATACATAAATAAATGAAGGTTTTTAAAAAGGCATGATGTTGGAATAAATTACTGCATTGGGTTTTTGTCTCATTTTGCTTGCCTGGAATGGGTTTTTTTCTGCACTGATGGTCGGCATCAGTATATGTGGTTTAATCCTTTATGGACTGTATTATAGTGCATATTTTACCTTTTTACCTTTAACTCCATAAAAGCTTCCATTTAGATATCTGGTGTCCTTTGGGTGATGAATAAGCTTTTAAGCTTCTAACTGGCCACTGCAGAGGATTTCAAAAAATAAATTGAACATGAACTGTCTGGATGTAACTCAAATGGAAAGTTCATTTGTTTTGTAGCAGTTGGATGAAAATGCTAATTTAGCGTTGTTAAATATTTTAAAACATTAGTTTATTCATTATTTATTAGACGTTATTTAATGATGTGATAGATTTAAATATAAGGAGCATCACAAAGTGGAAGATTTAATTTATATTTGTATATTGTTTTATAAGAATATTTGTTGTAATTACTTTAATTTAAAGAATTATATTTAAAGTAGGCACTGTACTTTGAACTGTATATATATTTTTATAAACTCTTAATAAATAATCTTTATTTAAATAAATAATTTTAGGGATTTTTTTTTTTGTTTTGTGAAAAATTTAATTATTGAGTTATTTTATTATCACAGTGATAAATATTTTTTTTTTTATTAGAATATGCAAGAGGTACACAAATTGGGATCACATACAAAAAGAAACAACAACAATACAGTCAGGTACTGGAAGGTGTTTGCAAGTATGTGTGTGTGTGTGTGTGCGCGTGTGTGTGCATGTAAAGGTAACTGGGTGGACAGGTCAGAGTACATACATAAGAAAAACTAAAAAAACAGTCAGTGGTAAGGAATGACAACAATGATAGTAGTAATGACAGTAAAAAGAAAAAAAGGACAACAGTAATAATAAATGACATCAACAATACTACTACTAATAATAATTACAACAAGTCTTACAATGACTAATGCTACAACTACTACTGCTGCTACTGCAACAGCCACAACTACAATGTCTACTACAATACTACTACAATGTTTAATACTACAACGACTAATACTACTACTGATACTACTACAGCATCGACTACTACTGATAATACTACAACGTCTACTACGACTGATACTACTACAACAACATCTGTTACTACTACTACTGATACCACTACAACGTCAACTACTACTCTTGATACTACTACAATGTCTACTACGACTGATACTACTACAACAACATCTACTACTACTACTACGGATACTACAACAATAACGACTGCTACTACAACATCTACTATTTCTGATGCTCCTACACCAGTGACGACTACTACTACTACAACGTCTACTACTACTGACACTACTACAACTACTACTACTTTAACAGCCACAACTACTACTACAATCACTACTACTGGAACAACAACAACCTGAATAATGACAATGACAGAAATACTTATTATAATGATAATGAGGAGATAACAGGATGACTAGTCAAAGCAGCAGTAATAATAATACTAATAATAATAATAAAAATAATGGTAACAAAAGTAGAAGTATTTATATTAATGATAATATTGAGGAGGTATTCTAGTATTATTTTAAGAATACTAAAATATTATTTAATTTGTAAAAGTATAGTTGATTGAACAAATAAACGTTCAATGGTTGTTTACATCCTTTATTAACATATTAGTGCTTGAATTAGATTAGTTTTTATATTTAATTAAAACATATGAATCAAAGTTTGACATTTCCAACCACTTAATGCTTCACCTAATGATATATAATATTACTTGATAATGTTATTATAAGTTGTCTCCTTCAAGTGAAAGCAGAGAGATCAAACATAAATGCACAAGACAAAACAAAATACTTTAATATGACCTTTCAGCCTTAAGAGAGCTCTTTACATAGCATTTAAAAGGACGTTTACCTATTGATTTTAACCCTTTTCCCAGCAACCATTATCTGAACAATGACAGCAGTGAGATCCCTTCATGCTCATGTAATTGAAGAAGACATAACGAAGGTGGCTTCATCTCAGCATTGTGATGGATAGCTCTATTCAAGGCATGTTTTTTATTTAGCAAAGGCCATCTTCTTCACCTCTGACTCACACTTCCGTACGTTTATTACAGTTATTGCTGCAAAATGCTTTTTTTTTTTTCTAACCACACATTCTGCTTGAAACCGATTACTATAGCTTCTTTTTTCTGGTTGTTTGTTTTAAGGCTCTTTTGCATCGTCTAGTTGGACACAATGTGGTTTTCAGGTCAGCCTCCCGTCTCGCTGCCGGCTGTTTTGCCATGTCCCACTTAATTACAAGCCTGGGAGTCCTGTAATAGAGAGAATACATGGCCTTACTGCATTCTGCTAATATCAAGAGACATGCTCGCCCAAGGCCTTCCAGCATTGAGCACCCTACGCCACAGATTACTGCCTTTTGTGCACATGTGGGTGGTCTTTGTCTTTCTTCTGTAGACGATGGAGTAATCGGAAGCTGTTATGTTATTGTGCTTATTTTGTGACCTGTGAATTCTGCCACTCTCACCATTGATGTGTGAAATGCATGATATATCAGTCAGGCTGCATTCACTCTTGGCAAGGTTGGTTCGATTACAATGCACATGTGAACACTGCGGTTTAAAACTTGATGTGGACAGAGTCCAAAGATGGGTCCTGGTCCATTTCTAAATGAACAGCAGTTCGACTGTCTTAAGAATGGAAATGGATCACATACAGTTGAAGTCAGAATTATTAGCCCCCTCTGAATTATTAGCCACCTTGTTAATGTTTTTCCACAATTTCTTTTTTAACGGAGAGAATATTTTTTCAACACATTTCTAAACATAATAGTTTTAATAACTCATTTCTAATAACTGATTTATTTTATCTTTGCCATGATGACAGTAAATAATATTTGACTAGATATTTTCAAAAAGGTTAATTAGGGTAACTAGGCAGGTTAGGGTAATTAGGCAAATTATTGTATAACGATGATTTGTTCTGTAGACTATTGAAAATAAAATTTGCCTAAAGGGGCTAATAATTTTGTCCTTAAAATGGTGTTTAAAAAATTAAAAACTGCTTTTATTCTTGTCGGGAAAAAAAAAGAAGACTTTCTCCAGAAGAAAAAATATTATCAGACATACTGTGAAAATTTCCTGAATCTGTTAAACATCATCTGGGAAATATTTAAAAAAGAAAAAAAAATCAAAGGGGGGCTAATAATTCTGACTTCAACTGTACATCTAAACTAAACAAAAACATACACTCCAAAAAATATCTTTACTGCTTGTTCAAACTACTTACTTGAAATGAACTGAAACAACACAAGTTGATTTGAAGATTTTTTGGGGGGAAACCTAATTGTTTTATGTTCAGTCTACTGAACATAGTAGGCAACTCACCGTTAGAAAATACTGGAAGTTAGTCTTCATCCATGTCATCTTCGTATCAGCTCTCCTCAGAAATATTCTCCTCGTCGCTTCAAACTATCTCTCAAACCCCTTTCAGCAGAGTAAAACTTTTGACGATCCATTTTCTTTGTTTCCTTTTTGCAAGCCAGCCGATCTGCCGTTAGCTTGAACTGTTAGCTGCAGGTGTGCGTCATGTAAGGATTGACAGCCCACTGAACCAGTGTCCAATAGATAAATAATTGTCGCCATATTTCTAAAGATCATGCACCCATTGGCTAAGCTACTGGCTAAAAGTAGCTCACAGATAGCATGTGTAGAACTTCAAAACACTCGACTGCTTTGTTTAGATTTTAGGAACTATAACTTTTTATTCAGTTCGTAGTCTCATTTTATTTGTAACATTGTAAGCTGTGACATTGCTTTTTACTACAAAGACCCCATTTTTGACTGCAAGTAACATAGTAAACTATGTAAACAATAGATCTCCGGATGAAATGGTGACATAAACAAATTAATATCCATCCATAATTCAACACTATTGTGTCAGTGGACTAAATGTGTCCGATGGGATGTTGTTCTGAGGGCTCTTACCTTTCAAAATAAACCATGATGTACAGCAATGAATGCGTGCGTGTCTTGTTATTACAATGATATTCACTCTATATCTAATAAGCGTTTTCTGTTCAACTTGCACAAATTTAGCAAATACATTCTTTATAAGCTTCCCATTGAAAAACAACTACAATAGCTGCAACTTAAGCTGTAACTTTAGACTGATGTATAGTTTGTCAAGATTACTCATGTTCTTTTTGATGTAGTCTATTCGTAAACACTGAAATGTGCAAGAACAGTGCCCCAGTGCGTCCATGTCCTGACATTAGTTGCATTAACTTAATGGATTTGTGTTGCGACAACATAAATGAATTGTGTGGAACCTAGGCCTGTCACTATAGCTATTTTTTGTTGCACGATATACTGTACCAAAATATATTGAGATAAACGATATTATTGTCATTTTAAGACCATTTTATGCCACTCATTTAATAATGGCAGAATGACATTATAATAGCATCATAATTCAAGCACACTCTTCCAAAGAAGACATATTATAATAAATTATAATCATTTTATGAATTTAATAATTAGAATTAGAATGTGAAAATGTAACATCTTAAACAAATAAATAATAATATTGATAAATATTAACAAGAATGTACGAGATAAAAAGAACTTGAAAAAAGTACCAGATTTATTTTCATTTGTTAGACACCCACATGAACATATACCATAATAATTTATAGTAAATACTTTTTAACCGTACTGACACTGACATCTCATATAGAGCAGAAAAATTGTTGCTGATATAGTTTTTTTTTAATGGGCGATATATATTGCATCACCAAAAATGATTGAGATCATGGCCATGTGTTGTGCGATAAGTCGATATATTGATTATGGTGACAGGCCTAGTGGAACCCTGCAATCTTTACAGTGTAGGAAAAGGGAAAAGATGTCTAAAATGAATAGTTTACCCAAAAGCCGTTTACTCACCATCGAGCCGTCTTCAGTGTATGTGACTGTCTTCTGTCAGATGAACACAGTTCTTTATAAGGGTGTTGGGTAGTGTTAGTTTTTTTTTTTTTTAAGTTTTCAAAAGTGCATAAATCCATTCTCAAACAAACCCATACGCCACCAGGGGGTTAACGCGTGTCTTATGAAGCAGTCTGATGTGTTTTTGTGTTTGTAACAAAAAAATATTCCTTTTTTTTATTATAAACATCTGTCAGCTGTTGAATTTATGTTCTCAACAACTTCTTGGCTGATCTCTGACTCAACGTACAGTATAAAGCATTTACAGAAGCTCCGGGAATCTGTCAAGAATGTGCTTTCAGAAGTTGTCGGATACCAGTGATTTGAGTTTATAATTTAAAAAATTTGCAATATTTCTGTTACAAAAGCACATTGATCATAAGATATGAGTTAATGCTCTGGCAGTGTATGGGTGAGTTTTCAACAAATTTATGCAGTTAAAAAACGGTCGCTACTAAGCCCCATTATTTAGCATGGAAGAGCCAGGATAGGATTTAAAATTACGCCAACTGTGTTCATCTGAAAGAAGAAAGTCATATATTGTACAGTAAGAATGGCTTGAGGGTGAGTAAATTATGCGTATTATTCTTTTTTGTTTTCACCTTTAATATGTGACCATAAACAGGACAGAATGCACACGCTTAAATGTTTTTCTTGTCATAATCACAATGTTTCCCTTTACAGTTATAATATAGGTGTCAGAGATGTTTCTCCTATCAGAAGATCGTCATTTTTGTCACAGTTGAATTGCTGTTTTGACTCCTTTGCACATTTGTAAATTCACAACTTCTCAGCTGATAAAAATCCCACACACATATACTCTAACAAACACATTCACTAGTCATTTTGAATGTTGTCAAAAGTGTTTCATTCTTCCCCCATCTGGACCAAAAGAACCAAACTAAAAGTTTCAGTGCATGCTATGTGTGCTCATGTCCTCATATCTGTGAAGGAGCATCAATTCTTATTGTATTTTAAGCACCATATTTGTGTACAAACATCTGATAAACATCTTTAAAAAGGATTTGAGATCAGAAGTGTCAGGAAAACATTCTGGCATCCGTCAAAAACCTTTTAGCAAGCAACTGGAGATTCAAACACTCTAAAAATGGCACATTGCAGTAAAAAACTGACTTTAAATAGAAGTCTGGGAGATATATGTGACAATATTGGTTTATTTGTTGAATCTCAGCAGAAAATGAAACCATGAGTAATGCATCTCAGTAAGGGACACTGTTTCCCTCAGATAATATTTTTGAGATTTTTTAGGTCAGTTTCTATAGTCACCACCAACCTAATGTCTAAAACAATTACACTTTTAAGTAAAACAAGTATTATTGGAGTACATTATTTCGTAATAAAAAAAATCAGTTATAAAATCAGTGAAGTTTATTTATAAACTAATTTTGAGAGGACCACGTGCTTAAGATTGATAGCTGCTGATCCCGCATTAGCTAATGCATGATCCACCAATCAGACGATTCCTAAATCACTATAAATAACCAGAGAATCTTACCTTAGCCATATCCATCTTGAAGAATCCCCCCTTCCACCCCTACTCTTCCCCTTTCTCTGACAAGGCAGCACAGAGACCCAATGGTTAGGATCGTTGCCTCACAGCAAGAATGTCACTGGCTCAGATCTTTACCTGGCCAAGTCGGCATTTCTGTGTGGAGTTTGCATATTCTCCCCATGTTTGCGTGGGTTTTCCCTGGGCTCTCCGGTTTCCTCCCACAGACCAAAAACATGTCACATAAGTAAATTGACCAAACCAAATCGACACCATAGACAAGCGTTTAATTCAGCATATTCTCTCCATAGTTATTCATAATCTACATTCACCATTATCAAGCAGGGGAGTTCTCGAGAACTACCTGAGCTCAAACTCCCCTCTCGCCCTGCAACGGGAGGGAGCCCCGGGCTCGAGGATCTCATGAGCTCAGGGCTCTCTCCCGGGACAGCATGCCAAACATGCTTCGTAATCAATCATCAGCTAAGGGCGGACTCTTGAAATGTAGGTTACAAGTAAATGTCGCTATACCATTTGTCCAGTGTTGCCTACAAAAAAAGCTATTTCACATTTCCTGCTCTTGTTGACCAGGAGAAGATGCTGTTCCTTTAAGACATATTGACTCAACAGATGGGCATCTCTTCACATTTTATGAGATGTCACAATAAAACCTGACTTATTTATTCATACATACATTTTCTTCTCGGCTTAGTCCGTTATGTTTTACACAGTGGATGCCCTTCCAGCTGCAACCCATCACTGGGAAACACCCATACACTCTCATTCACACACATACACTACGGACAATTTAGCTCATCAGTAGCCACTGCGCCACCGCGCCGCCTAACTTTTTTATTCATTCTTTTTTTTTATTTTTTTAGCTGAATTAACCAGTAATCAGATTGTGAAACTGCTAAATTGTAAATTGTATATTACATTTATTAATAAATTGTTTAAAGAGCCACTATTATACATTAAATGTTGTCTCCAACAACAGTCTAATATGCATGTAAGGTCAAAAAACACTTTCATGGTCTTATAATATGCATTTATTTTTACCTAATTCTCCCAGCGACTCCCATATGAATCGTTTAGCGATTCATTTGTTCCCAAACCCCTCCTTAGCGTGAAGCTAATCTGCGCTGATTGGACCGATGACAGCCTGTTGCGATTGGTCAACACTGACAGCCTTCAGCGCGAGACAGAGTGAAATTCCCAGCACAGCTTATCAACAATATAGAAGTAGTCAGAGTGCATACACACTTCATATTAGCGCAAGGCGTGGATTTTGGCAGTGAATGTAAATACAGACGATGGACTTGAAAATACAGACGACTAACTATTTTATTGAGCAAAAACTCCAAGAACTGGGGAGGAGATCGACACGAGTCTCCTAGCCCGTCACACTGTACCTCAGTGTTGCCAGATGTAGCTGACTGATTCCAGCCCAAAAACTATCCAAAAGCCGCCAAAATGCAAAACAACCTGCCCACTCATCTGGAAAACACGGTTGTGACAGTCACGAAAAACTAGATAAATGTTTTAACATTGGTAATAACATGTGGTAAACACTGCTCTACCTGCTCTTTTTTTCACACACACACACACAGACACACACACACCTATTACCCTCCTCCTCAGAGGACACAACACAAAAATAAAAGTCCTTAACAGAAACATTCAAAAACAGAATACATAGAATGTATATTAAAGAAACAACTTCACATTACGTTACTAATGTTACTAACACCATAGAACACAGTACCCGGTTCTCACCAGTGTTATCAGGGCCGGCGTGTCCATAGAATAGTGAGGGCGGCGTCCGCGAACTCCCCCGGTTCTCACTTTCATCCGCGACACCCACCCCCTCCCTCCTGGTCCTCACTTTCCCCCAGTCTCCCGGATTTTTTGTATGTGCATGAGTGCATTAAAGCAGTGCAGTTAAACACCAGCATATTGCTCTATTAATAACAATAACACACATTCAGTATTAATCCACACAGTGGCAAAAGCTGAACTATTCTGAACCTTGATCGCTGCACATGTGTAAGAACAGCTGACGGTAGCCATAGCAATGACAAACGACAGGATTGCAAGCTCACAAACACGTTTAAATCCACAAAGAAAGCAGCACGCGTCACGTTTTTAGCGTGGTTTCAGTCGCAAAATGTATAGGTGTTATATGTTCTCAGGGCTTACCTGTACTCTGCTTTGCCCAACGATCACCAACCCTCATTACAAAATGGAGGAAGAAACTAATTCATGAGCTGTGTGATAGTTCCTGTGGAGCTCTGTCAAAGTCTCATACATCAGTAGTCTTTTCTGATCCTTCCTTTTTTGCAAAAATAAACCTCAACCGCTGACTCTTTACAGCTTCATCTTTGGGTAGAGAATATAACACTTTCCCTCAAACTTCCAATAATATCCAGCTGAGCACAGCGTCTTCATGACTCATGACTTCAGGATCTGTTTATTTTTCTCTTTGTCTTTGCTGCTGTGTTAGTGGGCGGGACCGCAGGTTTAAATTTTCCCGGGTTTGCACGCAATTGGGCGGGGCTTATGTTTCGTATCCACGTCACGCCAAAACAGCTAAAGACTTGTTATCAAGACGATTCATTTGAGCCACTATGAGTCGACTCTTTTTTAGATGAATCAATAGTTTTAAAAACTGTCCACTTTCAGATTTAAGCCTTGGCTGGATATTTCACTTCACTTAGAGCTGTGTTACACACTACATAGAAGGTCATTTTCAAAAACCCATAATAGGGGCTTTTTAATATTTTAAAAAAGACATCTAAAATATAATTTAACATGAATATTTAGTTTTTGTATATTTTCTGATGGGCAGCACTGTGGCACAGTGGGTAGCACAATCGCCTCAAAGCAAGAAGGTCGCTGGTTTGAGTCCTGGCTGGGTCAGTTGGAATTTCTATGTGGAGTTTGCATGTTCTCCCCGTGTTCGCGTAGGTTTCCTCCGGGTGCTTCGGTTTCCCCCACAAGTCAAAAACATGTGGTATAGGTGAATTGGGTAAGCTAAATTGTCTGTAGTGTATGTGTGTGAATGAGAGTGTATGGATGCAGCTGGAAGGCATCCGCTGGATAAAAAATATGCTGGATAAGTTGATGGTTCATTCCGCTGTGGTGACCCCTGATTAATAAAGGGACTAAGCCGAAAAGAAAATGAATAAACGAATAAAACAATAATAGAACAAAAAATGTGTCAAAAAAACACCACTGTACAAAAACATGAAGTCATTAAAATGTATTTATTAAAATGTGAATGAATGAATAAAGTAACAAAACTTTAGTTTATTTTTTTATGCATTTAGTTTTAGTTAACTTTAATAAACCTTTCCCTAAACTAAACATCTATTTAAAACATGCTATTTTTATCCTAAGCCTACACGATGTGTTATCAACCATCTGGGAACAATATACTTCCAAAATATAACTATTATAGGTGGGCATAGATTAATTTTTTAAATCTAGATTAATCTAGATTAATTTCGAAATTAATCTAGATTAACCTAGATTAAAATGGCTCATTTGAATTTTGCCGAAGGTATTCAGAATATGTGTGTTACCCAAATAATAAGTCTTTGACAACAGGTTTCTCAAGCCGGGTGTCGCATTAAACCAGGGTCTCATCTCCAAAATGTTTTCAAAATGCATCACAAACTGCTTGAGAAACTGTTCTACTATGATAATTGGTGATGAAAATAAATGATGTTCAATAAGATGTACTTGTGTTTACTAGCCTAACTGTTTATTCAGTTAAACATGAATGTTGAACTGTAGGCCTACATAAGCTTCAAACAGCAAATTCTGATGAGCTTAATCTGACTAAAGTCATCACTGAACTAAACAGAAATGGAATTAAGACGTGGAGTTTGCAGATATTAGTGGCATTATTGAAGTAAACACCGCGGTCTTTAGGACCTTTCGCCATATTTTCCGACAAGGTCCACACGCGGCTGTCAGAAAGGACTGCGCACACACATACACAAACACACACACACACATCGTGAAATGCGGAAGTTTTTTTCTTACCATTTGGCATGCGTCATTAAATTCCATAATTCTCTCACCTGTCCTTACTCCGTATTTGCGTCTAATACCCCAGTTTGTCACGAAGGAATAAATGAAAAGTGAAACTGCCAAACTGCAGTTAGAGTCTCTGCTGATTTGATTCAAAAGAGCAGACGGCTCACCAGTCAGGTATACATCCGCGGTAATATATCAAGGTGAAAGCCATCATAGCTTGCGTAAAATAGACCCAGTTCCCAACCCAACTTTGAGAATAGATTAACGATAGCAATATTTCTTTATCGCGCGATAAGAGTCTCGCGTTAACGCAGCACAATAACGCCGTTAACGGCCCAGCACTAATAACTATACAACAAGTCCAAAAAAATAAATAAATAAAATTAGGTAAATTTGCAACATTAAATGTATGTGTGAACTTTCGTATATAGGAACAGTTTGGGGATATTTTCGCACGACCATGCGTCTGCATTTTAAACATTAAAATCGATAGATAAAGATTTATTTATTTATTTATTGTTTGTTGTTAATAATTTATTGTTATTGCCTGTACCATAAATATGTCTATATATTCTACATTGCTCATACTGTATTTTCTGTATTTAAATAATAATCATAATAATAATAATACATTTGAAAGAAATGTTTAATATTAACATGATGTTTCTATTACTGTATTAAAACTAAGATAAAGGAATCAGATCTTCAGTGGTTTAAAGTGATCTGATGAATTAGTTATACTGTTATTCCACACTAACTGGACATATACTGTTCTTCTACATTTGAGAAATATAAATCACAATAACTTTGTATTTTTCATACTGACACTAAAACAATGATCTTTTTAGAATTGAGAAGCTTTTGTTGTCTATCTTCAAGTCAAATAAAAATATATAATGTTCACAATCCAAATTAAAAAAATTGTATCACTCAAAATTTGAAAATATGGACTTATATGGTTCTTCGTCTAAAGGCCTCAATTGTAACTAACATTTCTTCTTTCTACCAGAACTTCCTGAAATGCCAGCTCTTTAATAATACATGTTCATGTTGTCAGCATTGACTGATATTGATTAAAGGCACACTGGAAGCCTCTGTCCCTCAGGATGTGTGTCCCAGGAGCAGGGGGGAAGGGAAGTGTGCGGGATACTGTTGGGTTTGGTTTGAAGACGTGTGATATGAGGGCTGTGGCGCTCTGCCCATAATGGATTAGCCTCATTAAGTCCAAACCTGCATTCGGCACAATGAGACACCCACAGCAAAGCTGCACGTTCTCGTCCTCCTTCGGCCCGTCTATCGCTCTCATTTTGTCTCTGTTTCGCCCCGTCTTCCCCCACAGTACTCTATCTATCTGACAGGCTTTCTGTCCCTCCACCTCTTTTTTATTGCTTTCTGCTGCCTCTAACCCACTAAAACCTGCACCATATTTCTGCTTTTGACCCTTCAACAACCTCAAATATCAGCTATGAATATGACGCTTGTGCATTCAGTGCATTTTTATGATTGGCCAAGGACTAGTTATTGAATTGATGGTTGTGTTTTTATTTTTTATATTTAAAAAGGTTTTTTCTCTCAAGGTCTGCATTTAATGGCAGATTGAGAAGGCTTTGTGGCTTATTTACTATGGTAATCCTATGAAAATTGATGCTTAGCGTTTCGTAGCTTTAATATGGTTGTAAAGCCTGTTACATCTTCTGTGGTTACTAAGGACTGCGCATGTTTTGTTAATGGTAATCTTACCATCATGTTATTTTTATTTTTTTGATTGAGCTTGCATTGTGCATCTCTTTACTCTTTTAAATCTTTTTCTAACCTGCTATTGAAACCACTACTGACATTTGCAGTGTCATACTTCTTTTAGTTCAAATTAAAGTCTGTATGAAATCTAAATTTACAGTGTTATTTTTGCTAGCACACATTATTAGTCTTAATGTGAACAATTCCATAAATGCAAGTTAATCCACTGAAAAAAAACTATTTGTTTTGGTATTCTTTAATCAAAATCTAGACATTTGCTTCTGCTCTATAATCGCATCAGCTTGGGCGAAATATTAATTAGCCAACTGTTAATTAGCTGTGAGTAAAATATGGATGATCGTAACTATAAAACCCCATCCCCTACTCAGTATTCCATTTCCACTGAAAATTCACAATCATACTGAAAGAAAAGATTGCAGCAACTTCTGGTTGAAGCTGACTTTAAGATGAACTAAATCTAGCTTTAAAATGTAATAATAATGATAATAACAGCAACAATAACATACAGATACGTTTATAAAATTAATAGCATTTTTTAAATCAAAATTACAAAAATACTACAAATTAATTAAAAAAATTAAGAAAACAACAACAAAAAAAAAATACTAATTATAAAACCTACAGTAGTTGCTCCATAATTTAAAAATGAAACAGCTTTGCATCTATCTAATGCTCACTTAAAATAGTTATTTCAAAATGCACTAGTAATTTAACCCTTATGTACTGTTGGGGATGTTTTCATCCACTCTGGGGTGATTTTGTGTTTTAATTTGGCCATAACTTTTTCTTTGTTTCAGCTGTGTTTCAGAGTTTTTGTGTCAAATCTTATTTTGACACATATTTTGAGAAAATGCTTTGAAATTTTTAAAAACCACTGCACTCTGGGCAAATGTTCTACCCTTTTGTTATGTTCGGGATGAAAACATCCACTGTATTAAACTACTGTAAAAAAAAAAAAAAATGCTGATAATTTTAGTTTTTTTTTTGCATAAATCTGTTAATCAACCTCAGTCCTGATCAAAACTACTAAATTGCTTAGAAAATTACAGGATTTTAACTATTTAATTGCCAAATTCAGAAATAATGTTACTGATTTGGTGAATAAAACGCACAAAATGACGCATTTTCAATATAAAAAGTAATTGTGGACTGGATTTTTGTTTATCTTTTATCAAAGTCTTGGACATGTGAAACAACATTGCCTTGGTTGCATTCTTTTTGATTAATTTTCTTTTTTTTTTTTATTGTTGGTGGCTGTTTTTGCCCTATTGACTTCCATCATAACCAACTTTTTTTGATTACAAAACCATGAAACTATATAATCATGCATTTTTGATTGTTGGTGGTTTTCCCTGTTGGGAAGAAGTAAAATTTGTCATTTTTGCTGTTGATCATCAGTTGGCACCATTAACCCTTTTGATAGGCCTGTGCAAAAAAAAAAAGCTTAGGTTCTGGATTTTAAATAGAGTATAACAGCAAATTAAAGTGTGTGTATGTGTGTCTGTGAGTGTGAGAGTGACCTTTACGCACTTACCTTGATGTATCTGAGAAAATCAAAATATGCATCTCAGCTCTTAGAACTACATGGAGTAAACAAAAACAAAGACTGCCATCAAATGTGTTTATAATGGAAGTCAATGTGGCAAAAAAAAAAAGCCACCAACAGTAAATTAGGGAGAAAAAATGAAACAATGCATCAAAACCAATGTTGTTACTAATCATTCACAAGTCCAACACTGTGATAAAAGGTAAAAATAAATCCAATCCACAATTATTTTTATATTGAAAGTACGTCATTTTGTGTGTGTGTGTGCGTTTGTGCGTGTGCGCGTGTGTGTGTGTTTTCTCACTAAGTCAGTGACATCATTTGTGAACTTGGCAATTAAAGAATTAAAATCCTGTACTTTCTAAACAATTTAGTAGCTTTGATCAGAACTAACGTTGATTAACAGATTTATGCAAAAAAAAAAATATATATATATATATATATATATATATTTACCTGCACTTTTACAGCAGTTTAATTAGGTGGATGTTTTCATCCCTAACATAACAAAATGGTAGTACATTTGAACAGTACACAAGGGTAAATAAGGTTGTTAAAATTTAGATGCATCTTAAAATAAATACGTCTCATACTATTCATCATTAATAATGGCTTAAGTTGGGTATTGGAATATAGATTTTATATTAATAATTTTAAAATAGTCCATTTATCAGCCTAATTTATTTTGCTGAATCACTGAATATTAAGAAAATTTGTTCAGAAACTCAATTCGGAGTTCTGTAAAGCATTCTATTTGACCCAGCAGTGGCAACTTTTCAATCTGTGTCTTCATTTCCCTCTCATTTTGAATGCTCGACATGGTACGTTATATAGATGGGGCCTGTGGATGATGTATAGTAATGAAATTCTTGTACGCAGGGCCGCTCGACATCGTCATGGACAAGGACAGTGACCTCTCTATCCCACAAATCTTTATTCTGAGGAATCGCTGAACCTCATTGTTATGATGTGAAGTAACACTTGAGCCAAAGGACAGAATAACCTTCTTGATAAAACAACTCCCAGCTGAATGACTTCTGAATTTAAATTCAGCATAGTGGTGCTCAGGTATTGTTAAAGAAATGTTCTGAGGTCAATACAAGTTAAGCTGTGCTGCAGCGTCTGTGATTATCTCAGGAAATCATCTCAGCTCATCACTGGCATTGCACAAGGATAAACATTAAATGATGTGTGTTTACAAAATATATACAGTAGGTGACTTGATGTTATACATGTTAAATAGGGAGGGAAATTATTGCAGTATATTTTTAGATTACTGAAACAAAGACGATTTGTTTTGTTAGTGGTTCTGGTGTGTATGATTTACTTACAGTGCTTGCAAAAAATTGCAATGATGAAATTTTCTGCAATGCACAATATGTATCATCACCATAACACTCGTATAAAGCCCCAATCAGGCAACACAACCAATGAGACATTCCCAAACAAATAACGCGCTTAAGCCATTTTTGCAACACAGACTTGTTCTGAAAACGTACCCCTATATACGTTTCTGGAGATCATGAATTATGTAGCCTGAAGTACGTATGGCTGCGTTTTGTCTTCAAAATGAATGCTACAGGGCACCGTTCCTTTTCGCACGTACCAGCTGACCACTTACCTCCGTATGGATGGCTTTCCCACTGTTACCAGTTTGTCCAGTAGCTCGCCATGTACGTCAGTGGACTTGAGACACATAGAGAAGTTGACCACAACGACAGGGTTTGAGTCTGGTGTAGAACGGTTCCAGAAAGCAGGTAAGACAAAAACAGAATCCAAAAAATAAAATAAACGAGTAAATAACAGGGTGAGAATGTGGTAAAACGTAGTAAAAATCAGGCGAGGGCTTTTTTCTGGATTGCTTTTTAAATTTGTTGGCTGGGTTTAGGGAAGTGCGTGGGCGGGTCAATCTGTGCTTTTTAAAATACTATTGGTTGGGTTTAGGGAAGGAGGACAGTCTGATGATCTGTCAGTCTGTTATTTAGTCAGGCAAACACTCAGTCAACAGCGGCCTCTGGTGGATTTACACGAGAACAGCAGGCACGAATGGCCCTAGCAAGGGAAATTTGAAATCTCAAAAAGCGTACACAGCGGCCTCTGGTAGATTCAAGAAAACAAAAACTGCAAAAAAAAACATAACTCCTAGGATGTATTTGGTCTGCAGAAATGTATATACGGGTACATTTTCAGAATGAGCCTGGTTTGCATTTTTGAGCCAAGTGAATTAAATACATACTGTACAGCACAACCAGTAAAGTTTGATTGTTTGATAGTTTGAGTAAATGACTTTTAAACCTTGTCCTAACTACACATGATACATGATACCTTTTCAATGTTACAATGAGTTTTTGTCCCAATCATCCACAATGGCAAATGTGAAATTTCTATTTTAAAAACATTCATTCAGTTTCTATTTCTGCGATGCCGCGGCTGAACAACAGCATAAACTACTATGACAATGATCACCTTAAGTGCTGATTATGTGGTTTAATCAGTGTCAAATGTCTCCAATGTGAGTCTGAATATCATTTTATGTGACATTTATAGTCAAAGTGAAAACAGAAGCCGATAGTTTACCTCAGATCTAGCAAACTAGCAAACATACAGTTTGAAAATGAACGTTAGAACTGTGACTCAGTTCAAACAACAAATATCAGTTTATCAATAAAGTTAAAAGAGGTTTAATATGTATAATAAGATTATAAATCTTAACATTTTGTTGGAGTTCACTTCTCTATTCTGAATGGCTCTTGTATTTAAAATTTTCTGTCGTTTCTAGTCTGGTGCGGACAGACAAATTTGCTTGTTGCTGGAATCTTGTCACATCATGTGTGGTTAGGACACGGTGCCATGAATTATTTATACTAAATGAATCACATACAACACAACTAGTGCAAACTGATTGCTGAACAAACTACTTCTTAGGGTTCATCATTTGCAACCTCTATATAACCAGATTCCTGAACCATTGACTCTTATGAACCGATTCTTATAAGTGAATCATACACATACTGTAGACATAAAGTGAATTATACACATAAAGGGGACAATCCTTCCGCTTTAGTTGGAAATTATTATTGTTAACCTGAAGTTGTAGTGAATAATGTGTTTTTTTTAACATTACAAATAACACCTCTGCCAGATTAAGCATCCATTCATTAAAATTTATTGCCGAATCTAAGCCAATTCTCCTGCAAATAACAACTCTATCACACAATAATCCATACAATAATCTGTATACTGGTGAATAAATCGAGGCATAATCTGGTGAGGGAAGCATTTTTCGAGAATACTTTTAATATAAGCATCACAGAACAAACTAAGGCCCAATCCCAATTCTATTTTTGTACCCCTACCCCTTTCTTCAAAATCTTCAGCAATCTTCAAAATTTACGCCTAAGAATTGGGACAGACTCCAGCGCCTGTACACGTCATCATGTCATCACGATCTCTTGCTTCATGTGAGATCAGACGATCGCGACTGCTGTACTTATTCCAGTTGTGTTATTTTTTGGTATTTATCTTCAGGAAATCACTGAAGGCATATGTTATCATAACGATCTAATGTTGCAATAAGATCGTAACTATACTGCGCATTTACACCATGGCCATATTCATCGATGTAAACACATCAAAACAACATTAACATTATCCCAGACACTGTAAAAAGCCCATTCCCAGCCACTAGACTTTTCTGACAGGGTATTTGAGCGTTTGTGGATCTCCTTACTGGGTGCAGCTGTGGCTGGTGTATTCTGGGAAATTTCCTTACCCCTTGGTTACGAGTGTGGTCCTAAAAAATCTTCGTTCAAAGGGGTATTCACCTTTTCCCCTTAGCCCTACGCCTTCAAGCTAAAGAGAATTGGGACACCCCTACCCCTTCACGGGACCGCGCAAGGTAAGGGGAAGGGCTAAGAGGTAGAATTGGAATTGGGCCTAAGGGTGCTTTCACACCTAGACTTTTGTTTCGGAACCTGGCACATTTCCCCCTTTAGCCGGTTCATTTGCGCGGTTAGCGCGATTCACCAAAACAATCGGTCCGAGATCGCCTGAATGAGGTGGTCTCAGCTCGATTGAAACCAATACCAACACTAATATGTAACCTGAACCTGCATCTAGCCTAACACAAACATTTGTATTCTGCCTTTCAGCTCAATACTTCTTTAGGGCCTTCCAGAAAACACAAATACAACATAATTGGAACATAACTTTATTTTAGATATACTGTTTATTTGTTTTATTTTGAATGTGTATTTGGTAGTATATAAATTTATCAAAGGTGCAAAAAATCACACTTTTCTATATATTAAATCAAGCAAAAATAAATCACCTAAAAAGATAAAGCACCAACAAAGTCCCATTTATGTGCATTTATTACAGATGTGACATTTTTTGTAAGCGACCAGGTCTATACATCAAAGTCAATGTAGCTGATTCACATACAAACTACACATACAAACAACTCAGTCTTTTAAACAAATTGGATACATACAATACATTCACTGTAGTCTGGTGCATAAAGGAATGACTAAGCCAGTTCATTTTTTTCACCTGTTTGATTCAAGCCAAATGAAGTACAACTTGTGAGACTTTTACATCAGTGATGCTACTGACTACACGTTTTTGCATCTTAAATGCAATTTCAGACTTCCTTTGTTAGTAACGCATAACTGAAACTCCACAGCTTAAATAGCTCACACTTTTGTACAGAAGAATTGATTTTTCTGCTTTTAAACTCTCTAAATTCATCCACAGATTTTCATTGTGAGCCCAGACCTAGTTTTATGTACAACACTTGGAGTATGTGTTTTTGAAAGACATTCAACCAACATCTTTCAGTTTCTTCAATGCGAAGCATGATCGGTGAAAACCAACTTTCGATTTGAGAAAACAAAAGTAATGATTTATATTAAGAGCAGTAGAATAATAGGATGGCCTTTAGATTTTGAGTTATTTCTTGTAGCACTTCATACGGTAGAACAGTTTGCGTAAGACTGATGGTGCAATTGGGATAGAACCGAATAGATGGATTGCAATTTACATGTTAAAAGATGGCTTAAATTTGCACTGTCAGTTTGACAGCAGAGAATGCGGTTTAGCTCTAGTAATGGGTCTTTTTGCAATGACCATGACCTGAGCAAATTGATTTACTCAGGAAGAAGTGTCTTTCAAATTCACACTCCAATCCAGGAGGATCGCAAAGAGAGGAGCAACCCGAACGCAGCTGTCAATTCTGTCACCTGATTCCTCCTGTTCAATGTAGAGCGGTTGAGACGAAGCTTCACACACCGCATGAACGCCAGTCGTTACACCGCCGTCACTCGCAGATCCCACAGATCCCACTCTGACAGAATGACAGCTTCTGGAAGTTTGCAAACATCTGTATTATGCAGATCACTCTGACTTCATAATTGCCTAAAATATGTTACGTGAGGTTTGTCAGACAGAAACAGACCAAAAACAAACCCTGAAATTGCCAGTCAATTTGACAGGTCTTCTAATCGAAATTCAAAGAGTGAATAAGAAGTTGAAAAAAGATGTAGTATCGGTTGATGCTAATGCTCACCAAGTCTGGGTTATGTAACTTGTGTAAGGTGGACATTTTTTCAGCACCTATATTAGCTAATTACTGCATTTAAATCATAGACTGTAAAAGATAAGGACGTAGAATCTGTGACGTCAACCATAGGTTTCTTGAGAACTCAAAAGAAGCTACAAGTAGGCGTGACCAACCGTCACCACGATTTTGTTCGCGCATCAACACACCCACTAGGGGATACCAAACAAGGGCAAAGAGGCAGAGCATGAGCGGAGCTACAAACGCCTGCTAGCATTTAGCTTAGACGGGCTTTTTATGAAATCCAGGCATAACACTCTATGACAATGTTTAAGATGACTGTTCTATAGTCTACAGCTAATCAATCTGTCAGATTCTGGAGTGCATTACAGGTCTAAAGACAAATATAAATGATAAATGATCTTAAATAAAACAAATACATTTATAGAGATGGTATATGGGTATATAATTTCACTCACCTGGGAAATAGAGGCCGCGTGAATGGTTTGTGAGCACAATTAAGTGCACACAGCATGCCATATCATCTGATAATTTTAAGAAATAAGTCCAAAAGGCAACTGACTGTGTAAAGCCACATAAAACAATGCAAAAATACGATGTATATGCAGAGTTCAGCGGCTAATCAGCCGGAATCAGCTGAGGTGAAGTGACAGAGGCCAGCGAGACCTAGCTGTCACTCAAGTGGCCACGCCCTTAATTATGCAGACTTAATATAACTTAATATAAACGAAACGGATTAAAAAATTCACCCCCCTCACAGTTGTCATGAAGGGTAATATTAGCTATATGAACTAAAATCGTTCTTTGTACCAGGCTGTAAACACCAAGGGTCAATAGAAATTTGCTTTATTATGGAGCAAGGACTAGCGAAATTTCGATGAATTGCAGTTTCAGTTACTTCCGTATTAGCTTTACGTGGGAGAGCAGGAGGTTGCCGCTTGATTTAAACTGAGAACCTAAATGTCGTAGTCTGGCAAATGTGTGGCTAAGTGCTGTTTAGACCGGTTTCTCTAATTAATTTAATTGCTTACAATATCTAATACAATAACGATCAAATACATATCTATAGAACTAAGTTTTGTGAAACCATTTTCACACTCACTATTTGAAAAAAGAAAAAAAAGAAATTATGGCTAATTTCAAATAGTGGATGAATGTTTATGCCATAGTGTTTGAATGTACAGTAAATGTGAATCATTTTCATATTGTTTCAGTTTTATTTAATGGTATGAATTTGCTTTTGTTTTTTAAAATCCATTCTACACTGTAAAGCCCAACAGTCAACTTTATCAAATGAAATGAGTGTAGTAAATTTTAAATTTACTGAAAATTAATTCTACGCATTTGAAAAGAGTTTTGAACTCAGTGTTGAAGGTAATGAGTTAATTAAGTACCTCATTACTTTAACTCAAATGGAGTAAGTTCACAGTACTCATATAGATTAGTTTTTAACAAATTAATAAATGGCTATATAAATTATAGCCTATGGTTGTTAGACTGTTGCACTTTTTTGTGTTGTCAATGCTCGTGTTTATATAGGCCTATTGTTGTGTGTGCAACATTTCTATATTTATAACCGTCTCCGAGGAATGTGGGGGTCACGAGTCACTGGCGGGCTGAAAAGTTTGGGAACCCCTGCTAGCTATATATATATATATATATATATATATATATATATACGCACACACACTATATATATATATATATATATATATATATATATATATATATATATATATATATATATATATATATATATATATATATATATATATATATATATATATATATATAGGGCTTGACATTAACTTTTTGATCACCAGCCACTGTGGCTAGTACTTTCCAACATTACTAGCCATTGCCATTTTCACTAGCCACACTTTTGTTGTTGGGAAAATATCTTTTATACGCGGGGTCACGAGTTTTATATGTGGGGGTCACGAGTCACTGGCGGGCTGAAAAGTTTGGGAACCCCTGCTAGCTATATATATATATATATATATATATATATATATATATACGCACACACACTATATATATATATATATATATATATATATATATATATATATATATATATATATATATATATATATATATATATATATATATATATATATATATATATAGGGCTTGACATTAACTTTTTTGATCACCAGCCACTGTGGCTAGTACTTTCCAACATTACTAGCCATTGCCATTTTCACTAGCCACACTTTTGTTGTTGGGAAAATATCTTTTATACGCATAAATTTGACTTTGACATGCTAAAATGACTTGATTCAGATGTTGTGTTATGTCCACATGCCTCCTCATTCATTTAACTTCTTGTGTGTACAGTATTGTGTATTAGCTTGCTCAGTGTGCATGAGCAAGTGGGTTGTGTCGCAATGCAATCAGTTTTTATTTCACGTGACTTTTCAGGGCTCGAAATTAAGGATTCAAATCTATTAATGTAAAGCATACTAGAAAATATTAATTTAAAAGAGATATCTGTGAGGGGTGTACTAATATACACTGAGCACTGTTACTAGATTAACAACTAGATAAAATATCTAAAGTTTATATACTGTATGAAACAGTGAAAAGTATCTATAGAAACTGATAATAAAGTCTCTTATTTTTAATGCTGCGTTTTATGTCCGATGCCTGTACTCTCAACACTGGAAATCCTATGAAATCATTTAGGATTTAGATAATGTTTTCATTATGACTTCAGTGATTCTACAAGTTCTATAAGCATTCAATATTATCTAGTTACATTTCTTATTTAAATCAAAATGAAACAACACAATTCTTGAGGTTTTTTTTTGGGACAACTTAATTGTTATATGTTCAATCCACTTAAATAAAAAAAATAAGTTAACTTAATTCCTTCAAGTCAATTGTGTGGAACTCAGAATTTTTACAGTATAATATGTCCTGACCCTCATTTATGATTAAAAAAAAACTATTATGCTTTATAATATTAAATATGAATGATATTTTCCAGTATGAAACAGAAGCACAAAACCCAACACTTATCAAGGCTTCATTTGCAGTATCTCTGACTGTCTGTTTCTGAGAGCAGTGTGAATCTGGCCTGAGTGTTTAACAGAGTCTGGCAGATTCACTCCAGTTCAGGGATCAATGACAAATCTAATTATCAGATAAGCCTTTGCTATGATACAGAGCAATCTTTCAAATGGCAGTTTTGCTTGGCCTCTGCAGTCTTTTTTATATTCTACCTACGCCACTTCAGGTATTTCTTTTTTGTTAATATATTAAACGGCCACACATGCAGTCAAAACAGGGCTTTTCTTCACAGGGCTTATTGCTATTCACTCTCATTGAGACTCTCCGACGGGCTTTTTTGTCTGCCACTGTCTTTTGCATATTGAAACCGTTTCTAATACCCTTGTGAGTTAGGCTTTCATTTGTGACACTTTGTTTATTATAAGGTCTTATTAAAATGCACCACACTGTAGAGCGTATGTGCAATTTTGTGTTGTTGTCCCTCAAAACATCTCGGCAATCATCTTCATTTAATGACAAGGTAATTTGTGTCAACACCTCGCAGTCTATAGAGGGAAATTGCAGTCGAAATTGCTCCAGTTATGAAAACAGTCAGTCGCTGGGTATAAAAGCTAATCTTACCCTCTAGAGTTGCCATAGTAACAAAGATAAATATTAAGTACAATTCTATAAGCCGTTCGGCCATTCTCCCTTTACAGACACACTAAGACAAGACACTGGGGAAGAATGGGGTACACAAAATGTTGTCACCATACGTGCACAGTTAATTAATTACATTTTATCACTACATCATTATAACTTTTTTGTTTAAAGTTGTTTAAAATGGCGTTTAAATATGAAATATGCATTAATTTGGATTTATTTCTAGCACAAAATTCTGAACATTGAATGGGTTCAAATTTTTTTATTTTGAATTTTATTCATTAATTTATTTGTTCATTTTTGACACATTAGATTAAAAGGTTTTATAGGGAGGATTTAGGAAATCCCTATATATACTTTTATCACACTGTAATTCAGAAAATACAGTAAACATCCAGAAAGAAAAAGAATACATAATTTAGTTTCGTGTGTGATATTGCATTTATACAACAGTTTGACGGGATAATCGTGTATATAAAAAGAAAATCAAACGCATAGGGTCTCAACTACTTTCTTCTGCTATTCATTCACATCTGCAGCTGACCGTCAGAACAACAGAAACCGTTGCTACTTCACACACGTCACTTTAGAGCTAGTATTTAAATGATTCTCTTGCGTAATGTCTAAAATGATGACAAAACAGGTGATTTTGCTTAAATTATAAGATTATAAGGCTGAACGGCATGAAATGTCATCAGTCTACAGAGATTTCCCAGTATTTCTCTGTTGCAATCGAGATCTCATAGTAATTAACCCAGAAAAAGCCAAAGCAAACACTACATCGCACTGCTGCTCGTGTGATATTGCTCATATATTTATATATAATAGCACTATTTATGAATTTAAACCTCTGTAAAAAAAATCTTCAGAATACAGATATAAATTAAACTGTTTAGTGAAACAAACTTTTGACTAAAAATTTGGTGTATGTAAAAGCTGCTGAAGTTCAGATTTAAGACTTAAAAATAAAATCTGACTTAAAATACGTATTGTAATTGAAAATTATTGACATAAATTGATTAAAATAAAAAAAAAGTTTTATTTTTCATTTACATAAAAAAAAAAAACTATTACGAAATGTCAAAAAGGCCCATAATCTCTTAATTGGCATGTGCATGAACAATCAATGATTGTATAACTTTGTGACTTCACACTTGGTCTTTCGCATCAAGTTCAGTGTTTCCAATGGACAAATATCACGTGAAACTTTTCGACTGTTGTAAACTTGACTGAATTAAACCCATAACAATGTCATCATAATTAACACGTTTTGCGTTGATGTTGTCCTAGCGGGGTTTTTTTTACTGGAAAACTAGGTCAATATGATGCGTCATAATTCCCGCCTGTAAGGCAGCAAATTGTGAAAAGGGAAATAAGGGGGCGGTTTTATGGTTGTGCTTGTGTTCAGTGGTTTGTAGTTGTAGCTAATGGAGCCGAAAGCGACAGGAGGAGAATGTAAACAGCGCTGAGGGGAATGTTAGAGGTCACAGTCTGAGTTAACAGAGGGAACGGGCTTCCTTTCATTTCTAATTCAGTCCCAGATTTGTGGAAGGAATAGAAGAGTTTAGAAAAATGCATAACTTTTTTTGATCAGCCATAATGGATTTAGAAGAGCATCCTTAGATTTTGCACCAAAATCATGGCTTGGTAATTTTGAAAATGTAAAATAAATAAATAAATAAATAATACATACATATATACATACATACATACATATATACAGTTAAAGTCAGAATGTTCTGAGTGGTTGCTAGGGTGTTTTGACTGTTTGTTAAGGCGTTGCTAGGAAGTTGCTAAGCTGTTCTGAGTATTTGCTCGGCAGTTGCTATGGCTTTGCTAGGGTGTTCCTTGTAGTTGTTAAGGTGTTGCTATGTGGTTGCTACGTATTCCGAGTGGTTGCTAGGTCGACCACTGAGTGGTTACTAAGGCATTGCTAGGCGGTTGCTATGGTGTTCTGAGTGTTTGCTAAGGCGTTGCTAGGGTGTTCGAGTGGTTGCTAAGGCGTTGCTAGGCAGTTGCTAAGGTGTTTTGAGTGGTTGCTAGACAAATTACCATGGTTCTAGTATGAATTAGTATATCACTAGCATGTTTCTAGTATAAACTAGCATGTTGTTAGCAAGAATTCAGTATGAATTAGCATGTTGCTAGTATGTTTATAGTATGAATTAGCATGTTGCTAGTATGGATTATTATATTGTTAGCATGAATTGGTGTGTTGTTAGTATGTCCAATATAAAGTCAATGGCAGTATTTTACAATGAAAGTCTATGGGACAGTTGCTAAGGTGCCGTAAGTGGTTGCTAGGGTGTGGCTAGTAAGTTGAAAGGTCATCAGTGATTGGCAGATTGGTAGTCTGAGTTAAATGAGCTCAACCTTAAGTCTGTATGACAGTCTGGCACAAAGTTAAGGGGTCACAAAGTTTGAATGGGACTTTTCCGAAGTTTCCAGGTCAGTTTTCGGAAAACTGTAAGTTGGAAAAGATATAGCAACCTGAGTCAGAGCTGTTGGGAGGTTTGGTGTTAGTTTGGTTGTTGTAGTATGAACGGTCTAGGAGGAGATGCATATGGAAATTAGTCTCAGAAGAAGAAGAAGACGAAGGAAGAATAATACCTTTATGTAATGTAACAGTATGTCGGCTTTCTTAAGCCACCGTAATAATAAATGCGCCTTATTTGTCCAGCCCTGCCCAAGTACAGCAAATCTGGAGCTTTTTTTCCCCCTCAAATTGTACAGCCTTGAATTATTAAATGTGAGTGGTCTTCAACCTAAATAAAAGTCTGCATGCTTTCACTAGGGTCCAAGTCTATTGAGTTTTTTTGGAGAGAAAAAAACCCCACCGCTTTTACATCAGGATTCATAAAACTGTCTGCATTCTTTCAAATATAGTGACTTTAGGCGTAACACATCAGATTTATAATATTGCACATGGATTGTATGGAGCATTTGGGGGTTTTGTAATGTTGGAGCTGTTGGAGAACATTTCTCCTTTAGCTCTTTATGGAAGAAGTAATAATAAAATCATGGCTTTGGAACAACATGAGGCCGAATAAATGATGACAGAATTGTAACTGTTCTTTGAAAACGTCCCACATTGAGTTTAAACTGTCATTATCCATTTCTGTCCACATAACAATCATCCAGACACTATGCCATGAGCTCTTTTACCATTTATAATGATGACTAGCAGAACGGCTGTATAACAGATTTATTTGTTTTCCTATATTAAACCTTCAAATAACAAGCGGGCATTCTCATCTTCCATTGTTAAACATATTTAACACTATATCCAAGCATATAATAAACAAAATAGTAGCGAAATAATACTGTAAAACTAATTATATGGGGGATCAATGTATATAAATTGACAAATGTTTAGAGAGCTTTAAGGCACTTTTTGTTTTTAAATGTTTTATGGATTGAAAAAAAGTCTGAAATCATTGTGAAACAAGAAGAAACTTGAGCAAAGCTACATTTGTGCATATAAAACTTTCAACACAGGCTCATTCTGAAAACGTCTCCCTATATACATTTCTGGAGATCGCAAATTATGTAGCCAGAGGAACGTATAGCTGCATTTCATCTTTAAAAAGAACGCGACGGTGCGGCATGATGTTGTCCCTTTTTGCGCTTACAAGCTGACCGCTTACCTTCGTGTGGACGGCATTTCTGCTGTTACCAGTTTGTCCAGTGGCTCGCTGCTTACGTCGGAGGATTTAATATGCAGAGTTGACCGTGATGACGGGGTTCAAGTCTGGTGAAAAACAGTTCCAGAAAGCAGGTAAGACAAAAACTAAAGCCAAAAAATTAAATAAACAAGTAAATAACAGGGTGAGAATGGGGTAAAATTTGAAAACGTGGTAAAAATCAGGTTGAAAAATCAGGTTTACGTGAGAAGAGCTGACGCGAATGGCACTCACGAGAGAAATTTAAAATTTAAAAAGCATACACAGCGGAAACTGCAAAAAAAACGTAGCTCCTGGGACATATTTGGCGCTCTCCAGAAATGTACAGTTGAAACCAGAAGTTGACATACACTCTAAAAAAAGGAACATAACCATTTTATTAAAAAATGTCTGATGGTAAATCATACTAAACGTTTACTATTTTAGGTCCGTTAGGATTACCTAAATTATTTACATTTGCTAAATGCCAGAATAATGAGCGAATTTTTTTTTTATTTTTTATTTTTTTATTAATTTCTAGACAGTCAAAAGTTTACATACATTTCCTTGGTATTTTTTAGCTTTGCTTTTAAACTGTATAAATTTGGTCAAATGTTTTGGGTATGCTTCCACAAGCTTCTCACAATAGTTTGCAGTAATTTTGGCCCATTCCTCCTGACAGAATTGGTGTAACTGAGTCAGATTTGTTGGCTGTCTTGCTCGCACAAGCTTTTTCAGCTCTGCCCACAAGTTTTCTGTAGGATTGAGTTCAGGGCTTTGTTATGGCCACTCCAAAACATTCACTCTGTTGTCCTTAAAGCACATTTAGCTAATTTGGCAGTATGCTTAGGGTCATGGTCTGTTTGGAAGACCCATTTGTGGCCAAGTTTTAATTTCCTGGCTGATGTCTTGAGATGTTGCTTCAGTATTTCTACATAATGTTCTTTCTTCATGATGCCATCTATGCTGGGAAGTGGACCAGTCCCTCCTGCAGCAAAACAGCCCCACAACATGATGCTGCCGCCCCAATACTTCACAGTTGGGATGGTGTTCCTAGGCTTGTAAGCTTTCCCCTTTGTCATCCAAATGTAACACTGGTCATTATGGCCAAACAGTTCAATCTTAGTTCCATCAGACCACAGAACATGTCTCCAAAAATTGATCTTTTCCCAGTGTAATTTAGCAAATTGTAATCTGGCTTTTTTGTTGATTCTGGCTTGTTGATTTTCCCATGTTGTCAAGGAAGCAGTGTGTTTGAGGTTTTCCTTAAATACTATTCTACAGTTGTGCCTTTAAATAACTCAAATGTTGTCAATTAGCCAATCAGAAACTTCCAAAACCTTGACACCATCATCTGAGCTTTTTCAGAAGTGTAATAATCTTATTGTATGTAAACTTGACTTTCAAGAAAAGTTATAACAATTTCTCAAAAATATTCTCTCATTATTCTGCTATTAAGCATAACAGAAATGAATTTAATAATCCTAACTTACCTAAAAGAGAAAAAGTTTAGTCACATTAACATCTGACGTTTTTTAAAAATGGTTATGTGCCTTTTTATACAGTGTATGTAAACTTCTGTTTTCAACTGTATATAGAGGTACGTAATCAGACTGAGCCTGGTTTGAAAAGTTTTCCACAATCAACATATTATTGCACAGAAATTCATTTTCTATGTTTTTTTTTTAAACCCCTTAATGTAACAATGTGATAGTCAAATGCAGGCATTACATTTTTCATCTTCCACCACTTACACAATCTCTCATAAAACTTTTGACAGTAGTACAACTTTTTTTTTAAATATGTTCCTGAGATTCAATATCTTTCAAGCAGAAAAGTGCATACATTACTGTCCAAATCAAGGTCCAAATCAGATAAATGTTATTCATTGTTTTGAAAATGTACTTCTTTCATTTAAGGTAACATAGGAAACGACTTTTAGAAAATTTCTCAGATAAAATCTTTCTTTTAACAGGAAGAGGAAAATATGCTATGTTAATTAATGATCTTGTTGTTACATTTGACAAGAATTTATAATTGTCAATAAAAAGACTTTAATACAATAGAAGATTATTGTCAACTCAGGCTCATTACGGATACGTACCCAGTTTCTGTGGACAGCGAAATACATAACCGGAGGTACGTCTGCTCACAGTTTTTGTTTTTGCAAATCCACCAGAGGCTGCTGTGTACACTTTTGGATGGTCCTCTTCTCGCATAAATCCACCAGAGAGTGCAATATACACTTCAGCCGACTAGGCCAGCTTGCTGTTCACTGACTGATTGACCGACCCACCCACCCCCGTCCCTAAACCAAATCGATAGTGTCTTTAAAAGCAATCCAGAAAAAGAAAAGCTGTCACGGCCGCGTGATTTCACCACGTTTTCAGCCTGTTGTTTGTTTATTTATTTATTGTTTTGCTTTTATTTTACCTGGTTTCTGGAACCGTTCTTCGCCGGACTCAAACCCCGTCATCACGTTCAACTCTGCTCCGCGTCCCAAGTACATCAGTGTACGCAGCGAGCTACTGGGAAAACTGGCAACACCAGAAAAGCCGTCTGTACAGAGATAAGCAGTGAGTTGGTAGCGCTAAAAGGAACAGAAGTCGTCGCCAGCATCATACCGCCCCGTAGCGTTATTTTAAAGATGAAATGCAGCCAGACTTACCTCTGGCTACATAATTTGCGCTCTCTAGAAAAGTAGACGGGTACGTATCCTCAATGAGCCTGTGTTGATTATTGTACTAAACCTTTAATTCAATTCCTCAAAGCTACAGAAATAGCTTTGACAACTAAAGAAAATCCCCTATATGAACAATCCACGTAAATTTTTACGTAATATATTGCCATCTTAATATACATTAGATCAGTGTTTCTCAACCACGTTCCTGGAGAACCACCAGCACTGCATGTTTTGGATGTCTCCTTTGTCTGTCACACCCATTACAGGTCTTTCAGTCTCTGCTAATGAGCCGATGATCTGAATCAAGTGTGTTTGGCGAAGAAGACATAGAAAATGTGGTGGTCCTCCCGGAACGTGGTTGAGAAACACTGCATTAGATGAAATACATTTCAAACTCCATTGTCAAACATCAAATCAAATCAAATCACTTTTATTGTCACATCATCAACATCAAATAAAGATGTCCTCTTATGTAAAATGCACCTGTTATTCCAAATGACACATTATTCATATGCTATATGACAGATACGAGAGATGGCCAGCCATATCTGCATCATCACATTCATAATTATTTGAACGATCCGAGAGGCCAGTAGAAATGCCAGGCCCAATATTCATTCAGCTTAGATGCACCAGGGAGCTCATATTTGAGGAATGCGGATTAATATTAAAGGACTTCCACAACTCTATAAGACAGGTGCGCGACCATTAGGTGAAGCTGCAAGATGACAAGTAATTGCTCTTAGCTTGCTTTCACACACACCTACACACAGGCGTAAAGCGGAGCGAATGACACTGGGAAATGAATCACAGGCTCGCTGTAGGGGAAAGCTGTGCGTGGTGGAGAATGGCGAGAGCATATGTCATTAATTTGTCTGCCGAGTGACTCGCACATATTCGATATGTTATGTTAAAGGTTGAGTTTGGAGGAGAGCCGAGCGACTGATAGGAAATTCCTCTTTCTTTCAGTGCTGCAGGTTTGCAGGTCTTCGCAATATTGTGTGCTTTTAATATGGATTGTGTTCTTGAATCTGTCTATCAACACCCAGAGCCAGCCAGGGTTTGAAAATTCCTGTGTTAAAGTGTTGAATAGTGAAAGTAAAAGCATTTTTAATTGTACAATTTCAAATAAATTAGGTTATTTTGAACTTTCTTTTCATCGAAGTATCAAAGAAGAGCATAGCCTTTATTCTGGCCGAGATTTTTATTTGTATTGTTCTATGGAACTGTTATATGAGGGTTGTTATGCTGTTGCTTTGATAACATTTAGCACCGTTTCGTAGAGATAATATAATGAATGGTTATTATTGCATTTGTCTTACTGAATTTGATCTCCTCTGCAATATTTATTTAATTCATTATTTGGCAGTTATTCAGAAAATATTATATTCAGAAAAACTACTCCAGAATTAGCTACAAAGCTACATTTTATCTGTTCGGCAGGAGAGTACAAAGACAAATCCTGTAACAAAAACTTCAATATAATACTATAAATGGTAACACTTTCGAGTAAAGGTCCATTAGTTAATGTTAGTTAATGTATTAATTTACATTATCTAAGTATGAATAATATTGTGAAGCATTTATTAATCATAGTTCCGTATTAACAAACTAACATTAACTTAAACAACATTAACTAACGTTAACGAAGATGAACAAATACAGTAATAAATGTATTACTAATTGTTTGTTCAAGTTAGTAAATACATTAACAAACATTAACTAATGGACCATTATTTTAAAGTATTACCCTATAAACAGTAATATATATATATAATAACCAGAGCTTTTCACTCCAGTTATCTTCGTCTTGAAGTTCCCCCCCTTCTACCCCTACTTTTCCTATAGGGTGACACGGCGGCCCAGTGGCTAGCACTGTTGCCTCACAGCAAGAACGCCGCCGGTTCGACCTCCTATCGGGCCGGTTGGCGTTTCTGTGTGGAGTTTGCATGTCTCCCTGTGTTCGCGTGGGTTTCCCCCGGGTTCCCCGGTTTCCTCTCACCGTCCAAAAACATACACAATAGCCAATCGACTAAACCCAAATTATTATCTAAAACAACCTTAGTTTACACTTCTCACACGGCGACAAGCAGGGGAGTTCTCGAGACCTTCCTGAGCTCGAACTCCCCTCTCTCCCTTCTAACGGGTGGGAGCCCCGGGCTCGAGGATATTACGAGCTCAGGGCTCTCTCCCGGGACAGCATGCCAATTACGCTTTATTGATCATCAGCTAATTGTGATTTCTTGAAAGCATTTTCATTCATAGAACTTGCATTTTTTAACATTTAATATTTACTACACTCTAGACTTCGTAGCCACTCAGTGAAGCTACTGTCACATCACGCCTCTGTCTCCAACATCAAACAAAGACATGTGACCCTATTGTTGAAGGACATGGAACCCGCTTCTATTTTTCCATCCAGAAAAGCTTTTTAACGTCTAGTGAGAGCATTGATGAACCACTCATAGAATTTTTTTATGCCTAAAGAGCGGACTTTGAAGTTGCAATGCATTCACTGACATTCATTGTTTATTAGCATGTTTAATGGATGCAGACCTTTACATGTGACTAAACGTTCAGATGTTAGAGTCTATTCAACAGCAGAGTCAATAGATGATAGCAGAATGGGCCTTTATGTCTTATATCTCCATGGGAAACACGTCCAGACGCTGTGTTATGCAGCACATTCAAATACAGTGCAAAGACTGAGATGTGATATTATGATCAGTTTTGTTGTACTGTTTTGGTTTGAGACCACTAATAAAAAGGCTTTTTGTAGGAAATACACACCGGCCACTTTATTAGGTACACCTGTCCAACTGCTTGTTAACGCAAATTTCTAATCAGCCAATCACATGGCAGCAACTCAATGCATTTAGGCATGTAGACATGGTCAAGACGATCTGCTGCAAATCAAGCCGAGCATCAAAATGGGGAAGAAAGGTGATTTAAGTGACTTTGAACGTGGCATGGTTGTTGGTGCCAGACATAGCTGGTCTGAGTATTTCAGAAATTGCTGATCTACTGGGACTTTCATGCACAACTGAAAAATAAAAGGTGCTTTCTTTGGGAAAGCCAACAGTAACTCAAATGGCCACTCGTTACAACCGAGGTATACAGAAGAGCATATCTGAATGCACAACATGTCGAACTTTGAAGCGGATGGGCTACAGCAGCAGAAGACCACACCGGGTCCCATCTCGAATCATCTAATCATCTCAGACTGGTTTCTTGAACATGGCAATGAGTTCACTGTAACCACATGGCCTCCACAGTCACCAGAGCACCTTTGGGATGTGGTGAAACGGGAGATTCGCATCATGGATGTGCAGCCGACAAATCTACAGCAGCTGCGTGATGCTATCTTGTCAATATGAAGCAAAATCTCTGAGGAAAGGATTAAGGCAGTTCTGAAGGCAAAAGGGAGTCCAACTCAGTACTAGTATAAGATGTACCTAATAAATTTTAAAAATGCATTATTTATTATTATTATATAATTGTTTATATTTGGGGTGTGTATAAAAACAAAATCAGTCATGATCATTTATATTATATATTTTTAATAATATAATATTTGTTTATATGATTATATTTATATAAAATAATCTGGTTTTCTCTTTTTGTGCTGGTACATTAGGGGGTTTTATCATCTTGGAGTATGGAATCATTGCAAATAATTATTTCTGTTTACTAGTTGCAAATTGAACAGACTATCGATCCATATTTACTACTGGGAATCTCATATAATAAATGTATATTAAAAAGTCAGTTTATTTGAAGGTTTAAAACAGATTGATTGTCAAAACATTACAACATTCTTGATTGTCAGTGTGGCCTAAGGATATGGATTGATGTTCTTTTTATTTTTTTATTTGGATCAGCGATGGCTGAATTCAATCAGAATTGTAAGCTCAAACACTAATAGTTTTAAGTGATCTGCTTATTTTGATCGTATTATGGCTTAACTACATTTTCTTAATAGAGAGCATTAATCACTAAATTTGTGTAGGTTGAGAGCTGAGCCTGATGAATTTATTGCATAACTGATTTGTTTTACATTTATTAACACTTCAGCATCTTCACAACAAATTCACAGAATAGTTTAGTAGCATGACTTAACTGAAGTTAATTAAAGAAAAGAAAACAAACAAACACTTGAAGCTATAAATAAGTTTTATAGCTTCAAGGCGAGATATTATACACTCTCAGAAAAAAATGATATAATGTTGTACCAAAGAAGGTACAAACCCTTGTCACTGGGGCATTCGTTTTATATGGAACATAATTGTAAAGACATTATTTGTACCATGGGAAACCAAAATGTTCCTTTGATTTTTAATACCTGCAGATACAATATTGTACCTTCATCAAAGGTACAAATCTGATCCACGAAGGTATCACTACAGTGACAAGACACTTTGTATTTTAACTGTGTCAAATGCGTTCCTTCAAGAACTATTTAAAGGTATTTTGCTACATCCAAAATGCGTCAATTTATTTTCAGTAAATACAAAACATCAAATACATTTTTGATCAATGTTTTTTTTGTGTGTGTAAATGCAGCTTTTCTATTTACAATAAAGAATAAAAAAAATACTTTAACAAAGCAAAAGATCAATATTTTGCTAAACATTTCACAACACTTTTCACAAAAATGTTACAGAAACACACTCTCCCATGTACAATATAAAACTTTTTTTTTTTCCAAGTTTCACACAATAGCTTTGTAATCACTTAAAAGTTTGTTTAATTTACTTAATTGTAAAATAGAAATAGAATTATACAAAAGTATTGTGATGAGATATGCACAATGTTTGATTCATTTTACAATACTAAAATGTCTGCACGAACACTTTGCATATGCAGGACTTTTGCCAGCTCACATGCGTATTGGAAAGCAAACGCCAAAAGGTGCGGATATCAATAATGAAAATGTATTTATCAGAAAATGCTTATAATGTTTATTAAAAATGCCTTAAATGTTTAGTTTACAATACCTATAGTTTTGTTTTACCAGTTGTTTTGTTTTATAGAACAAAATAATTAATGTTTATGAGTTTCTTATGCTTTTAAATGATGATTCATGTTTTATTATGGAAATTGTTCATAAAATCACTTTGCCTTTCTAGTAATATTTATTTTCATAGATATTGTAATTAAGAAGTTGGCCAACACTTATGTACATTTTTTATGAGAACAGTTAAAAAAATAAAAAATACAGAACATAAGAGGTCTTTTCTGTACCATATAAGGTACAACTTTTACAAAGGAACTTAAGCAATATTATTTGTACCACCATGTACCTTTTTTCTGAGAGTGTAGAAATTTTTTTTTAAATGTACTGGTCCATTTTTTTTAGCTGTTTGGCCACACATAATGTGTAAAGAAATCACCCAAAAGATGGTTTTAATAATTGAACATTATTCTGAACATTTTTATAGAGACGTTCATTCCTAGTTTTTCCACTGATACGTAGTTTTTTTTTTTTTTTTTGTAAAACATGGACACATTTGATCTAGTTTTTGGCAATATTTTCAAATTTCTCTGCTATAAGGCAAGCCATTCATCTGTCAACACTGCAGCTAAGCATTTTCTCATTAAAACTGGAGTATACCAAAGACAATCTCAAAACTCCCTGTTTCATGTCATTACTAACATGTGATTTTATCTTGGGCACAGAAACACCTTTAAGTAGGGACAGTAAATAGTGATGAATTGTGTTTTTTTGCAGAAATGAGGTGACTTAAATTCCAGAGCGCCTTATAAAACACTATTAACTTGTAATGTGGGGACGCTGGACAACAGAGTTGAGGATTTAGATGCAGTTTTATTTAGAGAACTGTCTAGTAAGCAAGTGTCAAAACAGGAACAAACAGGTGTTTGCAGAGTAATCCAAAGCATGGTCGGTAAACAGGCGAATGGTCGGTACAGGCGGCAAACTACATTAACAAAGAAACAATCAAAGGTCATTACATGACAAGGCAAGGGAATCCCGTCGTAATGTTCACAAAACAGTATAACAAGACTCAGCCCAGAAGTGTGTGTGCCTGCTGTGTAAATAGTCCTAGTAATCAGTCCTTGGCCAGCCCCCAGATGTGTGTTTGTGTGTGTAATCAACGGCAAACCGGAACAGGTGTGTGCGAGGTGCTTGACAGGATTTGTAGTCCATATGGTGACGGGATTGTAGTCCTCCAGTGATCTGTATGGAATATCGTTAGTGATTGTGACATAACTGGTTGAAATGTATGTAGGCTAGGCTAATTTACATATATGTGGTATTGAAGTGCACATGTAGATTTATACTGAAGCTTTTTTTAAGGTTTAATATTATAATTTAAAGTTATTTTTATATTAAATCTGAGTTTTAAGAGATGGAATTAGTGGCGGCAGAGAGACTTTAAAGCGGAGCGCATGCTTTATGAACTAAACACAGCAGTAACAAAACTGTCTAAATGATCAAATATATTTGTTATCCTCAAATGCATTATTTGCCTATGATGTCTAAAGGCTTTTAACCCAACTGTTGGGTTTGTATATATTTGACCCAACGCTGAGTTAAAACATTGCAAACATTTTTTAGAGTGTAGCTTGATTCTGTATTGTGGGCAGGATGAACAGTTGAAGTCATAATTATTAGCCCCCCTCTATAGTGTTTTCCCCCAATTTCTGTTTAATGGAGAGATTTTTTTCAACACTATTAACTGGCACAAATGTATGTAGGCTAGGCTAATTTACATATTCATGGTTGTGAAGTATAAGTGTAGATTTATACTGAAAATTTTAATGAAAGTTTTAATATTATATTCTAATGTAATTTTTTATATCAAAGCTGAGTTTTAAGGGATGGAATTAGTGGCCACAGAAAGACTTCAAAGCAGAACGCATGCTTTATGATCTAAACACAGTTAGCATCAATGAAACTGTCTAAATGATCAGACATATTTGTTATCCTCAAATGCATTATGTGCCTATGATATCTAAAGGCATACACTCTGAAAATACTGGGTTTCCATAACCCAGCGTTGGGTCAAATATATACAAACCCAACAGTTGCGTCAAAAACTGTAATTTACATTTAAAGAGCCTCTATTTTGCATTATAAAAGGTGATATTTTGGTTTTGCGGGTCTCCAACAACAGGCTGATATGCATGTAAGGTCAAAAAACACTTTCATTGTGTTATAATATGTATTTATTTTTACCTAATTATCCCAACGACTCCCATTTTTATTTGTTCATTGATTCATTTGTTCGCGAACCCCACCTTAACACGAAGCTAATCCACACAGTGGCAAAATTTGAACTATTTAGAAAACTGACTGCGCCGCGCATGTGAGAAACAGCTGATGGTGGCCATAGCAAAGACAAACAGCAGAGGATCACAAGTTCAGAAACTCATTTAAATCAGAAAAGGAAGAAGCACGTGTCACGTTTTCAACGTAGTTTTGGACACAATATGTGAATAGCCACATAAAGACTTAACCTGAGAGATACAGTACAAGAACGGATCTATAATAGATACATGATTACAAGCCGCATGAAGTGATTACTACTTACAACACACAATTAAACACATACTTTGCGAACTAGACAAAACAAGGCAACAACTTTAATCACACTTACATGTAATGATCCGGAGGAAGAAGAAACTGGTCCATATGAACTTTAACAGTTACTGACGAAGTCCCTGTCAAAGTCTGACAAAGTCCCATACATAATAGTCTCTGCTGCTCCTTTAATAGCAAACGGCCGACGAGTCACGTGTTGCAGCGTAGGTTATTGTATTAATCTTCAGAAAAATGATAGGAACAAACACAGCACTAGGTTGACAATACTGTGGTGTTGTTGTGAAAATTAACTTTATCCATTTATTCCCCGCAGCTGAATCTCCATCTGTCAGTGATCGTCATCTTTGCGTCATGATCAGTCCCGTGATCCCCCCGCTCCGCTAGTGTCGTTCACTTTTTACCGGATCTGGAACTACATATTTGGTGATGTACTGTATCGACGTCAACGGGTTTAAGCAAAAGATCCGAACCCAACTCGATTCATTCGACTCTGATTCGACTATTTCGTTAAAGAATCAATACACATTGCACTTTCAGATTAAAGCCTCAGCTGGATGTTTTCATTCACTTAGTGCTGTGTTACACACTGCATAGAAGGTCATTTTCAAAAACCCATAATAGGGGCTCTTTAATTGAAAAAAAAAATGAACCAAACATTGGGTTTGTCCATATTTGACCCAACATTGGAAAAACATTGCAAACATTTTTTTGAGTGTAGCTTGATTCTGTAATGTGGGCAGGATGTACAGTTAAAGTCAGAATTATTAGCCCTCCTCTATAGTTTTTTACCCCAATTTCTGTTTAATGGAGAGAAGAGTTTTTTTCAACACATTTCTTAACATAATAGTTTATGTAGACAATCGAAAAAAATGGGGGCTAATAATATTAACCTTAAAATGGTTTTAAAAAAATGTAAAACTGCTTTTATTCTAGCCAAAATAAAACAAATAAGACTTTCTCCAGAAGAAAAAATATTATAGGAATTACTGTGGAAAATTCCTTGCTCTTTTAAGCATCTTTTGGGAAATATTTGAAAAAGAGAAAACAAATCACAGGATGGCTAATAAATTTGACTGCAACTGTAGTTGTACATATTTGAAACCTAAAAAATATATAGCAGACCAGAACAAAAAAAATAGCTTAAGAACAGTATGAGCAATAGTGTAATAACCAAGCATTGTAGAATTGTTTTTACGCATGCACTTCTCTGGTCAAGGTTTACCAACGGTACACACACCTACCCACACTCCCAAACACACGTTTACCTCCAGCAAACATGCATGCCAGCTGATATTGTCCTTATTTAGGATGTGGATTTTCCCAGTTGAGTATGTCACAAAGCCACAGGACAAAGGCCATACACACACACACACACACACACACACAGAGGGAAGGGGGCAGGGCTAGATCACACTGTTCAGCCTGCTTCCGTTGCACACAGCAGCAGTCCAGCGAGAGAGAGAGAAAGAGAGAGGGAGAGATCAGTTCAGCCCACGAATCTGTGGCCCACTTTAAATATGAGTGGGGGGTTTACGGCAGCTCCTCTGTGAGACTGTGACAGTTGAAACAAGGAGGCCGGAGCGAGACGGGAGAGGCGGGGCGATTGTGTGTGTGTGTGTATGTGTGTGTGTGTGTGTGAGCCGGCTGCGATCAGCTTGCGTGTGTCCGCTGTTCCCACTGGCTCTGAGCGGCAGCAGAGGTAGCAAAATGGAGCTGTGAGCCGCCTCATCCTCATCCTCGTCTTCATCGCCAGGGGACCGGGGATCTTGACGGCATGCCTGGTGAGTATTCCATCCCTGACTCCCTGACAGGCGCACGCTGTAGATCCAGATCTTAGTGTTACAGGAGCGCTGCATTGTGCTTGAATGGCATCTCATTACTGAGCTTCCATGCTGAAAGAATGAAAGAGGGCGAGAGATGAGGGACGAGTCGCAGCTTTTGTGGGCATTATCAGGGCAATAATCGATGGTAAACAGCACGCTGCTGCGGTCAGTGGGGATTGTGGCCGGTGACTGAGGTATTGGGGTCCCTGTGAATGGATCAGGGCTTTTTAACTCCGCTCAGCTTTCACCGCTCTGTCCTTTGTGTGGGAGCAGATGTACAGAAACACACGCTGGGTGACGAATATACACCGTGCCCTGCGCTCAGGTGGGTGGTGGGGGTCTTCATGAGTGTGTGCTTTTATTTAATGGCACTGTCAGGTTGTGTATTGATACGATGAGATACATTATTCCACCCTGTTACTGGGTGGCGACACGTGCTGTTTGACATCACACCATTCTCTGTGCTGGACGGGCGGATCTGATGATATGTTTGTACAGATGCTGGGAGAGAATGGGGATTGTATGCATTTTTCCAGGCTTGGTTCCTCTAAGAACCTTTCAGTGAACAGTTTCAAAATATAGGAACCATTTTATGTTTGTGTGGAGAACATTTAAAAATCTAAATCACCTTTTTTCTGTATAAAAAGCTTTCTGTGTAGATGCCAATAAGGAATGCCTGGTGTTGTGTACATTTTTAAATATTTAAATTTGGTGGATCTTTAGGTGTGTTATTTAGTGCTTGCAAGGTGTAAATCGTTGCTTGTGAAGCTCTTTGCTGATTTATTGCAGTATTAATGATAAGTAATCAATAATTTGCTTTATATTATTGCACTGAGAAATTTATTAAGAATATATATCAGGTCCTGCAGTCAGGTGGATGCTGGAGGTCTTCATGAGTGTGTGCTTTTGTTGAATGCCACTGTCAGGTTGGGTACTGATATGATGAGATACATTATTCCACCCTGTTACTGGGTGGCGACACGTGCTGTTTGACATCACACCATTCTCTGTGCTGGACGGGCGGATCTGATGATGATGTTTGTACAGATGCTGGGAGAGAATGTGGATTGTATACATTTTTCCGATTTTGGTTCCTCTAAGAACCTTTCAAAATATGGGAACCATTTCATGCTTGCGTGGAGAACATTTAAAAATCTAAACAGCCTTTTTTTTCTGTATAAAAAGCTTTCTGCGTTGATGCCAATACAGATTGCCCAGCGTTGTGTACATTTTTGGATTTAGTGGATCTGTAGTTGTGTTATTTAGCGCAAGCAAGGTGTATATGTTTCCTTGGGAAGCTCTTTGGTGATTTATTGCAGTATTAATGATAAGTCATTTATAATTTGCTTTATGTTATTGCACTGAGAGATTTATTATAAATATAAAACAAGTCCTCCAGTCAGGTGGACAATGGAGGTCTTCATGAGTGTGTGCTTTTATTGAATGGCACTGTCAGGTTGTGTATTGACCAGATGAGATACATTATTCCACCCTGTTACTGGGTGGCGACACGTGCTGTTTGACATCACACCATTCTCTGTGCTGGACGGGCGGATCTGATGATGTTTGTACAGATGCTGCACAATGTTGAATGTTCATATTTTTGTGCCGTTACTATAGACAGTTATCATTTTTTGGTTCCCTCCTTTTGGTTAACAGCTCCTAATAGAACCACTTTGTGTGTGTACTTTGTGGAATACGTTAATCAATGCAGTGTGTGTGTGTGTGTGTGTGTGTGTGTGTACATATATTCATTCATTCAATCATTTTCCTTCGGCTTAGTCCCTTTATTTTTCAGGAGTCGCCACAGCAGAATGAACCGCCAACTTATTTAGCATATGTTTTTTCACAGCGGATGCCCTTCCAGCCGCAACCTAGTACTAGGAAAAACCCATGCACTCTCACATTCACACACATACACTACGGCCAAATTAGCTTATTCAATTCACCTGCATACCGCATGTCTTTGGACTGTGGGGGAAACCGGAGCACCTGGAGGAAACCCACGCCAACACAGGGAGAACATGCAAACTCCACACAGTGCTGCCAACTGACCCAGTCGGAGCTCAAACCAGCAACCTTCTTGCTGTAAGGTGACAATGCTATCCTCTGAGTCACCGCTCCGCCCCTGTGTACATACTGTGTGTACTAATTTTTAAAGCAACTATGTTATATACCGTAGCACAGTGGTTCCCAACCTTTTTTTTGCCTGAGACCCCCATTTCCCCTGGAAAATATTGTAAGGCCCCCCTCCACATTTAATAATATTATCGCTCATATAAGTTTGCAGTAGGTATGCCAAAAAAAAGACGGTTTGTTTATTACTATATCTAGATATGTTTATGCACAAATAATAGCCTAATGTAAAATATAAAAGCAAAACATCAGTAGGCCATTTGTATTGGGCACACCTTGCGGTATTGAGTCGTCTGCAAATGTCTTATTAGTTTGGATGGTCTCATGGATTCATCAGCAAGAACTTTGGCGCAGATAACACACTGTGGCTGGGCCAGGGACTCTTTGCTTCGAGAAAATGAAATAAAACCATAGTTCAGGTAACTATCTTGGTGTTTCTAGTATTGCTAGCGCTGTGACCCGAAATGTTTAGAGCTTCCTCACCTGGGTCCAGTATGCTTGGGTCATTACCATTAGCTGCTGAAGGCGAATCAGTGAGACTTTGTCTTTTTTTGTACGAATTACAAATTTGTCAATTGTTTTGGTCAGCCAGAGGATAAAATGAACTAAGGCAACATGATCGTTCTTCTAATTGTCCACTGCTAATTTTTTTTTTTTTTAAATATGACGCAACCCCCCACAGAGCTTGCTGAGGCCCACTTGTGGGCCGGGACCCCCCTGTTGGGAGCCCAGCCGTAGCAGAATGTGTGTAGAAAAACTACATTACCCATAATGCTATGCAGACAATCCCACCATTAAGAGAGTTGCAGGGAGGAAAGCATGCATAATGCTATTGCTTCAAATGAAAGTTTATAATGCTGTGATTCTCCTCAAACTGTACACTGTAAAAAATGCTGGCTTCCACACAATCCCTTCATGTCATCTTAATGCAAATCGATTAAGTTCTAGGTTCTATTGCTACTACTCGTGGTGCAGAGGTTGAATTTGTGTCCCAGTACAAATATCTTGGAATTTTATTTGATGATACACTTTCTTTTAGTTCTCACATTCAGCAATTGGTAAAAAAAAAAATGTGATTTTAGGCTTTATTTTAGAATTAAAAACTGCCTTTCTTTTAATGCTAAAAAGAAGCTGGTTGATGAAACATATGTTGATATTGGACTACGGTGATTTTATCTATATGCATGCTTCGTCTCAGGGTCTGCATGCATTGGATACTGTTTACCATGGTGCACTAAGATTTATAACTAATCCCTTACTCATCATTGTGTGTTGTATACTAGGGTAGGTTGGTCTGCTTTGTCCATTCGTAGGCTCAAGCATTGGCATATCTTTGTTTACAAATCTATATTGGGCTTACTCCCATCATATCCCCAAAATTACAGTTGTAAAAAACTGTCCTTAGCTATGGCCTACAGTCTGATGCAGTAATAAGCTGTGTACCAGGGTATTATGGGATGCTGAATAATTGCATTGTTCACTGAGTTTCCCAAATGTTTTTCTGATTACAAAATGAATGTTTTTGTACATGAGCTGACTTTTCATTCAGTTAAGACCCTCTTTGGTTTAATGTGTATATTATATATTTATTTACAGTATACTGTACACTACCTGACAAAAGACTTGTCGTCGATCTCAGTTGTAAGAGCAACAAATAATAACTTGACTTCTAGTTGGTCATTTGGAAAAGTGGCAGAAGGTAGATTCCCATCCATCCCAACCATCACAAATACTGCAGAAGACCTATTGGAACCTGCATGGACCATCCTCACAGAAATCAGTCAAATTTGGTGAAGGAAAAATCATGGTTTGGGGACACAGGTTATTTATTTAGGCTTTTAAATATGCAGCACCTTTGGCATGGAGTAATCTACAAACAAAGTTGCAGTTTAAATAATTGATTTCACTAAATGCTTTTAAAAAACTTATAAATGATTTAGAAATTGAAACACAGGCTTGTAGATGTTTTAGATAGTTTGTTTGTCAATGTGTGATTTATGTTAACTGTGAATTGTTTATTGTTTAGACCCATGTGACATGTATACTGCCTAATCTTGGCCAGGACGCTCTTGTAAAAGAGATTTTTTTATCTCAATGTGTCTTTCCTGGTAAAATAAAGGTAATAATAACAATAATAATAGTTAACTTAATGGTTTTTACCATTTTAAGTTGACTGAACATAAAACCAAGCTGCCCCAAAAAAAAAAAAAAAAAAAAACTCAATAATTGTGTTGTTTCAGCTCATTTTACATAAGTAGTTGTGTATAAGTAAGTGAAGTGAGTTGGTTGCTTCAAACTTATAATGGATTACATTTTTAAAAACACTATGGGACAAATAAATGGGTACAATAGGCCTACATCCAGAACCAAGCAGCTGGAAATATGTGTGGGCACTAATGCACTCTATAAACAAATCATTTCAATATATACAACCATGTAGGCTAAATAGATCATTTGCACTTTAACACAAAATGTGAGCTCACATGTTTATACTGTGTCTACACTTTATAATGGCTACCAATTCTTATGTATTCCCATAAGCAGAGCATTTAAACTCAAATTTGCAACACATTTTCTGCTGTAAAGCCAGAATATTCACTAGGAGAACGTGTTAATCACAATGCTTCTTTCATCAGGCAGGTGCAGTGTGAATGTGCTGTGTCGAGGACAAAATGAATATTCATGTTCTGCTTTTTTTTCCCTTCTTCATAGGTATCTGTTAATGGCTCAGTTAGGAGCCAGGTTTGACACTTGCTTGAATTCTTGATTCTGACTCATTCTGTCCAAGTCAGTCTAAGCCATTATCAGAAGTTATGTGAAGGGCTCTCAAAATTCATGAGCTTTTCAAAAACCTTGTAACATAACAGATTAATACTCGTCAATGTTCATGGTGAAAAAATCCCTTTTAATGGCCACCCATTTAAGTGCTTCAGTAATCTCTGGCAGTTCAAAAACCTTGCTGGTTGTAGGTTGGTAAAATTGGATTGAATTATAGTAGTTGACATGTCAAGCAGTGGCATGTGACTGCAATGTGACTTGCTGTATTTTGTCCGGAACTTTTTCAATAGCTCTACTTCTTTTATAATTATCTACAGGCATTTTTATGAGCCGAATTCTTGATTTGTGACCAACAAAAAGCCTTGTTATTTGTTCTGTGTCAGTCAGAATGAATGTGAAACCTCTCAGATATTATACTTGTTATTAAATGCACTGTAAACAGCAACTGTCCATTGTCTTGTTTAGTATCATTACAGATCCAAGCAATAAAAAAAATGCATTTCCATTATTCAATGAGTTATGAGAGGAAATAAAAGACTGTATTTTTATGTTCTTATATAAACATCTCCGTCCTTTCAAGAAAATACACTAATTTGCTTTTTCCATGTGCACAAAATCACCTGAATAAGCCTCTTTGAAAAGAGGCTTTTTGTTTTTTCGACTGACCCCATCAATAGTGCTGAGATTGTGTAACTATTCATCTGCAAACTTAAACACAGCTGTTGAAATGCAGTAATAAGCTGTGTACCAGGGTATTATGGGATGCTGAATAATTACATTGTTCACTGAACCTCCCAAATGTTTTTCTGATTACAAAATGAGTGCCCTTGTACATGAGCTGACTTTTCATTCAGTTAAGACCCTCTTTGGATTAATGTGTATATTATATATTTACAGTATACACTACCTGATAAAAGACTTGTCGTCAATCTCAGTTGTAAGAGCAACAAATAGTAGCTTGACTTGTAGTTAAACATTTGGAAAAGTGGCAGAAGGTAGATTTTTCAGATGAATCATCTGTTGAACTGCATCCCAATCATCTCAAATACTGCAGAAGACCTATTACAGGGGTCATCAACTATATTTGTCAGAGGGCCAGAGTTTTACTAAACAGTCTCCTTGGGGGCCGGACCCCCAAGAAGAAAATCAAATAAAAATCTAATTTTGACTTAACATTGTTTAATGTTTATACTTTTTCTAATTTCATTACAAAACTGAAGGCATTTGATTCAGGCTCCCATCACCTATACCACAGTCAACCACTAGGAGTGATAGATATTTTGCCTCAACTCAAAGGGGAAATGTAACTTTAGCCATTGATTAAGCACTGTGAGTAGCCCGTTTCAGCATTGTGATTTGTATTCAAGCCCACTTAACGTTTCATTTGATGTGCGAATATTAATTGTGACCTGTTTTGTTCTAGTACCAGGTTATTTATTTACCATTCTATTTTAAGTTGTGCCAGATAGTTTTTCCCTCTTTTTTTTTAGTCCTGAGGCAGACATCCCAAGTCTCCCAGAAGTTCTGTGAGTCTCCCGCAAATGCATAGAGACTCCCGGTGTCATGAGAAATCGAGTCCCCCCTGACAAACGAATGACAATCTCCCGGAAATCGCACGTCTTCGTCCGGCTCCTCAAATACGTTGCGCACCTCTCTCCATCGCGTCCCTCCTTGCTCTTCATCACACACACGTTGCGCGCACTCCGCCTACACCCCACCTGGTGTCCACTTACGCCAAACCCTGTTTGAAACAATAAATGCTTAACGCCGTATGGTCTGTCTGAGTCTGTCCTCATTTCGAAGTTTAGCCTTATAGTCATAAATGGTGGTTATTCTGACAAAAGACTCAGTTGTTGTAATTTTTAGTTGCTTTAATAGTGTGGATCACTATTTTCTTTTTGATCCTCACAATTTTGGAATCCAGTCGCGGGCCGGATTGAACGGCTCAGCGGGCCGGATTTGGCCCGCGGGCTGCCAGTTGATGATCAATGACCTATTAGAACCCTCATGGACTCAAGATTCTCACTTAAATCAGTAAAGTTTGGTGAAGGAAAAATAATGGTTTGGGGTTTCTTTCAGTATGGGGGCGTGCAAGAGATCTGCAGAGTGGATGGCAACATGAGGTATCAAGACATTTGTGCTGCCCATTACATTACAAACCACAGGAGAGGGCAAATTCTTCAGCAGAGAAATCTAGAGGCCTTTGCCTTTCATGTATGCCACTTCTGATACCAAATGGTCAACTAGAACTCAAGGTATTATTTGTTGTTCCTAAAACTTGGAAAGACGACAAGAATTTTGTCAGGTACTGTAATGACCATATGGCATAATGCATAGTATGGATTCTATGTAACTTGTTTTTACTTTAAGTAGCCAAAGATATACTGTAGGTGGCATATATTATCGTGTTTAATCTATGGTAAACAAATAAAATGTAGCTTTTGAAATCTGAGCAATGTAAACTGCTCATAATGAAGGGCTAAAATGCTTTATTCTTTTATTGTATTTTAAAATGTACTTTATTCTGTAATGACAAAACTGATTTTTTTTATGATGACAAAGCTGCAGTCTTTAATGTCACATTATTCTTTGGAAATGTTTCTAATATGCTGATTTGGTATTTAAGAGACATTTATAATAATAATAATAATAATAATAATAATAATAATAATAATAATAATAATAATAGTAATAATAATAATAATAATAATAATACTATAACAAAAATGTATAATAAAATATACATTTAATAAGGAAATGTATCCATTTATAATTTTATTCAATAATGAAATTTATAATAATAATAATTCTAATAATAATAAAATGTAAAATAATAATCATTTTAATAATTATAATATTATTAACATGTATAATAATAATAATAATAATAATAATAATAATAATAATAATAATAATGAAATGTATAATAATAATAATAGTAATAATAATAATAATGAAATTTACAATAATAATAATAATAATAATAATAAAATGTATAATAATAATGATAATAAAATGTATAATAATAATATTAATAATAATAATAATAATAATAATAATTATTATTATTATTATTATTATTATTATTATTATTATTATTATTCAGTCTAGTTTAAAAGGTTATGCTGCTTTATTTTTGAAAACCATTATACATTTGGTAAATATCTGAAGTTAATAAAAGCTATTTATTTAAAATATCATAGTCTTTGTAACACATATATTTACTATCACTTTTGGTCAATTCATTGTGTAAAAACACAAAAATAAAAACCTTATAACTTTATTAATCTCAAACATAAGTGCATTTTACATGGAAATAAATAAAATATTTGCATTAATAAAGGGATTTTGATAAGAGTAAGGGTGTATTCAGTTTTAAAATGATAACTAAGCATTCATGCAACACATACTTTACATCACTGCAAAACATAATTATAGTTGTATGTATTTCCTAGCCGCACTACAGACCAAGTTGAATTTCCATTAAACAGCAGTAAATGCCAGGTTCGCTGAGCCATTGTCACCCTGCTTGTATCGCTGGTTTGCCTGGCAGTCATTTCCTACTTGTAGATCTCGAGGGAGAACTGCTTCCTGTCAGGGATTGTGGGAACTGTTGGAGGAGGAGAACGCCATACACCAGTCGACCACAGATACAGGACACAAACTCAGAGCAGACGGCAGGCGACACTCCACAACATGAATTTAATTACAGCACGCGAGGTCTGCGGAGTCCACAATCTGCTGCTGTCTGTCCTGCCTCGCTCATTATTGGCTCATGAAGACATACTTTAAAAAGAAAACCATTTGCTGGTGCTTTTTTGGTAATTGGCTGTTTAGTGTCATCATTATTTTTACGGCTTTGTGCTGCAGTGAGGAAGTGTACACTTTTAGATGCTGGATTTATAACCTGTAATTATGTAATTAATAAGGCACTTATGATTCCTTAAGGTAAGACACGTCAAGCAGAAACACTGTTTTTCATTTATTCATTTTAGAAGTCAGTTTTGAGATTTTTGACTATACAGTATTTTGGTAAAGTAATGAAAAGCAAATATCTAAAAAGCATGTTTAAGTGTTTCTTTTATAGCACTATATTCATTTGTGTCTGTATATTTCTATAATAAGACTTATTTTTAACTGCCGTTTTCTCTTAATGAATTTTTCTTCTGCACTGAGCCATACATTTAACACTCATTCTGAAAACGTAGCCCTATATACATTTCTGGAGATCGCGAATTATGTAGCCAGGGGAACGTATAGCTGCATTTCGTCTTTAAAACTAATGCTAAAGGGCGGTATGACGCTTTTCCTTTTCACGCTTAACAGCTGACCACTTACCTCCGTATGGACGACTTTTCCACTGTTACCAGTTTTGAGATCTCATATTTCTTTCGCGAGTGCCATTCACACCTGCTCTTCTTACATAAATCCACCAGAGGCTGCTGTCGACTGACTGACTGACTGACTGACCGATCGATCCCTGACCCTCCTCCTTCCCTAAACCCAACCAATAGTGTTTTGAAAAACCCAGATTGACCAGCTCCCACCCACTTCCCTAAACCCAATTGACAGTGTTTTTAAAAGCAATGCCAAAAAAGAAAAGCCCTCGCGGCAGCCTGATTATTTACCACCTTTTCAGATTTTACTACATTCTCACGTGTTTTTTACTTGTTTGTTTTATTTTTTGGCTTTTGGTTTTGCTTTACCTGCTTTCTGGAACTGTTCTTCACCGGATTCATGTCACAAGTCCGCCGACGTACATGGTGAGCTAACTGGGCAAACTGGTAACAGCGGGAAAGCCGTCCACCCGGAGGTAAGCAGTCAGCTGGTAAGCGCGAATAGGAACGGCATCAGGCCGCCCCGTAGTGTTTGTTTTAAAGACGAAATGCAGCCATACATACTTCTGGCTACATAATTTGCGATCACTAGAAATGTATATAGGGGTGCATTTTCAGAATGAGCCTGTGTTGATAAATGAGCATATAAAACCATTTTTTGGAGAATGTTTTGACTTTCCTAAACCACAAATACTGTATATATATATATATATATATATATATATATATATATATATATATAGATATCAAAGAACAGTTTATCATAATGAATCAGTGCACAGAATGGCACCATTAAACATAACATTCTGTAATAATATAACATTTTTGTGTTTCTTAATATAAGTAGTCAACTGTTTGAAGCATGATAACAATTATTATTTAGTTTTTTGCCCTATTCACTTGGATTGTCATGTCCTAAGAATCATCGTTTTGGTAAAATCATCTTTATTAAGCTTAAAATGCATGCAACCCCATCAGGACCTGCAGCGATCCTTGCACTGAAAACAAGAGCAGTAGTTTGTTTAAAATAGAAATCCTTAAAAATGGATTTGGGTGTGTTCGAGATGCAACAGATTGTTCCCTCGGGTGCTTGGAGTCTAAGGCACTCCCTCGCTCTAAATGTTTTCAGCAGAGGCAGTACATGAACACACTTTCCAAGCCCTGGCGTCTGATATCTTGCAGGAAAATCAAGGATAATTCACTTGCAGCCTCTGGACTCGGCTTGTTTTGCACTGGGACCATGCTGAATCACAATAGTAAAAAGTAAGTTTGGGAAATGTTGCTTCTTCCTGTTTTCCTTGTCTTGATGGCTGCGGTCCTGGTCAAAAGTCTTGTTGTTGACCCAGGGTTTGCTGGGATTAGCAGATTAGCTGGAATGTTTGAGTGTTTTGCAGCAGCCTGTAATAGAGTCGGTTGTTTCAGTTTGTGCCATTACAAAATGTTTTCCTTGTTTTCTAATAACCAGCTGGAACGGAGCTTTGTTTGACTGAATACCTTAGCGGTTGTTTTGAGGATTTTATTAGTATTTTTTTGATCATAATGTAGAGAGAAAGATGAAAAGAGCATTTGAAGTCATGAAAGAACTTAATATAGAAACACTAAAAACAGCGCGTGTGTACAGGATGTGTTGAACAAAGATGAAAAGGGGTTTTAAAGCATCAAAATAATACAAGTGTAATACAGCTTTTCCCACATACATTAGAATGTGTCCTGTTTCATTCATTTCTATATATTATATATATATAATTCAAACCCATAAACCCATATATAAACTGTTATGCAGTAGCTATTATTATTAGCTATCATTGTCTCTTTTTTTTCTTCTTTACTTTTTGCTCCTTTTATTGGTGGAAACTTTAATGCTAAAATTTAAAAGTTAAGTAAGATTTAAGAATAAAAGAAAATAACCTAAAGGTGCAGTAGGTGATCTGCCAAAATATTAACGGGTTAGCATAATATCTTTAAAACACAGTCCCTCCCCTGCCGTCCAAAGCCACGCCTCCTGAAACACGAGTGTGCGCATCTTAAAGATGACAGCAGACAACCCACTAGATCATTCGCCTGTTAGAAAACTTTACAGTACTTTATAATACTACAAATCCGAACGAAAAACTGTGTTAAATCTAGCACGTTTTCAGTTGTGTAGCAAGCAAAACTTGTCATAATGTGCAATATTTCATGCATGCAAGGATCTCACACTCTCACACACTCCTAAAGCGACAACTATGGTTAGTGGTTGGCTGACAGTGTGCAGGAATTACACTTATTACTAAGCCATACTTACATGCTATTTCAGACCGAATATTCAAAATAGCATAATAAACAATATAGGGAGCGCGTCACAGGTTGTCATTGTTCAAAAATGAACCAATGTGAATATAAAAGCAACTTCAGCTCAGTAAAGCAGGCTAAGAGGAATAGCGCCATTTACTGATGTTTTGTTGTCAAACTAAATAAAAATCTACATTATCGATGCTGTCATTATGAAACTGAAAATAGTCACATCAATCCACCGGAAGATTTTAGTGGCTGAACAACACTTCTGTGCATATAACCCATTTGTAACAACTAAATTTGCATAAGTTTTGCGTGACTAAAAGAGTTTTAAAACATAACATTACCTGTCTAAAATAAATCCTTCAGCCATGGTGTCATCCTTCCTCCAGCGTGCAAAGTGACTCCAATATTGATTCAGTACTTTAACAAGTTTTGATTCAGCATTTGATTTGACCGATGAGATTGTCTCGTCTGCACAGTGCTCGGCGCGCATGCACGAGTGTACACACACATGCGCCATCGTACAAATCTATATTTGCTGACAGTCAGTTTGGGCTATTGATCAGAATTATGGGAATTGTCGGCCCAGCAATATTTAATTGGATGAACATTTTTTGTCTTATACCTTACCCAGAAAATAAAAATACATATAAATACATTTAGATCATTTACTTTAATCATTACTATTGAAATGTGAAGAGACTTTCAACCAGCACAACAAAAAATGTTTCTGAAGACTATCACCTACTGCACCTTTAATACTTTAAACAGCAATGACACATTAAATTGATTAAAGGACAGCTTAAAAAATATGTAGTGCAATTTCCTTAAAGAATTTTAAGCATCAACTGTTTTAAACATTGACAATAATAAGAAAATAAATAAATATAAATATATATATATGTTTTTGAGTGGATTGCGATTATGATTATTTATATATAAATAATCCATATACACGACAGCGCAGTGGGTAGCAATCACAATCGCCTCACAGCAAGAAGGTCGCTGGTTCGAGCCCCGGCTGGGTCAGTTGGTATTTCTGTGTGGAGTTTGCATGTTTGCGTGAGTTTCCTCCAGGTGCTCCGGTTTCCCCTACAAGTCCAAAGACGAGGTATAGGTGAATTGGGTAATCTAAATTGTCCGTAGTGTATGTGTGTGAATGAGGTGTGTATGGATGTTTCCCAGTGATGGGTTGCAGCTGGAAGGGCATCTGCTGCGTAAAACATATGCTGGATAAGTTGGTGGTTCATTCTGCTGTGGCGACCCCAGATTAAAAAAGCGACTAAGCCGAAAAGAAAATGAATGAATAAATGAATGTATGAATGAATAAATGACTGAATAATCCTTCTACAGTTTTACCATGGTTTACAGAAGACACCCACTAAAATGTCATTCAGTGTAACCAACGTTTATATACCTAAAATGTTACGAATCATTTGATGTCCAAAGACTATTAATTGTAATTTTAACACTTTGCCACTATCAGGCTTTACCAGGTTTGACCCATTTGTCAGCAAATTTTCAATCATTTAAAATAAGTACTATGTAATCATTTTTTCTTCAGTATAATTTATGTACTTTATTTATATTATCCATGTTTATTTTATGATTTTGTAACCTCGATCAGAATAAGAATGTAGATTTATACATGTTTCTTTGTGCTCATTTTACATCTTTACTGAATGATATGTGATAATGTTATTTTATTTTCACCACCCTAGTTTATTGAAACGTTATATATACTGTTATATTACTCAGGACTAATCTGCTCTTGTGGTATATTGAACTAGTTGCTCATGGGATGTTATTTAACTATATCGTGATACAAATAGGAGACAAAAACTAATACGGGGCACTTTTACCCCAGCCTTTTGAATTTTAAGGGCTGGTAACTGATTTCTGTATAGGCTTTATTGTGCAGTGAGGTAAATCAACTTAAAATCCAAATTTTCAAAATCATTTAATTATATAATATATTTGTTTTGAAACGTACATCACGGCTGTTGAAAAATATGTTCTATGTAGCATGAATGCTAACACTAGTTTAAGCACCAATTCTCAGTATTAATTAGTGACTTTTTACCTCCTTATTTTTTAATATATTCGCTGTTTACTGGTTCTTAAAAAAGTACATATTCTACACAATCTTATTCTACATCCCTAATCCCACCTAATACCTTTAATAACAATTAATAAGCAGCAAATTAGGAATTTGTTGAGCTAAAAGTCATAGTTAATAGCGAGAAATGTACCTTAAGATAAAGTGTGACCATATAAATGTATGTAAATGAATGAAACTCAGATGCAATATATGCATTGTCATACACTACAGCATCCCTTTGGAATCTTTTCAGAAGCATTGAGTCATTTGACTACTTTTCAAATACTTTTCTATGATTACTGTGAATAAAATACACCCTTATCGCCTCACATTCTGTTTTTCACCTACTGTATAGCATGGAAATGGGCATATCTGAATGCAGAGATTGTCTGTGTGGCTTCTAATTCACTTTTTTGAACTGATAAGAAAGCAATGATTTTTAATGCATGAAAGAAACTGGCTCTTCTTCCAAAACTCTGTGTAAATCACAGCTCCAAGCCCATTTCCCATGAGTCATCAGTAGCTCTCTGATCAGTAGAGCTCATGCATGCACAAATAGAGCCAGTTTGTGCCCATGCAGCTGTCTGCTTGACCTTTGCATTATTTAATGGTGTGAATGCCGTGTTTTTGTCTATAATAGCTGATTTTCGGTGCTTATTGTTTCAAGAAAGGTTACTTCAATGGAGATTCTACATTATTGTTTAGAGCTGTGGTTTAGTGGTTTTAAAAGGGGGAATAATATTGCAAGTTTGAGGCTCGCAGCATTTAGTTAGCTGTCCCTGCATTATTTCCTTTGCTATATTCATTAAATTGAACATTTGTTACAAATTGCACATTATATTTAAATTTGTGCTGCCAAAAGATTAATAGCGAAAATCGAATCCAGAATAAAAATTGAGCGTGTATGTGTGTGTGTGTGTACTGTGCAACCCAGGCTCATTCTGATTACTTACCCCTATATACATTTCTGGAGAGAGCAAAATATGTCCCAGGAGCTATGTTTTTTTTGCAGTTTTTGTTTTCGCGAATCCACCAGAGGTTGCTGTGTGTGCTCCTTATTTTCATCCACCACCGTATTCAATAAACTGTTTAATTTACTCAGTCTCAGTCCTCTTTCTGTGACATTTATTGCTTTTATAACTTGTACCACATCACATGAATGTTGCAATAATTATAATAATAATAATAATAATAAATATAAATTATAATTACTGCTACTACTACTACTAATAACAATAATAATAATAGTAGTAATATTAATAATAATAATAATAATAATAAAAGTAATAAATACTATTACTACTACTACTACTAACAATAATAATAGTAGTAATAATAATAATAATAATTATAAATGTAAATTATAAATACTGCTACTACTACTACTACTACTACTACTACTACTACTACTACTACTACTACTACTAATAATAATAATAATAATAATAATAATAATAATAGTAGTAGTAGTAGTAGTAGTAGTAATAATAATAATAAAAGTAATAATACTATTACTACTACTAACAATAATAATAGTAGTAATAATAATAATAATTATTATAAATGTAAATTATAAATACTGCTACTACTACTACTACTACTACTACTACTACTACTAATAATAATAATAATAATAGTAGTAGTAGTAGTAGTAGTAGTAGTAGTAATAATAATAATAAAAGTAATATATACTATTACTACTACTACAAACAATAATAATAGTAGTAGTAATAAAAATAATGATAATAATAATAATAATAATAATAATAAAGTAATAAATACTATTACCACTACTACTAATAATAATAATAATATTAATATCAGCCAGTGTTATTTATATGAAAGTCATATAAAAGTCTTATCAAACACTTAGCGTTAACCTTTAAATAGTAATGAAAATGAATGTATAAAGCATATAGCTATGAAAAATTATAATTTAAAGAGGCGTGTTCGTGTGAAACATTAAATCGCTCACTTTGGTATCTTGGGAAATCAGAGCACATTTTTAGACAATGTTGAGATATCTGAAACTCCAAAACAGATGTGTTAAACATTATTATGTTTTTCCGCCCCTTAAGAAACCCTGTAAGCACACTTAATTTGCTCTATTTGCTCGCTCCTAATCACATTATAGTCTAGAAACCGAAATTAACAACATTCTCTTTCCTAAAGGAACACAGAAGAGGAGTCACACTTCCTTTAAACACTTCCTTTTCACCTTTCAATGTGTTACTTCCTCTTTCATTATTGTGACAGTGCTAGTCATCCCAGAGCCTTCAGCGGCTTCATTCAAACAGTGCCATCCGAGTGAAGGTCAACCTCCTGGAGGCAAACTTTGTTTTCCACTTCTTATGTGAGAGAGAGACTCACCTCACTTCCAATTAAGTGACACCGCTTTTTGACAGCTCATTACAACTTGCTGAAAAATCCTCCTAGCCTCATTATTTCCCATACTGACGCCCTTCTAATCTTCCTCAGGTTTACATCAAGCCAGCACAGGAAGATTCACTTATTTAGAACTGTGCGATAAAACAATAAAGACTATTATTATCACAGCTAATGTGCAATTTTTTTTCACTGGCCCTGTCAAAATTTTAACTGCCCCAGCTAAATATAAAGTAAAATACTTTTATATTTGTTGTTTTTGGTCTTTTGATCCATGTTGCATTCTAATAAATCTAACAATTCTTATTTAAAATTTCAGTTTTAGAGACTAAACTAGACTTAACTGAGTATAAAGTTCAAACGTTATTGAAGTAAGCAGTCAGTAAATACCAAATAAGCAAGTTACAACCGATAGCACAAATAAACCTGTAACCACAAGGGAGACGAGTGACAGCGGAGTGAGAATCCTTTTGCAGGTTTTAAGAAGCGTGGTCAGACAGGCAAGGATCAAACACGCGCAAACGGGATCAAACAAGGAAATCCGGAGGCGTCATCAGGGAACAGGCAGATGGTCGATACAGGTGGCAGACAGGGTAAACGATAAAACAAAGCAAGGGTCAGAACACGTAGAAACTATACCAGGGAACGCTTTGTAATGTTACAGGGTGTTAACCTAACAAGACTTTGCAATGAGAGTGTCAAAGGGAGCTGTATATATGTGTAGTGTCATCAGTGCATGAACAGCTTCAGCTGTGTGAGTGTAATCAAAGAAAACTTGGAGCAGGTGTGTGTGTGTGGTGCATGACAGTACTAGTAGTTCATATGGAGACAGGATTGTAATCCGTATGAATGTGAATGTTATCCAGTGATCTATGAGGGTTAGATTGCTGGTGATCGTAACAAAATCTAACAGAACAACTGATGAAAACAGTGCTTAATATTCTTCAGGCTGGTCCAACCGCGATTTGGTTGTTTGTTGTCAATTAAAGGTATTAACAACAGCAGGTTTAGGCTGCTATCATTAGGAATTTCTTCCTTTCTTCCTTTAAATATAAAGTGAAAGTGAAAGTTGTGACGTGGTGTGGTGACCTATACTCGGAATTTGTGCTTTACATTTAAACCCATCCAAGTGCAAACACACACACATTAGTGAGCACACACACACTGTGAAAACATAAGTGCAACGTGAAAGACATGTGAAAGACATGCACTGCGCCCAGGGAGCAGTTGGGGTATCAGTGCCTTGCTCAAGGGTCTCACCTCAGCCCTAGTATTGAGGGTGGTGAGAGTACTGGTTAATCACTCCCAACACCTACAATCCCTGCTGGTGCTGGTTTTCTGTCGATTTGTCCTACCTTGTCAGATTGTCCTACCTCCCATTCAAAAAGTAGGTAGCACATTTTGATGACGCAATATGCTACCTATCAGATTTTGCTACCAGTGTAAATTTTAATGTGGAGTAGTGTAATATGAAGCTATAATATCGCCCTAACCTACCTAATCCCTATCCCCAACCTCAGAACCATTCAAATACAGTGTTAGTAGCATAATCTGATGAGTAGAAAAAAATGTTAGGACACCTGTTCTCAAACCTGTGACTTTTCAATCACAAGTTCAACTCTCTAAGCATTAGGCCAGTACTACCCATTAGAAATAATTGACTGTTTTATAAAGAGGAGTAATGTGTGTTTTAAAGATGGGTATTTGGAAGTTATTTGACATATTTTTTAATGTTAGCGCAGTAACATGTAAAAGACAAAGAGACCGTGTTGAGTTTTCTTACCTTGTCTTAACGCCTCTTTAAACTAATAAAACACACATGGAGCTCACAGAATCAACTGTGCAATCAGTCACTGAAAATTCTGTGCAATTGAAGTAAAACTGAATCTAACAAGAAAGTTAAACCTGACTTCATCCAGTGTTCAGACTTTTGTGCTAGAAATGTAAGCAAACTAGTACATATTTAATTAATTTTTTTTTTTTTTTTTGCCATGTCTTGCCATAATTGTGAAAAAGTCTCAAAATAGCACGCAACTGAAGCTTATTTAAACTTCATTATGACCAATAGGCGATTACAGAAATAGTATTTAAATTATAGGTGGGCATAGATAATTTTTTTTATCTAGATTAATCTAGATTAATTTCAAAATTAATCTAGATTAATCTAGATTAAAATGGCTCATTTGAATTCTGCCAAAGGCATTCAGAATATGTGTGTTGCCCAAATAATAAGTCTTTGACAACAGGTTTCTCAAGCCAGGTGACGCATTAGACCAGGGGCTCATCTCCTGTTTCCAAAATGCATCACAAACTGCTTGAGAAACTGTTCTACTATGATAATTGATGATGAAAATAAATTGTTCAATAAGATGTGCTTGTGTTTACTAACTGTTTATTCTGTTAAACATGAATTTTGAACTGTAGGCCTACATAAGCTCCAAACAGCGAATGTTTTTTTCTTTTTCTTGATTAGCTTAATTCGACTAAAGTCATAACTGAACTAAACAGAAATGGAATTAAGACATGTGGAGTATGCATATGTTAGTGGCATCATTGAAGTAAACACCGCAGTCTTTAGGACCTTTCGCCATATTTTCCAACAAGATTCACACGTGGCTGTCAGTAAAGGACTGCACACACAAACACACACACACACACACACTCCGAAATGCGGAAGTTTTTTTTCTTTCCATTTGGCATGTGTTATTAAATTCCATAAAACTCTCACCAGTTTTTACTCCTTATTTGCATTTAATACCCAAGTTTGTCACGAGGGCATAAATAAAATATTTGTGAGTTAAAGTGAAACTGCCGAACTGCAGTTAGAGTCAGGCATCTTGCTCATTTGATCATTCAGAAGGGCACTCTTTTGTCAGACGGCTCACTGGTCAGGTATACATCCGCGCTAAACTATCAAGGTGAAAGTCATCATAGCTTGCGTAGAATAGACCCAGCTCCCAACCCAAATTTGAGAATAGATTAACGGCGATATTTTTTTTATCGCGCGATAAGAGTCTCGCGTTAATGCAGCACGTTAACACCGATAATGGCCCACCACTAATTTAAATATTTAGCGGAAAATAGGTGTGCTCTTTCTACGCAGTTAAATCATTGAGGGGCCACGTTGCTGTTGTTTACTTTCACTTTAGACATAATTGAATGTGTAAAAATGGGGGTATTGTGTTTTAACGATTGGTATTTTAATGTTATTTAACATAATTAGCCCATCCGTTGAAGTATCATAACTAACGTGCAAATGAGAAGGAGAAAGACTATTGACTTTTCTATCTTGTCTTGCATCTTTAATAAAACATGTTCAGTTTACAAAATCAACTATGCAATGGGCCACTGAAAAACTCTGTACACATGAACAAAGTGCTAAAGTCTAGAGGGTGGCTTAGCAAACTGCTTCATGTTTCATTCATATGGCCTAAATAAGAGTGTGACCGAACTGGACATGTGAGAGCACCAGAAAGTAAACACACATCTGTATGTGACGTCCACAGTATCAGCAGCAGTGATTATAATCAGGTCTGTTAGTTTTTGCTGTGCCGCAACACAATGCTTACATCACTGAAAAACTAAATATCAGTGGGCGGAGCTCATGCTCTGGAGGCGGAGTCTGTGTACTACTGTGACATCACAAGTCACCTTGCTGGCAAACGAGTCATTTATACAGCTAAAGGTTATCTTAATAATGTCATGTAAAGCATTAAAACTTGGAACATTGGAACGATGTTCTCTTATATATGTCAAAACTTTTATTTGATTTCACATATCAGATTTAATTTAACAGGTCACTTTAACATAGAACAAAAAATATGCTTTTAAACTTGAATGAAATTGAGATTTGTCAGTTATATTATCAAGATTAACTGATATGTAATGCTTTATAGTGGTAATGTTTTTGTGCATATCTCCCAGCCCAGCCAGACAAATGCGCATCTGTGTCTGATGCATGTGTTCCTCTCTCCAGTAGATCCCATCTGATGCCGAGGCTGAAGGAATCACGGTCTCACGAGTCGTTGCTCAGCCCCAGCAGTGCAGTTGAAGCTCTAGATCTCAGTATGGAGGAGGAAGTGCTCATCAAACCCGTGCACAGCAGCATCCTGGGACAGGATTTCTGCTTCGAGGTGAGTCTGCTGACCTCAGCGCCTCCCTGTAGAGTCTCAGCTTTGGATTATGGAGAGACACTGCAGCCAAAAAACAGTTTTTATGCGCCTGACAGTTTGAGATTTTAAAGAGCCCCTATTATTAAAGAGCCATAGTCATATTTTGGTTTTGAGGGTGTCCAACAACAGGCTGATATGCATGCAAGGTCAAAAAACACTTTGATTGTCTTATAATATGCATTTATTTTTACCTAATTATCCCAACAACTCCCATATGATTTATTTAGCGATTCATTTGTTCCCAAACCCCTCCTTAGCGTGAGACTAATCTGTGCTCATTGGTCCGAAGACCGAGTCTGTTGTGATTGGTCGACTGTGTTCAGCACCAGACAGAGAGAAATGCCCACCACGGCCATAAAGTAGCAGAAAGTATGTGAGAGCCCAATGCTGGAATGCAATAAAGCAATGCAGTTAAACACCAGCATATTACTCTACCTTTAACCCTAACCCCAAGTAATAACAACGACACACAGTATTAATCCACAAAAAAAGTTGGCAAAAGTTGAACTATTTTGAAATGTAACGGTGCCGCGCATGTGAGGAACAGCTAATGGTGGCCAAAGCAAAGAAAAAGGAGGATCGCGAGTTCAGAAACGAATTTAAATTGGTAAAGGAAGAAGCACGCGTCGCGTTTTCAACGTGGTTTTGGATGCAATATGTGAACAGCCCCAAACAGATTTAACCTTAGAGATACAGTACAAGCACTGATCTGTAAAAGATAAGTGATTACAGGCAAAATACACAAAACGAGGCAACAATTTTATTACACTTACATGTTATGATTCGGAGGAAGAAGAAACTGGTCCATATGAACTGTAACAGTTACTGACAAAGTCCCATACATAATAGTCTCTGCTGCTCCTTTAATAGCAGACGGTAGACGAGTCCCGCGCTGCACTGTAGGTTATTGTTTTAATCTTCAGAAAAATGATAGGAACAAACACAGCACTAGGTTGACTATACTGTGGTGTTGTGAAAATGAACTTTAATTTATTGCTAGTGTCTAAAGGGAAAGGCGGGTTTACATTTTACTGAAAACCGGTACTACATATTTGGTGATGTACCGACATCGATGCGTTCAAGCAAAAGATCCGAACCCAACACGATTTATTTATTCGACTCTGAGTCGACTGTTTTGTTAAAGAATCAATAGTTTTAAACACGATGCACTTTCAGATTTAAACCTCAGCTGGATGTTTTCATTCACTTAGTGCTGTGTTCTACACACTGCATAGAAGGTCATTTTCAAAAACCAATAATAGGGGCTCTTTAATAAAGTGTTATTGCTTCTTTCATTCTAATGCAAAGGAAACATCAAAAAATACACTTTTAAGTGATTCTTTTGTTGCACTTTATCAATTTGTATATGTAGATTTCAATTACAATGCATGTTTTTAAAGACTGTTTTCTCTGAGAAACATAAATCTTCACTTCAGCAACACTTACACTGACTAGAGTTTACATTTGTATTCAAATCTTTATTCTGAAGCTTTTTACTAAGGGAAATGTTCATAAATAATATCCCTGATTATATACAATATTTAAATCTAAAATAGTTTTTTTCTTGCTGACTGCAGTGTTTTCTAAATTATGGAGTAATAAAAAATCACCAAATTCCCTCTGTTAAAATCTTTTAATTAAATATGTCAAAAAACAACCTGACTTCATCCAATGTTCAGACTTTTGTCCTGGAAATGTGTGCAAATGTATGCATATTTCATGAAAAAAGTGCCTCATTTGCATATTTAAACAACAATTTATAAAACTTGTAATACAAAAAATGTTTGCTATTCTTAATGTTATAAATATCAATCTACTGGGGAAGCATGATAAGAACTAATAAGGTTTTTTAGCCTTTTCACCTGCAGTGTCTTGCCTTAATTGCAAAGAAGGACTATTAATGTTCGACGAGTCTCAAAATAGCACTCGGCTAAGGCCCATTAAAACTTCATCATGACCATTAGGCGAGATCAAATAGTTAGCAGAAAATAGCTGCGCTCTTGCCGCTCCGCAGTTAAATCATTGAGGGGCCACAGGGTCGCGTTACTGGATGATTTTCACGTGCGCTGCAGGGAAGGCTCACTTAAACCAGATGCTTATGTGGTCACAAGGTCAGAGGGTGCAGACTAAGAAAACTGCAATCAGGCATTTATATGCAATTTGCCTTAGTTATTCCCCTCAAAAAATACAGATAAAAAGATAAATAAAAAGTATCAAGTAAAAGTTTCTATGTATTATATATATCATATATGTATTATAACCAGTCTGGCCATTCTCCTCTGACCTCTGGCATCAACAAGGCATTTGCACCCACAGAACTGCCGCTCACTGGATATTTTCTCTTTGTCAGACTATTCTCTGTAAACCCTAGAGATGGTTGTGCGTGAAAATCCTAATAGTTCAGCAGTTTCTCAAATACTCATACCAGCCCGTCTGGCACCAACAACCATGCCATGTTTAAAGTCACTTAAATCACCTTTCTTCCCCATTCTGATGCTCTGTTTGAATCGCAGCAGCTCGTCTTGACCATGTCTACATGCCTAAATGCATTGAGTCGCTGCTATGTGATTGGCTGATTAGAAATTTGCATTAACGAGCAGTTGGACAGGTGTACCTATTAAAGTGGCCGACAAGTGTATATAGTGCACAGATCTCTCTAAAATGAATAGGATGCTGTATAATAATATATTTGTGCATATACATTAGATTAGTCAGTACAACAAAATAACTTCACAGTCAAAAAATGAGTACACCCAAATTAATATGATAGGGGAAAAAAATAAAGATTATTATAAGAAAAACATAAAAAATATATAATATTTAGTTGAAATTTTGTAGTTTGAATGTTTTATTTTGCATTGCATTACCTTTTTTGAAATGTTAACTAATATTAAAAAAGTTGAATAAATACCGCTAGCATTAACTAATTCACCCTCATTGTAAAATGTATATTATGATGTACAATGTGATTTAAGTGCATTTTGTCTGATCAGGCAATTTAACACCACACTCTTTCCCAAAATGTAATTGTTCTTCACTCCTGGGAAGCAGTTTGTTGTTCACGTCCACCGTCTCCATATCCTTTCCAGCACCCTTAATGCACTTATCTGCAAATCTGATAATTGTAATCTGTAATTGCAGGTAACTACTTCAACAGGAAGCAAATGCTTCTCATGTCGGTCGGCGGCCGAAAGAGACAAATGGATGGAGAATTTGAGACGTGCTGTGCATCCCAATAAGGTAAACTGGATGATTCATCTGAATCGTGGGTAATTTGAGAAGGGATGAGGTTTAAGCCAGTCAGCGTGTTGCTTTTGCTCATGTATCCTACCTCACATATCGACTGATTCGACTTTAAGTGGTCACGAACTGCCTTTTTTGTTTTGTTTTATTTTTTGTACTGTTCTCTGCGGTATATTTATATCAAAAACATCATACTTTAGAAGTAATTGTCTAGTATGTAAATGCCCACTGTAAATGCCCACTGGCCCACTGTAAATGCCCACTGGTGTGATTGGTTTTGCATAATTCAAAATTTTTGTCTTTATCGATGTAAATGTATGTGTGACGGTCCACATTCTTCATAGATGCTGCTGTAATTTAGGTTAAGGTAAGGTAAGGTAAGGTAAAACTTTATTGTCCCAGTTAGGGAAATTTGTTTTGGGCTCTAGCCCTCAGCTGCAGTCATCACAAACAGAAAAACAATACAACATACAAAAAACAAATAAGTATATCAATAAATAAATCTCTATCCCCCCCTCTATCTACAGTAAGGTACTCTGAACCTTTTCCCTGAAGGTAACAACTCATACTCCTCATGCAGAACATGCGATACGTCACAAACTATTTGTTTAGCACGTCTTAATGTGTCCTGTTCATACATATTCTGCAGTGACATCTGTTCTGATACGCCAATAATTTTCCAAGCGGTGTGAATCAAACGGACTAGTTTAGATCTCAGCTGCACAGACAAGTTGCCAAACCAGGCTGTGATGCTGTACCTTATTAAACTCTCAAACACAGCCTTATAAAACATGATCATACATTTTTGATCCACTTCATAGATTCTTAGACGTCGTAAAAAAAAACTGTCTTTGCTGAAGCTTACTGCATAGATTGTCAACATGTATATTCCATTTCAGTGAGTTATCAAATAAGACATCAACATATTTATATGAAGTGACCTGTGGGATGTCTGATGGTAAAAGAAATTAAATACTGAGTACATACACTGTAAACATTTGCTGGGTTCCACACAATTGATTTGTTAACTTTGATTCGTTAATTTTCATTGTTTTGTAATATGCATTTATTTTTACCTAATTATCCCAACGACTCCCATATAATTCGTTCAGCGATTCATTTGTTCCCAAACCCCACCTTAGCGTAAGGCTAATCTGCACTGATTGGTCTGATGACCCAGACTGTTGTGATTGATCGACTGGGTTCAGCGACAGAGAGAAATTCCCACCACGGCTATGAAGTAGCAGAGTATGTGAGAGCCCAATGCAGGAATGCAATAAAGCAATGCAGTTAAACACCAGCATATTACTCTACTCTTAACCCTAACCCCAAGTAATAACAAGGACACACATTCAGTATTAATCCACACAGTGGCAAAAGTTGAACTATTTTGAAAATTAACCACGCCGCACGTGTGAAGAACAGCTGATAGTGGCCATAGCAAAGACAAACAGCAGAGGATCAACACATTTAAAACGGTAAAGGAAGAATCAACGTGGTTTTGGACAAAATATGTAAAGAGCCACATAAAGATTTTACCTGAGAGACACAGTACAAGCACTGATTTGTAATAGATAAGTGATTACAGGCTGCGCGGAGCGATTACTACTAACAACACATAATTAAATACATATTTTGCAAACTACAGAAATTGAGGCAACAATTTTAATTACACTTACATGTTATGATCCGGAGGAAGAAGAAACTGGTCCATATGAACTGTAAGAGTTACTGAAAAAGTCCCTGTCAAAGTCCCATACATAATAGTCTCTACTGCTCCTTTCTTTAATAGCAAAAGGCAGACGAGTCGTGTATTGCAGCGTAGGTTATTGTATCAAAAATCAGAAAAATGATAGGGACAAACACAACACTAGGTTGGCTATACTGTGGTATTGTTGTGAAAATGAACTTTAACCATTTATTCCCCGCAGACACATCTCCATCTGTCAGTAATTGTCCACGTCATAATCAGTCCCGTGATCTCCTGCACTCCGCTAGTGTCTGCAGGGAAAGGCAGAATCTTTTTACCAGAACATTTTTTTTACCGTTTTTACCAGCACTTTATATTTGGTGATGTATTGTATTGACGTCGACACGTTCAAGCAAAAGATCCGGACCCAACACGATTCATTTATTCGACTCTGAGTCGATTATTTCATTAAAGAATCAATAGTTTAAAACACGATGCACTTTCAGATTTAAACCTCAGCTGGATATTTTCATTCATTTAGTGCTGTGTTACACACTGCATAAAACAGGTTTGTCCAATTTCACTTGCGCCCCCTTCCCCCAAACATCATTCACATTACTTGCTGCGTTTAAATTGTGTAGCATTAATTACATTGAAACATAAATATACAGCTTACCTGATTCAGTGTGATGGCTGAGCCTTTTTCTGTGAGGACATAATGCTAATCCGTGGTTTGATTACCGAAGCAACTAACCGTAAATCATCTTCCACTGTCAATAAGCGTGAGCCATAGCCTACTTGCTTTTGATGTACGTACAAACAGAAAATGCTGCTTCGCAAAGCCAAGTTCGCAGAGCCCTGACAGTGTGGTTGAGTCCAACATTGAGTATGGGCAACAATACTTTAATATGATTTTAATACGATTAAGACAATACTCTGATTAAGAGTTTACCATGTACACAGCGATTTTTGATTATCTTAATCCGACTAAAGTCATTACTGAACTAAACAGAAATGGAATTAAGACATGTAGAGTATGCATATTAGTGGCATTATTGAAGTAAACGCTGCAATCAAACTATTACCGTCATGTAGGACTTTTCACTGGATTTTGTGACAAGATGCACACACACGGCTGTCAGTAAAGAATCGTGCACATACACACACACACACACACACATCACAAACAGGGTTGCCAGATTGGGCGGTTTTGAATTCGATTGTGCGGGTAAAAAATGACGTAGGCGGGTAGTGAAAATGTAGCTTTTGGGCTGGAATCAGTCAGCTACATCTGGCAACACTGATCACGAAATGCGAAGGTTTTTCTCTTTCTATTCAGCATGAGCTTGAGCTATCAAATCCCATTAAAACATCTTCCTCCAGTCCTTACTAAATATTTGCGTCTGATACCCCAGTTTGTCATGGGGAAATGTTCATGAGTGAGAGGGCCGAACTGCCGTTAAAGTCGAAAAATTAAAGATGAAACAACCGAAATTACATGAGACTCTGCAGGAAACGTGGATAGCCTGGTGAAGCAACATTCAAAAAGCACTTCACATAACACCTTAATTATATTATTGTCTTATTCAGATTAAGGCAAATAACTATTACTGATGTCCATGTAAAGGTAGTCTGTATGTCTTCATGTCGTATGTCTTTAAAGAAAGTGAACGAGGGGCATCCTGCTGACTTGATTGAGAAGGGCACTTTTTTGTCAGACGCTCACCGGTTTTACTTTTATTCACGTCATTCATTTTAAAAAGTACCCAGTCCATTTTATTTGCATATATTTTACTGGAACGCATAAACTCTACAGGTGCCTGATAGTTAGATGTAAAACTAACATTAATCAGATTCACTCTAGTGAACGCATAAAAATCGTCATCATAATTTACTCGAGTGCACTCCTCAAATTCTCACGCCCCCTTAAAAGATGCTGCCGCCCCACAGTTTAAAATCCCCTGGCATAGAAGGTCATTTTCTTTAAGTTTATTGAACATAAAACAATTAAATTGTCCACCAAAATTTGTCAAAAATTGTGTTGTTTCAGCTTATTTTAAATACATTTTTTGAGTGTATCAACAATTATTAATAACAAAGAAATAGTGACCACTTAGTAGTCCAATATAGTCACCACAACATAGTCTTATTTTCAGTCTTTTTGAAAAACCTGCTTCACATTGTGCTTAGTTTATAAATAAATCTGCAGTAGATTGAAGTGAACACAGGACTGACGCTTAATCAATAAGGTTCAGCCCTTCAGCTTTTTTTAATGTTGGAATAAAATGGAAGGAAATTGAGCAGCAGTTTTTCCACATCTTGATACCGCACAGCATCGTGTTGTTTTCAGAGCATCATTATTGTTTGATTTCTGCATGTCCTCTCTCATTATTTATCTACTGCAGAATCAGTGGGCGGAGCTAAACATACAGTGATGTGGAAGAATAGAAGAAGTTTAGAAGATTTGAGTTCTGAAACTTTCATGAGGCTTTCATAGTACCATTATGTAATACGTCAAGAGATCTAGCACATTTTAATTTCTCAATTCATGACCCCTTTATAGGGATAATTCGAAATGCCAATTCTATCATTAATTACTTATGCCGTTTCAAATCAGTAAGACCTTTGTCCACCTTTCAAAGGTACCAACAACATTGTCAAAACAGTCCATGTGTGATCTGTGATTTTATGAAGCTACAAAAATAGTGTGGCGAATAACAAACATAAAAAATAACACATTTATTCAACAGATTCTTGTCTTCAGAGTCAGTTCAGGACGCAATGTTCTGTTGTTTCGTTGACAGGATTGTTACAAAGATTCTGGTATTTTTCTGGGATTTGAACATTTCATGACTCTTGCTGTTTCTGGAGGGTCAGAGAGCTCCTGGATTTCATCAGAAATATATTAATTAGTGTTCTGAAAATGAATGAAGATCTTACAGATTTGGAATGACATGAGTAATTGAGGCCTTGAGACAAAAGTCTATATTTTCAAATTGTTGAGTAATAAGATTTTTTCATTTGGATTGTGATCATTATATTATATATTTTTATTTTACTTAAAGATAGACAACAAAAGCTTCTTAGGAGATATTTTTTTAGTGTCAGTATTAAAAGTACAAGTTATTGTGATTTATGTTTCTCAAATGTGGAATAACAGTATATGTCCAGTTAGTGTAGAATAGTATAACTCCAATCCATCATATCACTTTAAACCACTAAAATCTGATTCATTTATCTTAGTTTTAATACAGTAACAGAAACTTCAGGTTAATATTAAGCATTTGTTTATATTTTTTATTATTATTATTATTATTATTATTGTTATTATTATTATTATTATTATTATTATTATTATTATTATTATTTAAATACAGAAATTACAATATGAACAATGTACAATACATAGACCTTCTTACAGTACAGGCAATAACAATCTAATATTATCTATAAACACTAAATAAATAAATAAATACAACAAAAAACACATACAATGCAGACATATACAGTTGAAAACAGAAGTTTACATACACTGTATAAAAAGGCACATAACCATTTAAAAAAAAGTCAGATGTTAATGTGACTAAACTTTTTCTGTTTTAGATAAGTTAGGATTATCAAATTTGTTTCTGTTATGCTTAATAGCAGAATAATGAGAGAGAGATTTTTTGAGAAATTGTTATAACTTTTCTTGAAAGTCAAGTTTACATACAAAAAGATTATTACACCTCTGAAAAAGCTCAGATGATGGTGTCAAGGTTTTGCAAGTTTCTGATTGGCTAATTGACAACATTTGAGTTAATTGGAGGCACAACTGTAGAATAGTATTTAAGGAAAACCTCAAACACACTGCTTCCTTGTGTGACAACATGGGAAAATCAACAAGCCAGAATCAACAAAAAAGCCAGATTACAATTTGCTAAATTACACTGGGAAAAAGAATAACTTTTGGAGACATGTCCTGTTGTCTGATGGAACTAAGATTGAACTGTTTGACCTTAATGGCCAGTGTTACATTTGAATGACAAAGTGGAAAGCTTACAAGCCTAGGAATACCATCCCAGCTGTGAAGTATGGGGGCGGCAGCATCATGTTGTGGGGCTGTTTTACTGCCGCAGGGACTGGTCCCCTTCACAGCATAGATGGCATCATGAAGAAAGAACATTATGTAGAAATACTGAAGCAACATCTCAAGACATCAGCCAGGAAATTAAAACTTGGCCACAAATGGGTCTTTTAAACAGACCATGACCCTAAGCATACTGCCAAATTAGTTAAAATGTGCTTTAAGGACAACAGATTGAATGTTTTGGAGTGGCCATCACAAAGCCCTGTTCTCAATCCTATAGAAAATTTGTGGGCAGAGTTGAAAAAGCTTCTGCGAGCAAGACAGCCAACAAATCTGACTCAGTTACACCAATTCTGTCAGGAGGAATGGGCCAAAATTCCTGCAAACTATTGTGACAAGTTTGTGGAAGGATACCCAAAACATTTGACCAAAGTTATACAGTTTAAAAGCAAAGCTAAAAAATACCAAGGAAATGTATGTAAACTTTTGACTGTCTAGAAATTAATTAAAAATTCTCAAAATTCTCAAAAATTCTGGCATTTAGCAAATGTAAATGATTTAGGTAATCCTAACGAACCTTAAATAGTAAACCTTTAGTATGATTTACCATCAGACATTTTTTAAAAATGGTTATGTTCCTTTTTTTAGAGTGTATTATTTAGAAAAACTGGCGCCATCTCACAATATAAATAAATATATAAACAAATAAACTCTGCTTACCCTTTTCCCTGTAGTTTACACAGGACTGACAGAAAATATGCATTGATACAGCTTTATTATATATGGCATGTGGTTTATTTTGATAGGTTAAATGTTTTTGTGCTGTTTAGCGCTCCTCAGCGCATTCCGAGAGAGAGAGAGAGAGAGAGAGAGAGAGAGAGAGAGAGAGAGAGAGAGAGAGAGAGAGAGAGAGAGAGAGAGAGAGAGAGAGAGAGAGAGAGAGAGAGAGAGAGAGAGAGAGAGAGAGAGAGATACAGTTTTTCCACTCACCTCTTTCGGTGTATTTTTCCCTGGTTTTTGTTCTGCTTTTTGATTCAAATATGCTTTACCAGCATCCCTCAAAGGCTTTCTTACTCTGTTTTTCCATTTGTTTGTGTTGGCTTCTTTTTTTTGCAGAGGATTTGCCTTTTAATGTCCGAAGTGGACATGACAGCAAGCATCATCTCTATTCTTCTTAATGGACATAAAAAAAAAATTCTGTAAAAAAATCCCCAAACTGTTTCTGTATACAAAGTTTACACATACAATTATTGTCACATGGTTATCTCGTTTTTTATTATTTTTTTGGACATTATTCGTCGCACGCACTCAATTAATGAAGAAGTTTTATTTTAGGGTAAACCATCACTTTAAAGCAGGGGTGCCCAAACTCGGTCTTGGAGTCAGAGTCCTGCAGAGTTGAGCTTCAACACACCTCCCAGAAGTTTCTAGTGTGACTAGTTAGAGCTTTGATTAGCTGGTCCTGATGTATCTAATGTAATTGGGGTTGGAGCTAAACTCTGCAGGACACCGGCCCTCCAGGATCGAGTTTAGGCAAATTAATAGATGTGCATTAAAGGTATAGTTTTCCCCAAAATGAAACATTTCTGCAGATCTCAGGCCGTCCGATGTAGATGACTTTTTTTCTTCAGTAGAAAATTTAAGAAGATTTTTAGGTGAAACTGTGATCCTTTGTAATTTATAAAATGCAAGTCAACACTTACTTTGGGGGGAAAAAACGCATCAACTGTGTTTATATTTTCTGCAGGATAACACCCGTCGGGTGGAAAATATGCTGAAATGTTGGATTATCGAAGCCAAGGACTTGCCAGCAAAGAAAAAATACTTCTGTGAACTCTGTCTGGACGACACGTTATACGCACGGACTACCTGCAAACTCAAAACGGACAACGTTTTCTGGGGCGAACATTTTGAGTTCAACAACCTGCCCTCGGTCAAGAGCATCACCGTTCATCTCTACAAGGAAACAGACAAAAAGAAAAAGAAGGACAAAAATAATTATGTGGGCCTGGTCAATATTCCTATTGCGACAGTCACCGGACGACAGTTTGTGGAAAAATGGTATTCGGTGAGCACGCCGAATCCTAACAAAGGAAAGAGTCCGGGACCCATGGTCCGCATGAAGTCCCGCTATCAGAGCATGAGCATCCTCCCCATGGAGCTTTACAAGGAGTTTGCAGAGTATATTACTAATAACTATATGTTAATGTGCTCGGTGCTGGAGCCGGCGCTCAGTGTGAAGAACAAGGAGGAGATGGCGTGCGCACTTGTGCATATTTTACAAAGCACAGGCAAGGCCAAGGTAAGACCACTGCTTTTATACCTCAACGCGTATTATGCATGATTCATCAGCACACATTATTGAAAATAAAATATATATATATATATATATATATATATATATATATATATATATATATATATATATATATATATATATATATATATATATTATATTATGTATATTATATAATATTTAGTCTATTTAGTGCCTTTAAAATGTAATCATTTGCAAGGGTTATGATTAAGCAGTAAAATAATCATGAGATACAAATAATGTAAGTAATCCGATCTTATAGGTTGTTTGCAATCACATTGTTCTGATGACGCTCAAAATTCAAATAGAGGGCAAGAAGTAAAAAACTAAATGGGAGACATAGAGGAAAGTCCATATTTTTGCAGTTTTTACCATATTTCAAAGGAGATCGAAATAGAAAATAACCACATATGTTGGGCATGATCCTTATATTATGAAGAGGGCAGAGTTTTCTACTAAACTAAAATATATTTGCCTGTCATCGAGGTGGCATATATTGTATAAGCTATTATGTTACATGAAAAAATACTATAGTGTTTGGAAGCATACTATAGATAATTACTTGAATTAAACTGTCGTAGTAATTATATTGTTGCTGTGGTATGACAGAACTGTAGTAATAAACAAATTATTCAACAGGCTTTGGTTTCTATGATTATACACCATCACAATGCACCACAGTTTACACCAATGTTACAGTGTTTATACTCTACAGTATTCTGTAGCATTCATTAACAAAGAGTTGTACACATTATACACTTTACTATGTGGTTCAAAAACATGTTTATTATAAATTACTATAGTTTCCCCCCATGCGGATATCTTCCAGACATCCTGAAATAACAGATGAAAGCATACGAAATTGTGAACGTATAGTCCACATTATTCATTTATTTATTTATTTTAAGGGAGAAAAGTGCTCCACAATAATAACTGTCTAGTTATTATTGGATTGCAATTCTTTTGTTGTTCTGTCGATCAACAAATATTCAATGCTGCTGTGCATATAGACGTTAATGTTATGGTTGTTTAGTCCACCAAAACGCCCGTAAAGACATGGAATATTGCAAAACAAGACGGAGATTTCTTTGCAGTGGCTACATGGCAGGGTACGTTATTTATATTCTCCTGGATATTGTATAAGTGTGGTGGTGTTTGTATCGGATTTTTATATAACACATTAACATATTTATACACATACTGTAGTTAGGCCTGTATATAATCTTTATTGGTGCTGTCAAACAAATGATCGCGTTCAAAAAAAAAAGCTTTTACACATGGATGTATTGGAAAAATATTGATTACATGCCGCCTTTTCTTCTATTTCTCAGTCAGTTTCTTAAACTTTCTCCCTTTTGAGCAAAAACTTTTGGCAGTCTATAAAAGCTTTTCGGCATTTCTTATTATGGCCGATTTAAACAATTATAAACAACATAAAACAGAGACATTTTAATGTTCTGATGTAGAAGAATCACTTCCTGCACTCCATCTGAATTTCGCGCAACGTGAAAACAACCTATTTGAGTTGAATTTGTTTTTACATTTTAAAAGTAAAATAAAACATAAAATTATGAAGGTTTATTTTAATAATAAATGTTCATTGTTATTTTTAAATTATTATTATTATTATTATTATTAATATTATTATTATTATTGTTATTATTATTATTATTATTATTATTATTATTATTATTATTATTATTATTATTAATAATAATAATAATAATAATAATTATTATTATTATTATTATTATTATTAATCTATTATTAATATTATTATATTAATAGTAATGCCATATTCATGTTTATTCATTCTACATGCTCAGATCCAATTATGCTCAAACACAGATCATTTATATTTTATAATAACTGAATAATGTTTTCTAATTATAACCGAATAACAGTAAATGAATTATTGCATGTCTATATTAACACCACCTGTGCTTTGAAACACACACGATCCAATCATTTCCAGATGGCTGCACTTGTATATGTGTCGCATGCCACAATTAAATGTGAATCAAAAGGCCTTCTCATGTCGACTATAAAAGTAAACACTCTTTATATTTATATATCTAATGTAGGAAGATTATTTAATAATAGACTCCCCCAGATGCTGTTTGCTGTCAACCAAACGAGAGGTTGACATGACGTTTTTTGTACATCGTCAAGAAGATAAAAGACTGGGCAATCTTTGAATTCCAGTGTAACAATTCAAGTTTAATATTGCTATTTTGGAATTTTCCTCAGATGTATTGGCTAAAAAAAGAGCATTAACAGTGGCAGTTATTTTGAAGAGTTTTTCCTACGTGAATCATTTATTAAAATAAACAGCACAGGACGTTCTTTAAACGTGAAAACGCCTTGGAGAGAGCAGAACAATAGAGATGTGGCCTGCTTCTCCTCATTTAATCACAGGAGTGCCGAGCGCTCTGATTGCCCTCATTCATTTGAGCACGAACGGTTCTAATACTCGCCATAAATCAGCTCCGAATCAGATGACATCACACCAGAGATCTGGCCCGTCTGACGCTTTGTCAGTCGTCTGTCATTATTGATGAAGAGCTGCGAGAGTGAGTTGTTTTGTGATTGCTTTTTCGGCTGCATTTCTCTGACGCCCGTCCAAGGCATTGTTGCATCATAATGGATCTGCACAACAATTTGCCGTCCTGTTGTCTAGAATATGCGCTGGTATTATTGTTGAGTGCCTCTCTGGGTTTATTTGGGATATGAGTCTGTGCGATGCACTAATACATGCCCGGAGCACAATGTGTCTTGTGTTTAGTCGTGCTTGAGTGAGAGGTGCCCTGCTTTTGGGTATTTACGTTCCAGCTTGTGTTGAATGAAAAATTGATTCTGTACTTTTTAAGAAGCCCTTAGCTTTGACTTTTTCAGCATATTTCCATCAGAACACACAATACATTCTCTTTAGTGCCAGAATACAAAGAGTTAGCCGAAAAACTGCTTAAAAGTTGTACCTTTTTCTGGATTTAATTTATAGGTACACTGCAAAAAAATGCTTTCTTACTTAGATTTTTTGTCTTGTTTCTAGTCCAGGTATCTAAAAATTCTTAAATCAAGAAGCATTTTCTAGACAAGTAAAAACAATCGTCTTGCTTTAAGAAATAATATGTCAAAATTAAGCAATAAAACAAGAAAAATAATCTGCCAATGGGTTAAGCAAAATAATCTTGTTTTTCCTTCTGGCATAAGACTATTTTGCTTACCCCATTGACAAATTATTTAGCTTGTTTTAAGGGAAAACTCACTTAAAGATGCAGTATGTAAGTTTGACACCCAGTGGTTAAACTAGGTGTTGCACTCCTGGATCAAAACAAACGTGAGCGTGGGTTGCCAGTTTGAATACAAGGAGCGAGTGATTTAAACTGTGTTCTAAATAAAAGCAACGACACGCGATAGAGGGAATATTTTCCATATTAAAGGGAGTTTTTGTCCTAACCAACACCTCGAATTGAATGATTAGAAAAGGCTTCTATTTCTCACAGCTGAACTTGTGAAACCTATGACAGTGATCACCTCAGGTAAATCTCGTGTGCTTTATTCAGAGCTAAATGCTAACAATATGAGTTTGAATGCCATTTTACATTTAATGATGTTAAAGAGGGTTAACATGTATTAAACAGATTCTAAACCTTACCGTTTCATGAGTGAGTGCATATTCTGTGCTTCTGAAAGGCTGTATAAAAAATTTCTGTCGTGTTTCTTCTGGTACAAACAGCCAATTCTGATCACTGCCTCTCTCGTCACAGCATGTTGTTAGGACACGCGGTTACAATGTAACCTGCTCACCTAATGTTTACGTTCGTAATATTTATGTATTTGCTAATTAATAACCTCATGTGGAACTGAATCTTGTCTCCCATACTGTCCTTTTCGGTCTCGGACGCATGCTTTCAGAGCCTTTCTGAATGAATGAATGAATGAAATGCGCTGTTTTCCAACAAGGCAACCCGGAGTGCTGAATTATAATTGGCTAAAATGGCATTGTGCATGTGAAAATTACCTAAACAAAGACAGCGTTCCGGCACGGAAAAAACATTTTCAAAGCAGAATATCTGACTTCAGCATTGTTTTTCAGTTAAACAAGTATGTTCACTTGGGATGTTTCTTAAATATCTGCACACATATTATGGTATTTTTATGCTTTAGAAGAGTAAAAAAACTTACATACAGCACCTTTAATTTTGGCATACTATTTCTTTAAACGAGACAATATGTTTTGCGTGTCTAGAAAATGCTTCTTGATTTAAGAATTTTTAGATATTTGGACTAGAAACAGGACAAAACAATCTAAGGAAGAAACACATTTTTTGTAGTGTATGGGTTTGAATACAATGTTGATATTTCAAATTTCGAATTCAAATTTTATTTGTGACATACAGAGTCATACACAGTATGATATGCAGTGAAATGCTTACACAACCACTCGTGACCTTAAAATAATAACAACAATAAGAATCTAATTTATGGAGACATAGAAGTTATGCAATAGAAAATAAAAGCAAATCTAAAATATTTAAAGAGCTATCTGTACAAACTAAAACAAAAAAGTGCTTCTAACAACGTGCCTGGTGCGTAAGAGAGGAAGGAGTGTATCTTATACAGTAGGTGGTTTGTCAAGCCCTCCCACCTGTATGGAGTACACTAGAACTACACAATATGTGCACTGGGTGTGTGGGAATGTGCATAAATGTCCAAGAGTGTACAGTGGGTGTTCAAAGTGCATGTATGTGCAGATGTGCAATGTTCATAAGTGTTCGTAAAATGTGCAGTGTGCAAAAAAAAAATAAGTATTTCAGTCCTGTGTTTTGGACTGATTGAGAGGCTGTGTCACCTGCGGGAAGAAGCTTCTCCTCAGTCTCTGTGTTGGCCTTCAGTGAAAAAAAAGTTTTATCAGTAACAGTTTACAATAAGGCTGTATTAGTTAAGTTGGAGATAAATCACATCTTGGATATTGTTATCACCGAACAAAGCCAGACAGGCTTATTGTCACCCTTATGCGAAGTGGAGGACAGTTGTATAAGACTGAAGGGCTTAATTCTGCAAAAACAACAGTCCTGGATGTACTTTATGCAGCTTATTTCACAGCTACATGCCTCAAAACATGACAACAAAAAATTAGACACAAAACATTGTTCTGAGCTGAAATTAAAGTGAAAATGCAAGTGAACTTTAATGAACTGTTTTCTGGGAGACTAGCAATATTCAGCTATACAAATTGAATAATCAAATGTCAACTATAACACAATTACAATTAATATTTTTTTTTTATAGTTACAAATAATGTATTGTGCCTGGATGATTTACAGCTTGGAATGTTCATACAGTCACAAGCTCCTAAAAACACTTGTAAATGACAAACATTTCAGTAACTTTACAATTAAACTCCACAAATCATGAGTGTTATCAACTGTGGCTTCTGGTCAACTATAACCTCAATTCGACATAGCAGATCCTGCGATGTGACTAATGCAGATGCAAATATTGCGATATCAATGCTGAAACGATATATTGTGCAGCCTTACTAACAAGCATGGATTTGGATTAGGGATGCTCATTTCAGTTAATTTTGACAACCGACAACCGACGCTCATTATCCGAATATTAACGGTTAACTGGTCAGAATAATATTAAATTATTATTTAATAAAAAAAAATAAATTGCCATGTCTATTTTGTGTGACACATTAAATATTGCATTTTAAAATGCTGATTTATTTTAACATGCGAACAACAGCATGCAGAGCATATCAACAGAACATCTTCATGCACCTGCAGTGTTTCCAACAGCATAGAAAAAATAAATAAAGTAAATAAAAAGAATAAAATAAATAGGCCTTCCCTAGATATTTAATGACACATTTAATGAGATACTTAAATGACAAATTTGGATTACAAAGCGAAAACACGGACTGAATCCTTTTAAGAGCCAGCATAGGCTGTTTGTCCAATCATATGTTTTTTTTTCTTCCGTCAAATAAAAATAGCAGGCTACCTCACTGAAAATAGGCCTATGCATTTAATTAATGCTCCACTCTAATTCTTATATCACAAGCCTCTGTCAACATTTGTAATATCATTAAAGTAAAAATGTTGACTTTTTGTAAAGTATAGGCTACTATAAAATATAACAATTTAGTTGTTTACATATGATATTGCATTGCCGATCACAGCGAATGCGTTTTTACATTCCAAAAACGCCAGGCGCACCACACTGCTTTTTTTGTTGAGAAGAAAAAAAAGTGCGGTGCTCTTTTATGTCACTAGGAAATGACTGAATCAGCTGACCCGTATTATGTGCGAGTGTTGCTGTCGATGTTATAATTGTAATATTTAATAATACTGTGATATTCAAGATTTGTAAAGTAATCCAGTTCTGGATAACTTGAAACAGCGACCACTAATCTCTCCTCTATCTTCGTAGTCGTATTGACAACACAAACACTGCTCACCTCAAAGAGAAACCCCGCCTCTGCTTTCATTTGATTGAAGAATGAAAAAGGCGGGACTGACGTAACGCGTTTTTTCCACTCAGGGTTGACTTGTATTTTAACTGCGAGCACACAGCGCACAACTGCAAAAATAGGCGCACAGGGTGCATAGGCAGGGCGCAAAACACTCGTGCCTGTTAGTAAACCATTCAGAAGAGTCATCTGTCAACGCAAAAAAAGCGCATTCGCTCTGGTCAGCCACTTATGCAGTAAAACTTTAAAAATATATAAAATAATATTTTTTTATCGTTTAACTGATACCATTAATCGGTTAAAAACACACCCTTTTGGTTAACGGTTAATCGGTTATTTTGAGCATGCCTAATTTGGATTTTAACAATGCATTATTAAATGTTGAACTATGATTAATAAATGCTGTGCAAGTATTGTTTATTATTAGTTCACGTTAGTAAATGTATCAACTAATAAAACCTTATTGTAAAGTGTGGCCATTTTATCCTAAAATGTCTGATAACATTTTATACATTTTTAAAATGAAAACATTTGTCATTTAAAAAAAAATTTTTAGGAACTAATTGTTTTTGGGGGGGAATAGTTTTTTTTTGTTTTTTTTTACAACAAATATAGAATTTTTTTTAACTGTTTCGAAGTTAAATCATTGTGTTGTGTTGCATTTTTTTCTATTTTATTTCACACAGAAAAATACTGTAATGACATTTTATTTGGAAGAAACGCCATCTATAGTTTTACTGAATCACAACTATAAAATTGTAAATTCAGACAAACTGAGAATTTAAATGATTATCTTGATTATAGTTTTTTTTTAATATAGCTGTAATATGTAATTTTTTTAAGGACATGGAAGTGGCTGGTCTGTCATTACAGCAGAACCGTAAGTCAATAAGGACACAGTCTTTCATTACAGAGGAGTTAATTGGTCCGGGACTGCATTGTCTCTCATTATAGAAGGCCAGAGCTGGTCAGCCAGTGCATTGTCTTTCATTAGCTGAAGCCTGCTTACTGTAAATAAAGCACATTGACTTACTCTCTGCATTCCTCAGCTTCCTGTCTTTGTCTGCAGGACGGCGTGAATTCAATCATGAGAAGTGATTAGCCTGATTATGTTCTGATAGCAGATGACTGAAATAATATCACATTTTTCAAATTGAATTGCTGCCCAGTTGTTCAATGACAAGCTCTCTGTAATGCGTATAGCCACATGAAAGGATGTTTACTGTACATACACTGTATTGATCTAGTAACCAAAGCAGCCGTCACATTTATAGAGATTGTTTTTATTTTATTTCATTTCTCAGATGCACAGTCATGCACAGTATGATATGCTTTGAAATGCTTATACAACCGCCAGTGACCTTAAAATAAATAATATATATAATAAATATATATATATATATATATATATATATATATATATATATATATATATATATATATATATATATATATATATATATATATATATATATATATATATATGTATATTTATATATATATGTATATATATATATATATATATATATATATATATATATATATATATATATATATATATATATATATATATATATATATATATATATATAAAATAAATAATAAGAATATCAATAAGAATCTAAATTATGGAGTATAATAAGAAGTAAAAAAAATACAATTTTAGATATAAGACCAAATATAAAAAAAATTACAACTTTAGATATGAAGAATGTAGCTATAGAAAATAAAACAAAATTCATTCATTCATTTGGCTTAATCTCTGATTTATCAGAGGTCGCCACAGCGGAATGAACCATCAACTATTCCGGCATATGTTTTAGGCAGCGGATGCCCTTCCAAATCTTACCTTAACATACTGTACAAGTGTTGAGAGTAATAAAAATAGAGAGGTCATACTTTAAGGTATTGAATGTTAAGGTATTTGATGTTTGACACATAAATGTAAATGATAAAGAATTAAATTCATATGCACTATGTTTTTAGTATATAATGTATGAAATGGAGTGTCTTTTTTGAGAATATGCTATATATACAGTATGTAAATAATTTAATCATTGTTGATATTAATTACTTATGTATTTAAATAATAATCTTTGAGGAACTTTAGGATCAAATACTTAATATTGTTAATATGTTGAAAGATAAATAGAAACACTACTTCTACATGGTCTTTTTATATTTATATAATTGTGTTATCCAGTATATACACTACCTGACGAAAGTCTTGTCGCCTATCCAAGTTTTAGGAACAACAAATAATAACTTGACTTCTAGTTGATCATTTGGTATCAAAAGTGGCTTATATGAAAGGCAAAGGATTACATTTATTTTACCAAAATAAAATATGATCATGCCTTGATTTTTAATTATTTAATTAGGACACTAAGGTCTGACTTTGCTTAGACAAAGTCTTGCCACTTAACAGTAATAATGTACAGTATAGAATATAAATTCTTGGTGCAGTGGAAAAAGAATTAATATTGTGTATGACTCCCATGAGCTTGAACTACTGCATCCATACATCTCTGCATTGACTCAAATAACTTATTAATAAAGACATCTGGAATGGCAAAGAAATTGTTCTTGCGGGATTCATCTTCAATGCCTCCTCCTTCATTTTACCCCAGACATGCTCAATAATGTTCATGTCTGGTGACTGGGCTGGCCAATCCTGGAGTACCTATTCCACTATTCCAAATGATCAACTAGAAGTCAAGATTATATTTGTTGCTCTTACAACTGGGATCGATGCCAAGACTTTTGTCTGGTAGTGTATTTATTGCCCCTTGTCAAGTTTAGATACAATATGAATTATATGTTTTTGTAATATAATATAATATAATATAATATGATAGAATATAATATAATTATCAAATGTAATAAATTGTATAGTTAATAAGGTCGATAGACAATTAGAAAAGCTTATTCTACATTGTGTTTTAATAATTATATAAATGTGTTTTTGTGTGTTTTTATATTTAATGAATTATATTGAAGTCAAAATAATTATCACTAATGTTCAATTTAAACTATATGAAATATATTGAAGTCAAAATAATTATCACTAATGTTCAATTTAAACTATTCAAATATTTTCCAAAGGCTGTTTAATAAATGATTTCTATTTATTTATGTATTACTTTTTTGCCACGATGACGGTACATAATATTAAATGAGATATTTTACAAGATACTAGTATTAAGCTAAAAGTGACATTTAAAGACTTAACTAGGTTAAAACTAGACAAGTTATATTAATTATGCAAGTCATTGGACAACAATGGTTTGTTCTGTAGCTAATCTAAATACATAATATCTAAAGGGGCTAAAAATAATGAGCCTACAATTATTTATTGAGTTTTAAAAAATGCTTTCTCTAGAAATATGACTAGAAGAAAAAAAAACTTGCTCCGATAAACACTAAATAAAGCACTTCTTTAAAAAAACAAAGCTATTTCACAGGATTGCTAACAATTTTGCCTTCAACTGTACAGGTATATACTCCAAAACAAGTTAAAGGCCTAGTTTTGCCGTGCACACACGGAGACAGACTCAGTCTGTTGGTGCAGGATGTATTGATTAAACAGTTTAAGGGTGTGAGTCGGTGGGCAGAGATTCACGATTCTAACCCCACATAAAGAGGCAAAGTGTCCGCTCAGGGTTTGTCCCGAGGGAAATTCCAAGTGTCAGGCCTCATGCTAATCAGCTTTTATTAATTCAGCCCATGCTTTAAGGGCCAAATGGGTTCATGTGATCACGCGCGGTGAAGAATTGAGCTGTAATGTGCGAGTCTGAAAGAGTATTTATCAGCAGGCGGCGCCGGTGGGACAGGGGTCATTAGTGGATCGCCCAGAGGAGGAACACACTCCTGAGAGCACAACACTGCCATTTTAACAAGCCACCGCTTACTTATTCATGCCCGACTCATACCGCTGTAAGCAGAATGCTGAAACACAATGCTCGGACAGCAGGAGATAGAGAAGTGACATGGAGAACTAGTATAATGACTGTACGGACTAAGAAAGCGATTTGAATATACAGGACTTTATATGGTTTTTGGTTAAGCGTAACGAGCAAAATAAAGACGCAACAGTAGTGAGCAAGCTGTGTCAGGTTTCACAACACACTCTGGTTTGCATCGTTCAAGTTTTGAGAAGTTGACTTTTAGTTTTTGTGCACATTAGAGAATTTAAATCGATAGTTCCAACACAGACTCATTGTGAAAACGTAGTCCCGTGGACGTTTCTGGAGACCGCGAATTATGTAGCCGGAGGTATGAATGGCTGCATTTCATTTTTTAAGCGAAAGCTATGGTGCGGTATGATGCCGTTCCTTTTGACGCTTACCGGCTGACCGCTTACCTCCGTGTGGAGGCCTTTCCTTCCGCAATCAGTCAATCATTCAATAATTCAGTCAGACAGACAGACGGACGGTCGGTCGACAATGGCCTCTGGTGGGTTTACGCGAGAACAGTGCGGGCACTCGCGAGAGACATTTGACATACGAAAAAGCGCACACAGCGGCCTCTCGCGGATTCGCAAAAACAAAAACTGCAAAAATACGTACCTCCCGGGTTGTATTTCGGGGTCTTCAGAAACGTCCACGGGATTGCGTTTTCAGAATGAGCCTGGGTTGGATAGTTCTCCCAAAAATTCCTATCTTCATTTACTCACCCTTGACTTTTTCGAAGCCTAGTTGTTGTTTTTTTCTGTTGAACAACAAAATAAGATATTTTGAAAAATGCTGATAGCTGGCACCCATTGGCTTCCAGAATAATTCCTATTACGGAAGGCAATGGTTGCCAGCAAGCAGTATCTTCTTTTATGACACTCAAGAAGGTTTAAGATCTAGTAAATGATGAGTTTTTTAATTATTTTTGGGTGAACTATCTCTTTAACATGCACTCTATGTCACAATTGCAACTGCAAAAATTGTAAAATAGCATAATAATAATAATAATATTAATAATAATAATAATTATAATAATAATAATTAGGGATGCTCCAATCGATCGGCCGGAGATTGCTATCGGCCGATAATCACATTTCATGACTCAATCAGTACTCACCAATCTGGCCGATCTCATGAACCAATTGCGAGTGTTTGTTTATGAGTTTACAAGCAGAGGAAGAGGCACGTATATTATACATCAACAGCACCACAACACGTGAGGAGGTAAATGATGTGTGGGGGCGTGAGCGATCGCTGAGCTCACGTCACAACAGCTAAATAAAATATATACAGATGCAAAGCGACCTCAGTTTATACAGTTTATTAGTGCAACTCGCGTGAGTGATGGTCTCTGTTGCAGCCATTGTATATCCAGTGTTTTGAGCTGTTATGACGTGAGCAGAGCGATCACTCCTATTGAGTGATCTATCTGTATTTTTGAAAGAAAATTTCAGATTTTAAAAATTCAGATTTTTGGATTAGGAAAATTTAAGAATGATTGATTGATTGATTTATTTTTTTATTATTATTTGATTGATTTAAAGAAAAAAAATATTACTTGCATTTAGTAAAGATGCAATAAATGCATCAGTAATGCAAAAAAGTGTTTATGATTTTATGAAATTTTTTCTTATTTTTACATTTTATTTGTCAATGTAAAATCCAGTAATCCTAAAAAAAAGCATCAGTTTTTTGAATAATATTTCAGAATATAACTGTTTTCAGCATAGATATTAAAAAAAAGCACCAAATATCATATTGGAATACCACATTTTAAAATAATTTCTCAAGGATCATGTGACAGTAAGGACTGCTAGATTTCAGCTTTGCATCCCAGGAATAAATTGCATTTAAAATAATATAATTTGAAAAACAGTTATTTTCATTTGTTTTTCACACTATTGCTGTGTTTTTGATATATCAACTAGACTTTTTAACCTCCCTATTTACTCAATTCACCAAGCATGTTTTCAAAAAAATTGTGAGACAAGTACCCACATTTTTACCACATTACCTAGGCACCACTCATACAACCAAAGTCCCTTTAAGGCAAGTAATTTCATTCGGCCATCTTTGAAACGCCTCTCGGGCATTCTGTCTGAATGGAGAAACATCAAATTCTCCAGAACTGTTTGCCAAGCTTATGATTACATATTTGCAATCACTAATAAAATTAAACAGCAACTGTGTAATAAGTTTCCTTCGAATAAAAAAAAATCTGCATTTTTCAGGTTGCCCAAGCGACTGCACATGCAAACTTAAAAGTAACGAGATCACAACACCAACCTCATTTATGGCTTCTCTGGATAATGCTTCGTCTGATCGCGCTGGTCTTCTGAAGTAATTCACAACTTAGTCTTGATGGTGAATTTCCTCCAGAGATGACAGCGACTCTTTGTTTACAAGTTTGTGGGCGTTTGAGTAGTTGCTGTCATGCAATGAGCATTTGACAATACGGACTGTACCTTGCGTTTGTTTCATAGAGATTACAAAACCAAAAAACATTTGTTTCAAGTGCCCTTGGCTCATTTAAAAGTACAGATTTCAAGCTTTATTTGTATATATTTCTTATGTCTGTGACGCAAGTATTCAATGAGATTCCAGTGAGTTTGTTGACCTCAAAAAAATGACGTAAAAACAGTAAAAACGTCAGTCTATAGCGATCGATGATTGGCTTCTGTACTAGTAGGCAGGGCTTCATTTACCATATTGACACTATTCCCCATTTAAAACTATACGAGGGACATCTCTTGTGTATTCTATAGTCTCCTAATGAGGTCATGTGATAACAACATAGCACACTGCATGCATTATTATCTTATGGCAGTATGAATTAATACAGTATGTCATAAAAGCTACTCTATTACACTGTTTTCCACAAAAAGCCTCTGTTTTCTGCAGATCTGTGCTGATGGTGGTGCTTAGCTTCAGACAGGCCTGATAGGATGTGACAGGCGTTCTGGGGAAGATGTGCTGCGCTCTGTGGCGTCTGATTAGTGAGACTATGGATAAGTCTCATCAGGGAGCGAGTGCTGAGAGCTGCTCGCTGTGCTAAACCCTCGTGTCCTAATTGAATACCGAGTGCAGCGGCTCCTGCCAAAGATGCAGAGCTTTACCAGAAACTGGGTCTCATTTGATCCTCTCAGCGTAAAAAACCACAATGCACCTCTGCCTGACTGGGAAGAGAAGAGCTCAGATGTGCTATTATCACCTGATCCACCGGTGAGGACTGAGAGAGCTTTGTGCAGGACTCTACCTCTCAATAGCTTGGGATCAGTATGATTTATTTATGTTTTAAAAGAAGCCTACAATGTAAGAAGCGATTAGTTTACTTAAAAAAGTGAGTAAACCTGTTGCTTTTAAAGCTATTAGTTGACGTGATGTTTTTTAAAAAATTAGTAAACCTGTTGCTTTTAAAGCGATTAGTTGACTTAATTCAAACTTAATTTTTGTAACTTTTTAAAAAGTGACTATACCCGTTGCGGGCGTCACAATGGCGCAGTGGGTAGCACAATCGCCTCACAGCAAGAAGGTCGCTGGTTCGAACCTCGGCTGGGTCAGTTGGCATTTCTGTGTGGAGTTTGTATGTTCTCCCCCGTCCCCATGCTCCGGTTTCCCCCAAAAGTCCAAAGACATGCACTATGGGTGAATTGGGTAAGCCAAATTCTCCGTAGTGTATGTGTGTGAATGAGTGTGTATGGATGTTTTCCAGTGATGGGTTGCAGCTGGAAGGGCATCGGCTGTGGGAAACATATGTTGGATAAGTTGACGGTTCATTCCGCTGTGGCGACCCCTTATTAATAAAGGGACTAAGCCGAAAAGAAAAATTAATGAATAAATAAACCTGTTGCTTTTAAAGAGATTAGTTAATTTTACTTTTTTAGAAGTGATTAAACGCGTTGCTTTTAAAGTGATTAGTTGATTATTAAGCAATTATTTGACTTTACTTTTTTTAAATGAGTAAACCAGTTGCTTTTAAAGCGATTTAGTTAACTTTAAAGTGATTAGTTGACTTTACTTTTTTCATAGAGTGAGTAAACCCAGGCAACGCAGTGGCGCAGTAGGTAGTGCTGTTGCCTCACAGCAAGAACGTCGCTGGGTCGCAGGTTCGAACCTCGGCTGGGCTGGGTCAGTTGGCGTTTCTGTGTGGAGTTTGCATGTTCTCCCTGCGTTCGCGTGGGTTTCCTCCGGGTGCTCCGGTTTCCCCCACAGTCCAAAGACATGCAGTACAGGTGAATTGGGTAAGCTTAATTGTCCATAGTGTATGAGTGTGAATGTGTGTGTGGAAGTTCCCAGAGATGGGTTGTGGCTGGAAGGGCATCCGCTGCGTAAAATCGTGCTGGATAAGTTGGCGGTTCATTCCGCTGTGGCGACCCCGCAAGGGACAAAGCCGACAAGAAAATGAATGAATGAGTAAACCCATTGCTTTTAAAGCCATTAGTTAACAACTTTTTTAAAAGTGAGTAAACCCGATGATTAAAAAGCGATTAGTTGACTACTTTTTTGTGAGTAAACCCATTGATTTAAAAGCGATTAGTTGACTTTACTTTTTTGTGAGTAAACCCGTTGATTAAAAAGCGATTGTTGACTTAACTTTTTTGTGAGTAAACCCGTTGATTTAAAAGGGATTAGTTGACTTTACTTTTTTGTGCGTAAACTCGTTGATTTAAAATCGATTAGTTGACTTTACTTTTTTGTGAGTAAACCCGTTGATTTAAAAGCGATTAGTTGACTTTACTTTTTTGTGCGTAAACTCGTTGATTTAAAATCGATTAGTTGACTTTACTTTTTTGTGAGTAAACCCGTTGATTTAAAAACGATTAGTTGACTACTTTTTTGTGAGTAAACCCGTTGATTTAAAAGCGATTAGTTGACTACTTTTTTGTGAGTAAACCCGTTGATTTAAAAGCGATTAGTTGACTACTTTTTTGTGAGTAAACCCGTTGATTTAAAAGCGATTAGTTGACTACTTTTTTGTGAGTAAACCCGTTGATTTAAAAGCGATTAGTTGACTTTACTTTTTTGTGAGTAAACCCGTTGATTTAAAAGCGATTAGTTGACTACTTTTTTGTGAGTAAACCCGTTGATTTAAAAGCGATTAGTTGACTACTTTTTTGTGAGTAAACCCATTGATTTAAAAGCGATTAGTTGACTTTACTTTTTTGTGAGTAAACCCATTGATTTAAAAGCGATTAGTTGACTACTTTTTTGTGAGTAAACCCGTTGATTTAAAAGCGATTAGTTGACTACTTTTTTGTGAGTAAACCCGTTGATTTAAAAGCGATTAGTTGACTACTTTTTTGTGAGTAAACCCGTTGATTTAAAAGCGATTAGTTGACTACTTTTTTGTGAGTAAACCCGTTGATTTAAAAGCGATTAGTTGACTACTTTTTTGTGAGTAAACCCATTGATTTAAAAGCGATTAGTTGACTTTACTTTTTTGTGAGTAAACCCGTTGATTTAAAAACGATTAGTTGACTACTTTTTTGTGAGTAAACCCGTTGATTTAAAAGCGATTAGTTGACTACTTTTTTGTGAGTAAACCCGTTGATTTAAAAGCGATTAGTTGACTACTTTTTTGTGAGTAAACCCATTGATTTAAAAGCGATTAGTTGACTTTACTTTTTTGTGAGTAAACCCGTTGATTTAAAAGGGATTAGTTGACTTTTCTTTTTTGTGAGTAAACCCGTTGATTTAAAAGGGATTAGTTGACTTTTCTTTTTTGTGAGTAAACCCCTTGATTTAAAAGTGATTAGTTGACTACTTATTTGTGAGTAAACTCATTGATTTAAAAGCGATTAGTTGAGTTTACTTTTTTTTAAGTAAGCAAACCCGTTGCTTTTAACGCGATTAGTTGACTTTACTTTTTTAAGGAGTGAGTAAACCTGTTGCTTTTAAAGTGATTAGTTGACTTTACTTTTTTAAGGAGTAAGTAACCTGTTGCTTTTAAAGTGATTAGTTGACTCTACTTTTTTAAGGAGTGAGTAAACCTGTTGCTTTTAAAGCGATTAGTTGACTTTACTTTTTTAAGGAGTGAGTAAACCTGTTGCTTTTAAAGTGATTAGTTGACTTTACTTTTTTAAAGGAGTGAGTAACCTGTTGCTTTTAAAGTGATTAGTTGACTTTACTTTTTTAAAGGAGTGAGTAAACCTGTTGCTTTAAAAGCAACTTGTTGGCTTTACTTTTTTGTGAGTAAACCCGTTGCTTTTAAATCGATTAGTTAACTTTACTTTAAAAAGTAAGTAAACCACTTGCTTTTGAAGCAGTTAGTTGACTTTACTTTTTTGAGAGAGTAAATATGTTGCTTTTAAAGTGATTAGTTGACTTCAAAAAGTAAACCTGTTGCCTTGCAAATGAACTGTGCATTATTTTAAAATTAAGTCAAAAAGTCAAATTTTTTTAAGTCATCTTGTTACTTTTAAAACAAGGGGTTTACTCACCTTTTTAAAGCAACTAATCACTTTTTACAATGTATTGTATATATCCATAAAGGCTGCATTTATTTGATATAAGAAATGCATTAATAAAACGTAAAATAGTGAAAAATTATTGCAATTTATATAAAGTTTTCTTGTTGAATGTACAGTAGTTTAAAACTACATTTATTACTATTCATGTTTTTGTGGAAATGCATTTACTTTTATTAATATAGGACACATTAAATTAAAGAGTGAAAGACATTTATAATACAAACAAATTTTATTAAACTGTTATTTTGGTCTAATTTTCTATCAAAGAATCCTAAAAGGTAAAACGTATCACTGCTTCACAAAACAGTGAAGCAGTGAAAAAAATTCAAAACTGATTTTTCTAAGAATCATTATTAATGATTGAGTACCAATAATATTTGCTTTTAATAGAATCAGCCTATTAGAATAATATTGGAATGATCATGTGACACCGAAGCCTGTAGTACTAATGCTAAAAAATCTGCTCTAAATCACAGGCATTATAGTTTAATGACATTCAATAGAAGACAACTATTTTAGATTGTAATCATTTTTCACAATTTAACAGTTGTTACTGTATTATCAATCCCATAAATGCAGCAGAATTGGCTTCTTTTATAATCATAATAAAGCTTACTGATCCCAGACTTGTGACTGGTACAGTAATAGTGTATAGTTTATTATTTTTGGATTGTTGTGGACACCTGCTTAGGAGTCTGAATCCTCAGAAGGGTGCTTGTAGAGATGTGTGGTAATGACTCAGACACTATCTCTGAAAACACAGACGTACATCTGCTGCAGATCATTGATCGCACGCCAGAGCATCAGCAGAAATCATGGCCAGATTTAAACACACACGTCTGTGTCTTTTATGGAAGCAACACTCACGTCGATCTTTCGCCTCTCTAGTATGACTTAGGTTGTCATCAGATTATGTTTTCAGTGCTGGTGGAGTAGTATGTTTAGTATTTTGTGGATAGTATAAACTCATGCAAACCTCTTATGGAGGTTCAAATTCAAAGGATTAAATTTGCCATTTCATTAATTCATTACTGTATTTAATAACTGATTTTATTCACTGAAAAACGTGAAACTATTGTGTTTTTCATTCAAAGTACTTTTTTTTAGTTTTGTAACTATTGTGGAATATATACTGATGCTTTTATATAACTGGCTAAATATATTATATATTATATATAGTTTTTTATTGTTTTCAAAACAATGATTAAAAAAAACCTGTTCCATACTATTTTAACATATTAAGCTATTTTTTTTAGCTTATCACATTTTATGTGTTACAACTTCAATTCAATTCATCTTTATTTGTATAGCGCTTTTACAATGTAGATTGTGTCAAAGCAGCTTCACATTGAAGATTATAGTGAATTGAAACAGTTTCAGTTCAGTTTTCAGAGTTTAAGATTAGTTTAGTTCAGTTCAGTTTGGTTTAGTTCAGTTCACAACATTTTGTTTTTATTGTGAATCCAATCAATTCATTCATTTTCCTTCAGCTTAGTCCCTTATTTATCAGGGGTTGCCACAGCGGAATGAACCGACAATTATTCCGGCAAATGTTTTAGGCAGCAGATGCCCTTCCAGCCGCAACCCAATACTGGGAAACACCTATACACTCTCACATTTACACACACACTCATACACTACGGCCCATTTTGCTTATCCAATTCACATATAGCGCATGTCTTTGGAATCTCTTTTAAAACCGGAGCACCCGGAGGAAACCCACACCAACACGAGGAGAACATGCAAACTCCACACAGAAATGCCAAGTGAGGCAACAGTGCTAACCACTGAGCCACCGTGTCACCACAATAATTATATGATCACATATTAAAATTTTTACATACTGTCAGGGAGTGCAGAATTATTAGGCAAGTTGTATTTTTGAGGATTAATTTTATTATTGAACAACAACCATGTTCTCAATGAACCCAAAAAACTCATTAATATCAAAGCTGAATTTTTTGGAAGTAGTCTTTAGTTTGTTTTTAGTTTGAGCTATTTTAGGAGGATATCTGTGTGTGCAGGTGACTATTACTGTGCACAATTATTAGGCAACTTAACAAAAAACAAATATATACCCATTTCAATTATTTATTTTCACCAGTCAAACCAATATAACATCTCAACATTCACAAATATGCATTTCTGACATTCAAAAACAAAACAAAAACAAATCAGTGACCAATATAGCCACCTTTCTTTGCAAGGACACTCAAAAGCCTGCCATCCATGGATTCTGTCAGTGTTTTGATCTGTTCACCATCAACATTGCAACATCAACATCAACATACTATTTTGAATGAAATGCTTGATTGTTCGATGATCACGCTTCAGATGCTTGGCAATTTTAAGAGTGCTGCATCCCTCTGCAAGATATCTCACTATTTTTGACTTTTCGGAGTCTGTCAAGTCCTTCTTTTGACCCATTTTGCCAAAGAAAAGGAAGTTACCTAATAATTATGCACACCTGATATAGGGTGTTGATGTCATTAGACCACACCCCTTCTCTTTACAGAGATGCACATCACCTAATATGCTTAATTGGTAGTAGGCTTTCGAGCCTATACAGCTTGGAGTAAGACAACATGCATAAAGAGGATGATGTGGTCAAAATACTAATTTGCCTAATAATTCTGCACTCCCTTTATTGCTACATTCTGTCAAACACCATTTACCCACTTAATCACCTATTTTGTATATTTGGATAAGTAAATGTATCTCATTTGTGCATAAAAAGATCTGTTAAGCTGAATGACAACATTATTAGAACACAAAAAAAGACAAGCAGGCACATATGTGGATCAGGGTGAAATAGCTTAATTTCAGCTATAAGTGGCGTTATTTGTCACAATTCAGTAAATTAGCTTCCTGTCATTACAGTCCAGACTTAAAAAAAAAGAATTGCACAGAATTTGATGATTATCGTTCCCTGAAACTTTAACTGGACAAATGCAAGACACTTGAGATTCATGACATAATTTCTATTATTAAAAGCTACAACTGAGGAATTCTTCAGCTATTAACTTCAATAAATTTTCTATCATATTGTAAGGCTTTAAAAGATTTGACACATAGCATCTTCTTAATGATTTTGTGTGATTTTTGAAGCTCTGAGTTTACTCTGCACTGTAAAAAAAATCTGTTAACTAATATCTTCTGTATTTTGTGTTTTCAGTTGATTTATGGCTGTGAATTGCATTATGGGACCTTGATCTCTGCTCTATAAACGTTTGATTTTAAAAATTCTACTTTTCAGTGACTTTTTTTAACATTTTAGTAGTTTAAAATAATATAATGTATAAGAAATAAAGAAATAAATCTGTAAAATAACAGAAACTGTTCTGGCAGCTTATTACAAGGTTTTTGTACCATAATAGACAACACCAACCCAGACAATATATCACTTTAAACTATTAAAAATGTTAATAAAAGTCACTTTATCCAGTGTTTTAATGTTAAACGATGTGAGAAGAAAGATCAAGATCCCGGTCACTTTAAAATAAGGTTTCGTTAGTCAATGCATTTTCTAACATGAACTATGTATGAACAATACTTGTACAGCATTTATTCATCATAATTTAACATTCACTAATGCATTATTAACATCCAAGTTCACGTTTGTTATCATTAGTTAATGCACCGTGAATTAACATGAACTAACAATGAACAACTGTTTTTTCATTAACTAATGTAACTAACATTATTAACTAACATTATTAACATCCAACTTCATGTTTGTTAACATTAGTTAATGTGCCATGAGTTAACATGAACTAACAATGAACAAATGTATTTTCATTAACTAATGTTAACTAGCATGAACAAACACTGTAGTAAATGTTTTGTTCATTGTTTGTTCATGTTAGTAAATGCATTAACTAACATTAACGAATACTATGGAGTCAATCTAGGGCCATATATACTTGCAACATAAAAGAAAGTTTTGCAAACAAAAAAAAAGTATTGAGCAAAAAATAGGGCAAATCTCAAAAAAATCGCAAAGGGAAAGGGAGTTCTGAGAAATAAAAAGGAATTTTGCAAATAAAAATAAAGAACTGCAAATAAAAATCAAGCAGTTAAAAAAAAAATAATATTTGCAATTTGTTTTTAAATATACATATATTTGCTGTGGAGTTTGCATGTTCTCCCTGGGTTCGCGTGGGTTTCCTCCGGGAGCTCCGGTTTCCCCCACAGTCCAAAGACATGCAGTACAGGTGAATTGGGTAAGCTAAATTGTCCATAGTGTATGAGTGTGAATGTGTGTGTGGAAGTTCCCAGAGATGGGTTGCGGCTGGAAGGGCATCCGCTGCGTAAAATCGTGCTGGATAAGTTGGCGGTTCATTCCGCTGTGGCGACCCCGCAAGGGACAAAGCCGACAAGAAAATGAATGAATGAATATATTTGCTAAAAAAAAATTTCAAGTATTGTCTTTACAAAACCTCTCAATCCCTCAAGTCAATTGCAATGCTCATTTTGATTTGCTTTTCAGTCAACCGAGAGTTTGCGATGCTATTTTCTTTTTGCACGGCACATTTCTGTGCGTACTTTCTGTCCCTGATTTGACAAGGGTGCAGAGTCATGGGAACTGGGGCGTGTACAAAATGCCCGGACCTGCCTCCTATGAAGCGACGTCATCAGCTGGAGACATCATGACACAACTGCTGTTTCTCAATTTCAAAAACACAGAGAACAGACTTGTGTTCTTGTAAAGACAGGTCACCTTGGAAGAACAAACTCGGGAGACTGCGAGAACACAAACGTGTCCTGTGAGAAATGAGATGCTACATTCTTCCTGATGTATCAAGAACACATCCGGGAACATTCACGCGTCCTCCGTTCTTGCAGTCTTGAGTATTGGAACTGAACTCAGCCATGAATCACTGTCATAAATCTAATCGAGATTAAGTAAAATACTAGAGGTGTGAACCTACACTGGTCTCACGGTTGGGTTCGGTTACGATCATCATGCCATCGATTCGGTTCAATCCGATATCTCAGTGCATCACGGTGCATTGGCGATGCTTTCCATACACAGTTTTATATTTTCTTCACATTCACAGCACAGCAATTCTTGTATTAAAATGTATAAATATATTTATATACTATTTGTAATGCAATTTTGTCCTTTATTACAAACAGTCAGATGTATAAACTGTACCTTTAAACAACACGAGCATTTATAGCAAATAAACAAATATAAATATCCCGCTCGCTTTCTGAGCCTTGTCTACCAAGTTCTTTCTTACACCCCTTTGATTGGTCATGTGCTCAACAGAAAGACTGCGATTGGCTCTTACACGCTTGCGCTGTTCACAGATGAGTGACTCTGATAAACGGCAGAGGGGATCACAGCTGATCCATGATAGGCGCGGTAGAGAAAACTCTGCAGAAACGCGCTCGTGTCTGTATCCAGAAGTATCGCTGTAACAGCCGAGAGGAGAGGAAAAGTCACGCCAGCAGGTCAAATGGGCCACAGTGAGAGAGAGAGAGAAATAGAGATTACTTTCATTCTCTTAATCGCCGTGAAATAGGGGCTTCTGCTGTAAGTGTCAGTTAAAGACTGTCCAGCAAACACACACGCAGTGAAATTGTGCACAGTTTCTGCGTTTTTAAGTAGTTGGAGCGTTGTAAATACTTGCGCTCGCCACGGCGACATAGCGCATATGAGATAAATGACGTCAGTACATAATAACCGGTTATGATTATTACTGAACCGATACCGAATTGTCCGCGTCTGCATCGCGGTGCACCGAAGAAATAATTATTTTTGACACCCCTATAAAATACCTGAATACTTTATTTTTGGGGGGGTTGTTTAAATCGTCAAACAGTAAAACTCGCAAATCAAAATGAGCATTGCAATTGATTTGAGAGGTTTTGTAAAGGCAATACTGGAAAAAAAATATTTAGCAAATATATTAATATTTTTTAAAAATCTACAAATATTAAAAAAAAAATTGCACTGCTTGATTTTTATTTGCAGTTCTTTGCAAAATTCCTTTTTATTTCTCAACTTAATTTTCCCTTTGTGATTTTTTGAGATTTGCATAATTTTTCAAAATTGTTTGCTCAATACTTTATTTTGTTTGCAAAACTTTCTTATATGTTGCAAGTATATATGGCCCTAGATTGACTCCATATTATACAACCTTATTGTAGAGTGTTACCAAGATCCCATAATGCAATTCAAATGCATAAATAAACTGGGAAAAATAAAAACATGAATCATAAATACAGAAATCTGTTAATTTACGGATTTTACAGTGTAAGTAAAGCCTATAGAGCATAAAAGACCCCTCGGATGAGAGCAGATCATTAGCATGTTTACTGGATGTGCTCAGCTGAAACTGATTACAGAAACAGTGAAGGCGGAGCCCAGACACGGGATACGCATGGTGAGAGAGGAAAAACAGGAAGTGAGGGAGCAAATTTCACAACGAGACCCAGGGTAAATCTCATTGAACTACACGACGTCCATTATCCCACAATCGATACGGTATCAGCGCATATGACTCATCTCCCCTGCTGGATATCCATAACCGGCTCCATCTGAAACACGCTCTGACTGGAGCCTCTGTGTCTTCAGACAGCGCTGACACTCATAGACTCCAAAGCAAAAATAAAAAAAAGCCCTTGCATCCGCCCATCAGATGCATTTGCTGTTTTTTCAGGTCAGCCAGTCCGACACCCGGCTGCCTGGTTCAAAATCAAATGTAGGACTTCAAAAACTGAGTGATCAAACATGGGCAGATGGGGAAAGAAAGGAGGAAAGCATGCAACATACCAGCAGCAGCAGCACAGTAGACGTCATAAAAAACAGCCTGTTCCTTTGAGATTTATTGTGTGGACTGAAGTCAGGCTTGTGTGTCACTTTTATATGCAATAAGTATGAAGACTCTGTCAAAACATTTGTTAGGGATAACCAATGGGCTTATCTGACCAATGAAAGTTAGGGGAAGTGTTTAACCATTTGCAACTTAGTTCACCCTTATGACTGCCTCTGCTACTCTTCTAGCTAGAAGGTTAATATGTTTTAATATGTTTTGTCCCCCTCAGGACTTTCTAACAGATCTGATGATGTCTGAGGTGGATCGTTGCGGAGACAATGAGCATCTCATCTTCCGTGAGAACACACTGGCCACTAAAGCTATAGAGGAGTACCTAAAACTAGTGGGACAGAAATACCTGCAGGACGCTTTAGGTAAAGACACTGCTCTTTGCGTGTGTGTGTGTGTGTGTGTGTGTGTGTGTGTGTGTGTGTGTGTGTGTGTGTGTGTGTGGTGTGTGTGTGTGTGTGTGTGTGTGTGTGTGTGTGTGTGTGTGTGTGTGTGTGTGTGTGTGTGTGTGTGTATCTCTGTATGAAATGTATATTTAATAGTCATCCGGATCAAAAGCAGTCCAGTACGTTTCCTCACAACTCCTGCAGTGATTTCGGACCATTAAGTTATGCTAAGGAGAATATGGAATCAATAATTTACAGCCTTTTTGTGTGTCTGTGTTTTTGAAGTTATTTTTTAATGATTTGAGATCTAATGTCAAATATGAGGATGAAATCAGGCAAGGAGGGGAAAGCTTTAGGCTTAGTTTCCCTCAAAAGTGCTTGTTTGATGCTGGGAAAATACTTTTAAAAGTGCAATCTGTGAGGAAAGTGTCAGCTTTGTATAAGCATGGAATAGTTGGAAATGAAAAAAAAAACAATTATTTAGGTGAATTTTGTGCATTATGAAATAAAAACAAATCTTTGATTTAGTTATCATATTAGCAAATGTGATTAAATTTCCGTTGATTCAAGTGTTGTACACTGAAAAAAAAAAACGATTCATTGGATTTACTAGTTCTAGCCACAGCCATATCACCCTGCAGCTCAAGACCGGTTACTCACTGAAGCTAAGCAGGGCTGAGCCTGGTCAGTACCTGGATGTGCGACCACATGGGAAAACTAGGTTGCTGTTGGAAGTAGTGTTAGAGAGGCCAGCAGGGGGCGCTCAACCTGTGGTCTGTGTGAGTCCTAATGCCCCAGTAAAAAAAGTGAAGGGGACACTACACTGTCAGTGGGCGTCGTCTTTCGGATGAGATGTTAAACCGAGGTCCTGACTCTCCATGACACTTCTCGTAAAAGAGTAGGGGTGTAACCCTGGTGTCCTGGCCAAAGTTCCTCAATCGCCACTTACCCTTCATGGCCTCCTAATCATCCCCATCCACCAAATTGACTCTATCACTGTCTCTTCACTCCACCAATAGCTGCTGTGTGGTGAGCGCACTGGCGCCGTTGTCCTGTGGCTGCCGTCGCATCATCCAAGTGGATGCTACACACTGGTGATGGTGTGGAGAGACTCCCCTCATGATTGTGAAGCGCTTTGGGTGTATGGCCATACACAATAAATGCGCTATATAAAATACACATTACATTACTCGATTTTTTTTAAGGTCAGTGGTTGTAAACAATTTATATAGGCTGAATTTAAACAAACAAGTAAAACTTAGTAATGTTCAACTTAATTTCTTTGTTTAAATTCAGCCCCGCAGTGGCGCAGTAGGTAGTGCTGTCGCCTCACTGCAAGAAGGTCGCTGGTTCGAGCCTCGGCTGGGTCAGTTGGCGTTTCTGTGTGGAGTTTGCATGTTCTTTCTGCATTCGCGTGGGTTTCCTCCGGGTGCTCCGGTTTCCCCCACAGTCCAAAGACATGCGGTACAGGTGAATTGGGTAGGCTAAATTGTCCATAGTGTATGAGTGTGAATGAGTGTGTATGGATGTTTCCCAGAGATGGGTTGCAGCTGGAAGGGCATCCGCTGCGTAAAACATACTGTATGCTGGATAAGTTCATTCCGCTGTGGCGACCTCAAATTAATAAAGGGACTAAGCCGAAAAGAAAATGAATGAATGAAATTTAGCACATATAATTTATTTGTAATCAGTTTGTTTGTAAACTGAGCCTGGTTTCTCTTGAGATTTTTTCTTTCTTTCACTTTCATCAATTGGTGAAGCTTGTTCCTTGCCACTGTCACCACTGGCTGGCTTGGTTTGGGACTTGTGGAGCTGTGCATCGATGAATTTGCTCTTCAGTGTTTGAAAAATTAAACTACACTGAACTGAACTAAACTGAACTTCAACTCTGAAAACTGGACTGACAGTTTCAGTTTATTAGAACTTCTATGTGAAGCTGCTTTGACACAATCTACATTGTAAAAGCGCTATAGAAATAAAGATGAATTGAATTGTAACCACTGACCTTACAAAAAAAATTGTAAATCCAGTAATCATTTTCTTTCACTGTAGTTGAAATTTTTTGCTCTTAAAATAAAGCAAATGTTTCAAATATTTTGAAAGTACTATTCATTCTTAATGCAACCAAACCTTTATGCAGCAGTACAGTACTGCAGCTCTCTGTCTGTGCTAAATAAGGTTTTCCGCATTTCCTTTCATTTATCCCAGGTGAGTTCATCAAAGCCCTGTATGAGTCAGACGAGAACTGCGAGGTGGATCCGTCTAAATGCTCCTCCAGTGACCTGCACGAACACCAGAGCAACCTGAAGATGTGCTGTGAGCTGGCTTTCTGCAAGATCATCAACTCTTACTGGTAATTCCATCAAATTCACCTCTCATATCAGAGTCTGCACACAGCATAGAGGAGAGCAGATGTGTCCTATAGAGCAAATTCCTATAAACGCTCCTCCATTTATAGGAATTTACTCTATAGGAAACATCTTCAATTAATGCTTTAAAGGATTAGTTCACAAAAAATTAAAAATCTGTTATTAATTACTTATCACCATGTCGTTCCAATCTCCTGAGACCTTCGTTTGTCTTTGTAACACAAATTAAGATATTTTAGATGAAATCCCAGAGCTCTCTCATCCTCCATAAGCATTGATGGTCCAGAGACACTCAAAGTTCATAAAAAGCAATCAAAAACATTGCATGTGACTTTATTTTTTCAAATGTAATAATACAAACCTCACTTTTGTGTGCCAAAATTACCTGTAATTGTAACTTTTTTTGCTTTTATCTTCTCTCACGTATCAGAACATGGTGCGTGTTTAGTACAAGCAGTACAACCACAATTGTGATATTGTCTGTAGTTATGCGCACCCTGACCTGAAGTTGTTTTACTTATTTGGTGCACAAAAGTGGTCTTGGAGCTTTGTATGATTGAACCACTGAAACCATGTGAAATATTTTGACAATGTATTTGATTCCTTTTCTGGACCGTTGCTGTCTGTGGAGGGTCAGAGAGCTCTCATATTTCATATAAAATATCTTAATTTGTGTTCAGAAGTTAAACAAAGGTATCAGGGGATTGAAACGACATGGGAGTGAGTAATTAATTGCACAATTTTCATTTTTGGGTAACTAATTTTTTAAAATGGGTAGTTCCAATATTGGAACATATTTATATATAGTAGTCAACATCATCAAAGTTGTCCTAAAACTATTAAACAAAACCCATTCATATATTTGTATATGTTTATACACGAATATAAGAATAATGTAATAAGAAGAATATTAAAATTTAGAGCATTTGTTGGCAGAAAATGACAATAGGTGAGCATGTCAACATAAAATATAAATAGATAAAATAAATATATGAAATATGTCAAATGTGAATATATACCTATATTGGTGTCTGTTAATTTTTGTACATAGTATATTAAATGCAAGTAAAGCATCTACTTTAATGTTTAAAAAAATAGCATGGGTTAAAACCTAGTGGTTTAAAAAAGTTTAAATATTTAAAATGACAGTTAGTATTTTGGAGCTGCACTGTGATCATATATAATGTATTTATAATATATATTCATATGATTTTTGTTCTAAATATGTTTGGCAATATTTATTTTATATATATATAAACTATTGTTACACTGAGTTATAAATAAAAAAATCTACTGATTATTTTACTGTTTATGAATCCTTTTCACACTTCTACATTAATAAAGTGTAAATTGTCATAGTTGGGTAAACACAGCAATGACTGCACTACCTCAGAGATTTGCCTAGCTTTAAGTTTGGAGATATGGACCGACTTGTATAATTGACGTTAAACACTATGAAAACCCAAAGGAGTTAGCTTACGGTTAGCCATTGCAATAATAATAGATTTTATCACCTTACCTTTGTATTCATGCAGATAACCCTCGAAGAAGAACTTGTAGCCTTTGATTTAAAGATCAATTAATTCATTAATTCAAGTCGGTCGACATCTTCAAACTTAAAGGTAGGCAAATCTTTGAGGTAGTGCTAAAACATACATTTCAGCATCAGCCATCGATGTGTTTACCCAAATAGGACAACTTCTGCTTCGCGAACGCAGAAATGTGAAAAGGGTCCATTATATTTATATATATATATATATATTTCGTCACCTTAAAATTTTAAGGTTCTATCTGACATTTTTGTCAAAATTGAATTATTCACATATTCTTATTAATTGACAACTTATTTACATTTACGTGTAAATAACATTTTTTTTATAATTTGTTTACATTTTAAGACTTTTTATTTAAAAAACAAAAAAGGTTTTATCTACAAAGTCGAACTCTAGCTTGGCTCTATAAGGTTCTTTCTGTGAGCCAATCAGCATTTCGAATGCACGCACAAGGACCAGGATCAGCTTTCTTTGTCATTCTGCCGGACTGCTCCATTGACAGCGGGAAAGACCAGAAAGAAAAACAAAATATTTCTTCTCAAAATTGAGAAGAAACCTGAAACTGAAAAGATCTGTGTAAATGTGATGATTTAGAAGCATTTTTTGACATTTAGATGAAATGTTAATTTACTTTGTTAAAAAGAAACAGTTATTAAAACATGTATATATATTAAATGTAAAAATAGATTTTTATTTTTGTATATATAGTTCATGAAATATTTTTCAGTGTTCATTAAGCTTTGCTAATTAAGATTTGCTCATTGTCTGTTTTCTTATAAAGTCTTAAAATTATTAATTTATTTAAATATTAAGCCTTAAAGAGCAAATACTTAATTTAATTCATGAGGCATAAAATTCAATAAATATAATTTAATAATTGATATAAAGCATATAATTCAATAAATATTACCATAATAATTACATAAAATTAACATCTGCACTGGATAAAATATTTAGCACAGCCTTATATGCTTTATTTGAACAAGAACAAAATGTCATCTTAAAACATTAAATAAATGTTATAGAAAGCAAAAATTTAACTTTCTCAAACATCAACATATTGTTACAACACCTCTTTTTATTTATTTATTTATTAAATTAATAAGCAGGCTGATTGTATTCCTTGAAAAGTAATGCTTCCATTTTTTAATTAGATGCTTCTATCTGCATTACCCCAATTTGCAAATGTAAGAGAATTTTGAAAATTTACATGTACAGTAAATTTAGTGTCTCTGTCATGTTATTGTATGAAAGAGATCTGTTAAACACATATTGTTTGCTATGGAATGCAAAAACTTTGAAGTTCAATATTTCAAAATTATTTAGAACGCAGATAGAACCTTACAATTCCAAGGTGATGATTTATATATAATACCTATTCCCCTGTTATATTATACTATTATTGCTTCTTTTTTTTTTAGTTTCTTAATTTTATGCAGATCATGAATGCCAATTTTGTCTTTTGTCCAAAAAGCCCATGATGCCTGCCTGGCATACTAAGATTAATAAGAAGTGAGAGGTCTCCATCTGTCCTCACAGAGACAGTGCTATTCCTCAGTCATCACCTACATACAGTATCTGCAGAAGCATGCTGAGAAATGAAATTAGTCTCTCCTGCAAAGGTCTGGTGCAGGGTATCCCTTCAGGGGAATGCAATTTTTCTGCCTTCGAGGGATATCTTAAACTGAATCTTGTTGTGTCTTACTGCGCTATAGTTTTTATGTTCCGCTGTCTTAAAAAAAGAGCAACTTAAACGGCAGATTGTGGCGAGCTGGAGGCCGCAGCAGGAGATGTCCTTAAGGTGCTGATGTGAAAATTGAAGGCGGACGTAACGGTTTAAGGGGGTAGCAGTGAAAGCGTTGTGGGAGACGACGTGTCCCGTGTTGTTAACACTTAATTAAATGCACGCGGTGACTGTGATGCGATGTGGGAATGCTGAAGCGGGTGGGAGTTTTGTTGGTGTTCGGCCTGTTTGTTGTTAAACAGTCACTCAGCAGTGCTAGACAACATTTCAGCTCACTATTGCTGGTTTACAGTCAGCATTTATCGCCATCATGTTGTTCCAAACCCATGTACTGGTATTTTTAGCTGTGGTTACCATCAACTATTAAAGATTCAGCTAAAATTAACATTTATTGGTAGCGTTTGGAATACGTTAAGAGGGGAAGTGCCTTTTTTGTTCATTTTATATTGTTCTATATGTCCACTTAGATTTTTACATAAAAAAAACAGTAATAGATTATTTAAATGTATTATTTTGCCATTTTCTGTCCTGTTTTGAACTCATTCGTTGATGGGCTTTGATTTGGGTTAAAAACAAATAAAAACTCAGCACATCTCCAATGATCTTACAGACAAAGCAATAGGGAATAGTACTAAAAGGTTACTTACTGGTGTAACATACTCTTGGATCCAATATAGTTGGTACAATGCCATCTTTTAGGTTCAGACTTTCTGAAGTTATCCAGTTATGCATTATTTGTAAACAAATTTGCAGTAAGATGAAGTGATTAGGGTTGCACCAATATGGATTTTTTACCCGATATTGAAAACCGATAACTCTTAAGATTTGGAGGCCGATAGCCGATATACTATAGCCGATAAATTTAAATATTTCAAAATTGTATATTTTTATACAGTCAACAACTGATTTTATTGTAAAAACACAAAAATTTGATCTGATCTTATGGACTGAATAGCCTACTCAAAGCAAAAAAAGCTAGAATTTCAAAATTGCAAGGTGATTATATAGACCTATATTCATGATTTTACATAAATAAGCATGCCAAAAATAAATTATTTCCTTTTCTTCGCATAGAAAATTAACGTGCAACTTGACTGTTGTATAAAAATAATTGGTTAAATAACAAAATGGGACTTAATTAACAAATAAGTTAAATAAATATATTTTAAATAAAATGAAAATGAAAGAACTAAGAACTGAAACCGGCTTAAATGTTCTTGAGTAAAACATGTTACAGTAATGTACATATGTAGAAATATGGAATGTCCGAAAAGGCGTTTTGAGAGGTATTTTGACAGTTCCACCGTACAAGCAAAAGCTAAATACAGATAGTATTAACTAATTTTGACATCGGACCCATAACCATAACCTTAAAAATAGCATTTCTCGGCCGATAACGATATGGCCGCCGATATATTGTGCATCCCTAAAGTAAACAATCCAATACGTTTTAATTGACATGGTCTAAAGCTTTGTCGGCTCTAGTGGCTAGTGCGTCAACACATGCACTCCAGTGCTCACGGCGACCTGAGTTCCATTCCCGCCACGCGGTCCTATGCTGATCCTTCCCCTTGCTCTGCTCCTCATGCTTTTCTGTCAATACTCTCTACTGTCCTATCCAATAAAGGTGAAAACCCTGAAAAAAAAATTAAAAATAAATAAAGTTCATCCACACTTTCCAAAATTGAGATCATAATATTGTAATATCTTGATGTCTTCACAGCATCTTTATTATTTGATTTCTGCATATGTATTTGCCTTTCTCATTATTTATTAACTACATCATGAATCGTTGGGTGAAGCTAAACAGAGGTAAGCCACACTGTTTGATTATATATTGTGTACTATAATGCAGAGGCACAGTGGCTCAGTTGTTAGCACTGTTGCCTCACAGCAAAAAGGTTTCTGGTTCGAGTCCTGGCTGGACCAGTTGGCATTTCTGTGTGGAGTTTGCATGTTCTCTCCGTGTTCGTGTGGGTTTCCTCCGGGTGCGTGTGAGTGTAAGTATGGGTGTTTCCCAGTACTGGGTTGCAGCTGGAAAGGCATCCACTGCGTAAAACATATGCTGGAATAGTTGACTGTTCATTCCACTGTGGCGACCTCTGAATAGAGACTAAGCCGAAGGAAAGTGATTGAATGTACTATAATGTAAACCTGAAGTTTTGTCAGATTGGCTTCAAATTAAGCTGATTTTAATCTAATGAGAAAGTTTTGAGTTCTGAAACTTACAAGAGACTTTTTATGGTACAATGAGCTTTTATGTCTATGTCAAAAGTTTCAAGTCCGTGCGAAGATTACAATGTTTATTTTGCTGGCGCAAATTTTTAGACTTAAGGTAAAGAATTCATCTAAAGTTCATTCACTGAAATAAAATTTTTTTTTGGTAATATTCACTCAAAGTCTGACCATTTGCTTTCATGTTTCCAGGTTCTTTTTCTTGTCAGTTTGACAGCTTCAGCCACAATATTCTTAACCACGCCCCTCTTACCGTTAATTTGCTATGAGGGAATAATGTGAAAAAAGAAATCGCAGTCTCCTACTCAATATTCAGTTTTAGTTGGAAGTACATCAACATACTGAAATAAGTCTCATCAACATCCAGTTCATCCAGACTCTATGGGAATTTTGATTTCTCACTTCTTAACCCCTTTAATGTTTTTTTAACCATTTAACTGGCATTGTAACTGCCTGCCCAGTGATGGGTTGCGGCTGGAAGGGCATCCGCTGCGTAAAAAACGTGCTGGATAAATTGGCGGTTCATTCCGCTGTGGTGACCCCGGATTATTAAAGGGACTAAGCCGAAAAGAAAATGAATGAATGAATGAATGAATGTAACTGCCTGATTAGTCTTTAGTTTCATAGGTTATAATTAAAACATTTGCGTGGAGTCGCTTCGGGAACACAATTTAACCCCAAAAAGTTAAAAGGTCACATTTTATTTTGATGGTCCGTGTGTTGAATTTAAGTTACATTGCATCTACATGTCAACTAATTCTCATTAGATTATAAGTAGACTGTTAGGTTAGGGTTGGGGTTAGTGTAAGTTGACATGTACTTGCAAAGTTTCTTATAGTCAGTTAAATGCCTGTTAAAGGAGCAGTATCAACAGATATTAAGCAGACAGTCTACTAATATTCAAATGGACCATCAAAATAAAGTGTTACCAATTAAAACACTTAACCTCTTAGGGCTTGAGTGTCCACATACATGGAAAGCACATTTTAGCTCTTAAGTGGCTATTTAAAATACTTTGAATGTTTTATATTTTGTTACAGACATACAGTGTCATCCTGCAACTGTTTTGCAGAATATGAAATATCCCAAACACTATTTTTAACTGTCTAAAATGGGGAAGAAAATGTTGTTTTTACTCTCTGATAGTCAAAGCAAGTTCCAAAAAAAATTTGTATGTTAAATATGCATTAAAAAAATCAGGAAAAAGTGTTTTATGTAAATTCGGACCACGGGTCCACAAAAATGGATATCATTTTTCTTTAAAAGTACATCATATCAATAGATGATGTTAGATTTTTTTCTAATTAGGTTCCAATAAGCCCAAATAGCAAAGAAAAATAAAAAATGCATGTAAAAAACACCTTGGGCCTTAAGAGGTTATAGTGGATGTTAAAGGGTTAAAACAGATTTTTGTTTTCTGATCAATCACATTATTGTCTTTTCTCTCTAGTGTGTTTCCTCGGGAGCTCAAGGAAGTGTTTGCGTCATGGCGGCAGGAGTGCAGTAGCCGAGGACGGCCGGATATCAGTGAACGCTTGATCAGTGCATCGCTCTTTCTGCGCTTTCTGTGTCCTGCCATTATGTCGCCGTCACTCTTCAGCCTCATGCAGGAATATCCAGATGACCGCACCGCCCGCACACTCACACTCATCGCCAAAGTCACACAAAACCTCGCCAACTTCACCAAGTGAGTGAAGTTTTGGAAAACTGTACAGATGGAAAACTGTAAAAAAAATATTCATGCAATTCATTAAATCTAGTGCTGGGCAAAGATTATTCACGATTAATCACATCCAAATTAAAAGTTTGTTTTGACATTGTATATGTGTGTGTGCTGTGTATATTTATAATGGATATATAAATACACACATGCATGCATATATTTGAGAAAATGTCAATTTATATTTAGATATAAAATGTATATGTATATGATACAAAGTATAAAAAAAGTAAATATTTATGTAAAAAAATGTTTTGTATAGTTTAATTTCTATGTATGTGTGTGTATCACATATACAGTTGAAGTCAGAATTATTAGCCCCCCTTTGATTTTTTTTTTTCTTTTTTAAATATTTCCCAAATTATGTTTAACAGAGCAAGGAATTTTTCACACTATGTCTGATAATATTTTTTCTTCTGAAGAAAGTCTTATTCGTTTCATTTAGGCTAGAATAAAAGCCGCTTTTAATTTTTTAAAAACCATTTTAATGTCAAAATTATTAGCCCCTTTAAGCTATTTTTTTTTGATAGCCTACAGAACAAACCATCATTATACAATGACTTGCCTAATCACCCTAACCTGCCTAGTTAACCTAATTAACCTAGTTAATCCTTTAAATGTCACTTTAAGCTGTATAGAAGTGTCTTGAAAAATATCTAGTCAAATATTATTTACTGTCATTACTGCAAAGATAAAATAAATCAGTTATTGGAAATCAGTTATTAAAACTATTATGTTTAGAAATGTGCTGAAAAAAATATTCTCTCCGTTAAACAGAAATAGGGGGAAAAAACAGGGTTGTATAATTCAGGGGGGCTAATAATTCATTTCTTCAACTGTACATAATAAATATGCATCATACACATACACTCACCGGCCACTTTATTAGGTACACCTTACTAGTACCGGGTTATACCGTTTTTGCCTTCAGAACTATCTTAATCTTTCATGGCATACTGTAGATTCAACAAGGTACTGGAAATATTTCTCTGAGATTTTGGTCCATATTGACATGATAGCATCATGCTGTTGCTGCAGATTTGTCGGCTGCACATCCATGATATGAATCTCCCATTCCACCACATCCCAAAGGTGCTCTATTGGATTGAGTTCTGGTGACTGTGAAGGCCATTTGAGTACAGTGAACTCATTGTCATGTTCAAGAAACCAGTCTAAGATGATTCACGCTTTATGACATGGTGCGTTATCCTGCTGGAAGTAGCCATCAGAAGATGGGTACACTGTGATCATAAAGGGATGGACATGGTCAGCAACAATACTCAGGTAGGCTGTGGCGTTGACACGAAGTTCAAATGGTACTAATGGGCCCAAAGTGTGCCAAGAAAATATCCCCCACACCATTACACCACCACCACCAGCCTGAACCATTGATACAAGGCAAAATGGATCCATGCTTTCATGGTGTTGACACCAAATTCTGACCCTACCATCCGAATGTCGCAGGGGAAATCGAGACTCATCAGACCAGGCAACGCTTCTCCAGTCTTCTATTGTCCAGTTTGGTGAGTCTGTGCAAATTGTAGTCTCAGTTTCCTGTTCTTAGCTGAGAGGAGTGGCACCCGGTGTGGTCTTCTGTTGCTGTAGCCCATCCACCTCAAGATTTGGCATGTTGGAAAGATTCTCTGTAAACCCTAGAGGTGTTTGTGCGTGAAAATCCCAGTAGATCAGCAGTTTCTGAAATACTCATACCAGCCCGTCTGGCACCAACAACCATGCCACGTTCAAAGTCCCTTAAATCACCTTTCTTCCCCATTCTGATGCTTGGTTTGAACTGCAGCAGATCGTCTTGACCATGTCTACATGCCTAAATGCATTGAGTTGCTTCCATGTGATTAGCTGATTAGAAATTTGTGTTAACGAGCAGTTGGAAAGTGGCCGGTGAGTGTATATTATCAAAACAAGCTTTTTTTTTATCTTAGCCCAGCACTAATTAAATCATAAACATATGAAGTAAATTGAAACGTTATATGTCACTTTAGAAAATTAGCATCTATAAGATACAGAAATGCTTTATAACACATGCAAAACTAACAAAGAGTGAACATCATTTGTTTTCATGATGGTTATGTCAATATTATAATGTGCAATACTATTCCTGTGCTTGTGGTTAGTTATGTAAACATAAAATGTAAACAAGTTTTATCAGGTTTCATCAGAAAAAAATCAATTTATTGTGTTTTATGTTGTAGGTTTGGCAGTAAGGAGGAGTACATGTCCTTCATGAATCAGTTCTTGGAGCACGAATGGACCAACATGCAGCGCTTCCTGCTGGAGATCTCCAACCCAGAGACCATCTCTAACACAGCAGGCTTTGAGGGTTATGTTGACCTGGGCCGTGAACTCTCGTCTCTTCATTCTCTCCTGTCTGAAGCTGTCTCACAGCTCGATCAGGTAAGGGTTTGCTTTTCAACAAATGGAAAAGTATTCAGTTAAAGTCAATATTATTAGCCCTTCTGTGATTTTTTTTTTCTTTTTTTCTTTTCCAAATGATGTTTAACAGAGCAAGAAATCTTTTACAGTATTTCCTATAATATTTTTTTCTTATTATTTGTTTTATTTTGGCTAGAATAAAAGCAGTTTTACATTTTTAAAACTATTTTAAGGTCAATATTATTAGCTCCCTCAAGCAATATTTTTTGATCATCTACAGAATATACCATCGTTATACAATGACTTGCCTAATTACCCTAACCTGCCTAATTAACTTAGTTAAGTCTTTAAAAGTCACTTTAAGCTGAATACCAGTATCTTGAAAAATATCTAGTAATAATAGTATAATATTATGTGCTGTCATTATAGCAAAGATAAAAGAAATTAATTATTAGAAATGACTTAATAAAACTATCATGTTTATAAATGTGTTCAAAAAAATCTTCTTTCTGTTAAACAGAAATTGGGGAAAAAATATATAGGGTGGCTAATAAATCAGGAGGGGTAGTAATTCTGACCAACTGTATTTTAGTTAATTCTACTGTAATTGACTTATTTGTCTAGTTTTCACATAAAAGATCTTACTATCACAACTAAAAGGATTTATGACTGTCTTTTGTTTGTAAGAAATAACGTTATTGGTGTATCTGAAGATTTATTCATCAGATGATTATATGAAGTGATGATCATTTAAGATAAAATACAGACAGTACTGGCTCTGATATCTATTTTATTGAGCCACAATCAAAACTGCTGATCTAAGATTTGAAATAGCTGAAAACATAATGCAATTATATGTATATCAGAGTTGTCTCTTCTGTATGCACATGCAAGAAATCACAGGAGATGGATAGTTGAGACACAAAAAAAGAAAATGTATTCACTATTTACTCACCTTCACATGATTCCAAACCTTTTTGAGGGCATACTCACACTATGTACAGTTGCCTTGATCCGGGCCAAAGCACGCTTGTCCCCCCTCCCGTCTCCCCCGAAGGCCTGCACTCACCTTACATTCGGGCCTGGGCACGCTTTCGTCATCGATGATGCGCTGTTCAGTAAGTGCTTTCGTTCAGCACAGTGGAGATTTCTTTAGTTATATCGTTTCAGTCGTTTGATATGCGGTGACACGCAGTCAAATATTTCGCCGAACAGATCAGCCATTTTTGACGCTCATAAACAATCATAAAGTCCTCGTGCTGCAGGAATTAGGAGGTTTGCTGAAGGTGCAGCTGTCGTGCAGTGAAGGGTTTGCGTCTTTAATAAACTACGACAGTTTGTGTTCATTGAACAGTACGAATGATTTATTAATCCATATCAAATAGTCGCTTAAAAGTCACGTCTCGCTTTCAGTTTCGGGCTCAGGCACACTTGCACTCACTCTGCAGGCGTACCGCGCCTGAGCCCAAGTGAACCGCGCTCAGGCCCACCTCTTCCAACCGGGCCAGGGCCGCCCAAGTGAACCGTGCCTGAGCCCAATTCAGAGCACTCACACTTCTCAAACGATCTGGAAAATGGGCCTGGGCACGGTTCGGATAGCATAGTGTGAGTACGCCCTGAGTTTCTTTGTTATGTTAAACACAAAAGCTTAAAAAAAAACTGGTAAGCATTGACAGTCATAGTAGGAAAAAGAAATACTATGAAAGTCAATAGTTACCAGTTTTCAGCTTCCTTCAAAATATCTTCTTTTGTGTTCAACAAAAGAAAAAAAAAAACTCTTTGTGGTTTGTGACAAGTCAAGGGTGACTAAATGACAGAATTTTCAGTTTTGGGTGAACTATCCCTTTAACTCAGTTGTGTTGCCAGACTTTGCTAAAATAAGAACAAGCCCTAGTTAAATTTAATCCTAAACTCTATATTATAAAAATAATACACATACCGAAATATTGTGACCTGCTGTTACGACTATAAAGTTTAGCTGTAGGGGTTAAAGAGGTAACATTTTGATGTGACTCAATTTGATGAGAGTTAGTGGCAAAATAGCAAAATGACAACCAAATATGACAAAAATAAGTGAATTTATTTACAAAAATAAAAAGAATTCAAACAGCAAAATAATACATACAAGTTGAAGTATCTCACAAAAGAAAATTTAATCAATTAATGTATGATGTTCATGAAAAAAGGATTTAAAGTGGCGCCAAATAAAAGAAAGCAACATAACACAAACGCCAAACTGGCTGAAAATTATCCTCTAAACTGCTTAATAGAAAGTTCATTTATTTTATTTTCGGCTTAGTCCCTTTATTAATCAGGGGTCGCCACAGCGGAATGAACCGACAACTTATCCAGCATATGTTTTACGCAGCGGATGCCCTTCCAGCCACAACCCAGCACTGGGAAACACCCATACACTCTTGCATTCGCACACACACTACGGCCAATTTAGTTTATTTAATTCACCAATAGCACATGTCTTTGGACTGTGGGGGAAACCGGAGCACCCAGAGGAAACCCACACGAACACTGGAAGAACATGCAAACTCCACACAGAAATGCCAACTGACCCAGCCGGGGCTCGCAACCAGTGACCGTCTTGCTATGAGGCAACAGCGCTACCCACTGTGTCACCATGTCGCTCTCTTAATAGAAAATAAACAAACAAAACATCTTCAGTGTTTGCATCCCATATCTAGACTACGCTTCTAACCAAAATGCGTATAAAACTTAGTGAGTGGCGCTTACTTCTAGACTTGTGTGTATAGAGAGTGGAGTTTTCTGCGTGTTGCAAGATGAAGGTCACGTGATGAACTTCCACACTAGCGTCCCTTTAAACTTTGAGCTTCCTTCCTGATTGGCAGTGAAGGTGATGACGTCACAATGACTAATTATGACTGACGTCTTCACAGACGAATGGGAAACTGGAATAGGCGATCCTAAGAGAATTGACGGAGAGAGAGCGCGCAAGCAAAACAACACAGGCACATACATAGGGTCGTAACACCTGCACATGGCTACTATATTGACTTCATAAACTGCATTGCTTAATCCCAAAGATGCTTAATAGCATGTGCTTATAATATCTGGACATTGCAACAAGATTGTGAAGGGCATGAAGAAGCCCTTTAAATGTAAACAAAACTCAACTTCTGTGTCAACAGTAGTTTATTTGAAATGGCAAACCCTTTATTAGGCAAGGAACCATATGTGGTAACTTCATTGACTTCAACATAATTTTTTTATCTATTATATTAAGTCACACCAAGTTCAATAGTCTTGTAAAACACCACAGTTTTTTTTTCTTTCAATGAGTATATCAATGAGCACCATATAAATCTTTTGTCACTGTAAAATGAATATGTCCAAGTTTTTACAATTGTGAGTCTTGTTCCCCACACACAAAACATTAGAAAAAAGCAGTCCACTTGCATATTTAAATGTTTAAATGCTCTAATAGTTTACAGACGATCACAGTTATCCATTGTGTTGTAGACTACCATCACCAAGCTGGGACCGTTAGCTCGGATCCTGCGGGATGTGAATTCAGCCCTGACGAACCCCACCGGAGCCCCTGTACCATCTCCCACTGAGCGTGTCGGGTCACCTAGTCTCCCTAGCAGCAGCCTGTCCACCGGTCTGCAGAAGATGGTGATGGACAGTGAGATCACAGGGTAAGTCTAGGCTAAACAATAATCTTACGTTGCAAGAATTTCACCTTCAGCCTAGTATATATTTCAGATATCCATTCAAAAGTCTTAAGGTTTTACATTATTTAGATTCTAAACTGAGTAACTGGTCACAGAAGATGAATAAACATTTTAAAAACTCTAAAGCCTTCAGATTATGTGGGCTCTGGGATGTGATCCATGCGAGTTGATGGCTATTCGCTGTGGCAGTCTGTGAAATGAGGAAAATACTTTTAAAGCACTTTTATATTTAGGTGAGTGTCTTGAATGTGGCGCTGTGAAATGTAAATTGAGCTGGGGGAAGAAAACTGCAAGCTAGTAAAATCTTCATCATACTGATGTGGAATAGGGTAAAACTGAAGATGTGAAAATGTGTCCTGAGCAAGACTCATATAAAAACCCCTGCTGCTCCAATGATCACTTTCAGAGAAGATTACTTGCATCTGGTAATGACTGCACATGTTTTAATAAGTACTCTCAGATCTCTTTATACATGTATTATTCTCTTAGCCTGGGATCATGGAGTTTTTTTACATAGTATTAAATCAAAAGACATTTTTGTGTCAGTGTTTAGATCATCTATTATATCAGCACACATTCATTAGCCATGAAAATGAGCTAGATCCAGATGTGTCATGGGCTGCGTAGGAATTGTACGCTGTCTTGCAATGTAGGTATTTATTTTGAATAAGCAATTTCTTTGGGACTTCTAAAATGTTGCTTATATTTTGAATGTTTGTAACAAATTTGGATGTACTGTACATTTCCCATGTAGCTAAGTGTCCTAACGTCAGATGCATTGCTTCATTGTCATTCTTCAATCCTCTCCTGGGGTCTCTTGAGAAAACTCCCTGAGAGTAATAGGTCAAGGGTTGTTTTTGACTGTACTTTCACTATAAATTTAAACACCTCATTGGTCAAATATTCTGTATCGAAAAGAATAGACATTTATGCTGCTATTCAGTAATTTAATCTATTGTGATAAAGAAAATGATCAATATTGATATGTGGCACCTCAAAATACAGTGAATAATAGTTATTTATTATTTAAACTTTTAGAGTGACTTTTAAGAATAGTATGACTGTTGTTTTAGTGGTTGTTCATTACAGCACCAAACAGGACTATAATAAGATACGACCATATATAATCATATATAATCATATATAATAAGACAGCAATAAGACTTAATATGAGATTTATTTTCAAACATGATCACTTTACATGTTAACATACCTGCCAACGTTTGGTTTGTAAATTCAGGGAGATGGGGGGGGGGGGGGGGGGGGGTTTACGTCATACGCTAATTTGCATATTACTGACGTCATCACGTTCTACCATTTCTGTTTGTTTAACAGCCTATGGTAAATAAATGGGGTATTATATTTGCACTGCGCTTTATGTAAGCTTGTCAATTTAACTACATTTATTGCTGTTTGAATACAGTATATCATTATAGATGAGTAGGGAATTTGCAGTAATCTCTCAGACGTAATATATTCAGACAAGTTCTAAACCTCTCACTTAAAACATCTCTGATTGTGAACAATAAACGGTCAAATTAAATTGTTAAAATAAAGGAGAAGCAGATCAGTTTGACTGTACAAGGGAAATACCTTCACACTCCCGGTGCTAAATCATTTGCCGTCGGTACGCAGAGGGGTGATCTGCTGTCAGGCTGCAGGTGGGAGAGGCTGCTGTACGAGGACGAGGCCGGCGGCATTACCCGCAGCTCGCTGAGAAGAGTAGGGACGGTACAGTAATGGACAAACAACAGTCTATAAAAATCTCCAGTAACACACAAAAAAGTCGCTAGATTTGTCGCTTTTTTGAAAATTTGTCGCTAGGGGGGGGTCTGAAAAGTCGCTAAGTTGGCAACACTGGCGCGAACTGAAGAGCACGCGCACAAGCACCATGTTTCAGCCCAGACTGTACCAAAATGCTGAGGAGCGGGGGGCGGATGGGGTGATTCAGGGAGTTTACCAGGAGACAGAACAATACGGGAGACGGGTCTGAAATACGAGAGACTCCCGGGAAAAACGGGAGTGTTGGCAGGTATGCATGTTAATCTGGTCTACGAAATTGAAATGATGTGACTTTTACAGTTATAGGTCGTTTGTTCACTACCTCTGTACAGTAAGGCTCCATTTTGTTAACATTAGTTGATTTAACTAAGGTCAATATAATAACAACTTCTAAAGCATTTATTAATCTTAGACAATGTTAATTTCTTGGTTAATGCTTAGTAACTAAAAATTTTCAGTTGTATTTTTTACTTTACTTCAACATAACTATAATATGCCAATTTCACACTGTGAGTTTTATTGCATTAATGTTTACTAATGAGACTTTATTGCTTATACATGTTCAGAATAAATAAATGTTTTAAACAATTATATTACAAAATATATCATGGTGGCGCAGTTGGTAGCACGATCGCGTCGCAGCAAGAAGGTCGCTGGTTCGAGCCTCAGCTGGGTCAGTTGACATTTCTGTGTGGAACATGTTTTCCCCATGTGCGCGTTGGTTTCCTTCGGGTGCTCCGGTTTCCCCCACAGTCCAAAGACGTGTGGTACAGGTGAATTGAATAAGCTAAATTGGCCGTATTGTATGTGTGTGAATGCAAGAGTGTATGGGTGTTTCCCAGAGTTATATATATATATACACCAAACCGTATTACATTAAATTTGCCAGAGGTAATTTCCTCATTTATTTGCTAATATTTAGAAATAGCTAGAAAATGTAGATTAGTACAAAAAATATATACAATCCCATCTATAACACAATGGAGTTCAATGCTGAATACAGTCGAGCTGCTCCTGCCTTTGCCTTGATTTGCTCTCGGATGTCTTGTGCATTGTACTCTATTTGTCAAGTGACAGTATTAAAAGTCTGATTCATTTACAACATTTAATTGAAACATTTAATTTCAGTTGGCTTTTTTGTTGCTCAGCAATAAAACAAACAAACAAAAGGTTACGTTAAATTCGAAATCACAATCTTTGTCAAAAGTATTCGATGAAACCACCTTCCCATTCCACATTCCCATCCCTGCTCCCACTCTTTTCTGATGGGAGGGTGAGCCAAATCAAAGGTTACCATGGGCCAACTTTGGCTCGTGGGCCCTACTTTGGGCATCTCTGCTTTAAAGTAATACAGTACGTATTTTTGGTTATTATGCCTGTTAAAGTAATCTTTTTGCAGCTCAATATATTGATCATACCATATATCATGACAAAAGTTTCAGCAATTAATCACAGCAAGAAATTTTGAGAGAAGCCTAGTAATGAAGTACAGTATGTGATTTCTGACCTAGCCCTGCAGAGTTTAGCTCCTACCAAACTGAAACAAATCCTGAACCAGGTGACCAAGGTCTTTAGATACACTAGAAGCTTGTAGTAATTTGATTGAAGCAGAACTCTGCAGGGCATTGACCTCCCAGGAGAATAATTGGACACCCCTGAGCTAGATAATGAGTTTAATTTGAATAAAAAAACAGCAGTCATCTTCATTTTGTCCTGTCTTCTTTTGGACAGGCTGGTGGATTTCACTCGACTGCCCTCGCCGACCCCCGAAAACAAGGACCTGTTCTTTGTCACAAGGAATTCTGTGATTCAGCCGTCACCCGCCCGCAGCTCCAGTTACTCCGAGGCCAACGAGCCAGATGTTCAGATCCCCAACGGCAGCAAGAGCTTGTCAATGGTGGACCTGCAGGACAGCCGTTCTCTGGAGAGCGCTGCCAACACCTCCTTCAGTGACCCCATCAATGACAGCCAGACGTCTGCTGGCCAGAGCGCAGGAATGTGGACCACCCGCACCATAAAGGGCAACACGCCCAGTGGTCCAACCCTGAGGAGAGCAGGTCAGACCCCCACCACCCCGAGCACAGAGTCTGCCCCAGGAAGGTCCCAGTTGCTTGCCCCGCTCTCCTTCCAGAACCCCGTGTACCAGATGGCCGCCGGATTGCCCGTGTCACCCCGTGCAGTGGCCGATTCAGGATCTGAATGCCAGAGTTCCATCAGCAGCAATGCAGAGGAAGCCGCTACTGTGGGGCCAAAGCACCCGTTTATAAGCCAGTCCAGCACGGGGGCAAGCGGCGGAGGGGGTAGTAGTGGGGATGAGTTTATTCAGCGTCCTGGAGAGTTTACACGTCGACAGCTGTCACTTACAGAGACCCAACACCAGACAAATGTACCACGACAGAACAGTGCAGGCCCGCAGCGCCGGATAGACCAACCACCTCCAGCCATTACAAGAGGCCGCACTCCACCAAACATGCTCAACACCGCTCCCTATCCACGGCCCTCCAGTGGAAGTATGATGTCATCATCTCCTGACTGGCCCAGTAGCGGCACCAGACTGAGGCAACAGTCTTCGTCCTCCAAAGGGGACAGTCCAGAATCCAAGCAGCGCACACTACACAAACAAGTGAGTCCATTTTACACTATTTTTTTCCCGCTGTTTTCATAAATGTGTCTATTTCCTTCCACTATTGAAAACTGAAGCCATAATGTCCTAAGTATGGTTGCTGTGACCTTGTGTGATGATGTCACTAGAAACTATACCAATTAGGTAGGGTTCTTGTACACTAGCCAATCAAGTATGTATGGCTGCAGCCTCCTGCAGACCTCTAGGTGAGAGGGACTTATGCCGCAGTTAGGCTGGGTTTAGGGTTGGTTTAGGTACCATATAAACATTAATAAAACATACCAGGTTACTATGAGGTTGGGTTTAGGGTTGGGGTAGGTGTAGACATTCATAAAACACTATAAGTTGGACTCCATGTTATGTACAATAGATTAAATAAATGAAGACTCAAGGAAGTGTGTACAGCCTTCATGGAGCTCAAGTCCCACCCACTTGGAGCTGACAACCTATTTGAACCTGGCTCTGACCTTCATTTATACCCTTCTCGGCCCAATTGCAAAGACACATCGGACACCTAACTAAAAGCAAACGTGTTAGAAAAATAAACACTTTACACTTAAAGGTGCTATATGTAAGTTTTTCACTCTTCTAAAGCATAAAAATACCATAATATGTTTGCAGATATTTAAGAAACATGCCAAGTGAACACTCATGCCAAGTGAAAAACAATGGTGAAGTCAAATATTCTGCTTTGAAAATGTGTGTTACGTGCCAGAACATCTGTCTTTGTTTCAGTCATTTAACCCACCCACTGCCACTTTAGCCAATTATATTTCAGCACCCTGGGTTGCCTTGTTGGAAAACCGCGTATTTCATTCATTTATTCAGAAAAGCTCTCAAAACATTCACTCTTGACTGAAATGCGACCTCCGGTGGACAGTAGCAAACCCTGAAATGAGACGCAGATTCAGAGTTCCACATGAGGTTATTAATTAGCAAATGATATAAATATTACGATCGTAAACATTAGGTGAGCAGTTACATTGGTTACATTGTGACCCTGTGTCATAACAACATGCTACGTGATGAGATTTGCAGTGATAAGCAATTGGCTGTTTGCACCAGATCCAACGCAACAGAAATTTAAATACAGCCTTTCAGAAGCACCGAATATGAACTCACTCACGAAATGGTAAGGTTTATAATCTAATTATTACATATTAAACCACTTTAACATTATTAAATGTAGATGCTGAATCACTGATATGTGTTGGTTTTGAGTCAGTTCTAAAGTTCAATTTCAAATTTTTTTTTATTTTTTATTATCAAGATCTGAGGTGAACTTTCTGCTGTTGCTTTCAGTAGTATGGCAGTAAATGTCATGTAAAATGACATTCAAACTCACATTATTAGCATTTAACACTAAATAAAGCACATGTACTAGGTGTACCTGAGGTGAGCATTGCCAGTTTTCTGTTGTTCAGCTGCAAGAAATAAAAGCCGTTTCTAATATATTAATTCGAGGTGTTGGTTAGAACAAAAACTTCTTATACATGGAAAATATGCCTTCTATCGCGTGCTGTTGTTTTTATATAGAACACAACTTAAATCAGCCTTTTGGCTCAATAGGGTATATGTCGAACGTCACGTGACCAAACCGGATCCCTGGGTAGAACACTTCCGCTCATCGCTATTTCATATGCGCCAGCGGTTTGTTATTGAAAGTAATAAGTAGTAAGTCGTGTTTTATACGTTATATAATAGGATATATGCGCAACTTTCGCGTTCCAATCAACCTGGGCAGAACACTTCCAGTTTTTCCCTCTCCGCTAATTTGAAGTTGTTTTATACAAGAAGCCTCCAGGAACTACCAAAGTTAAGCATCACAGATGTCCACCGAATACGCTCATTATCATCTAAATGTCCGGCCACCAACTTGGCCAAAGGATTTAAATTGTATGCTTTTTCATACATAATGAAATATGAAGGTAATTAAGCTAGCGGAATGGAAATGCTGCACAATGTCACTAACTAGCTGACGCTATAAAGTTATCTGGTCTGCCGTATGGATCTACATATTCATATTAACACTTTGTGAATTTTTGCACCAGTATCAAATAAAGACAGGTTGACTGGTGATGTCAACATTGGGGCAGCCTGTCACAGGTCTATGAAGAAGTCTGAGACACCATAAATATATATATATATACATACACATAAATAAAAATAAGTATATATATATATATATATATATATATATATATATATATATATATATATATATATATATATATATATATATATATATATATATATATATATATATATACACACACATACATATTTATTTATTTATATATATATATATTTATTTATTTATTTATTTATTTATTTATGGTTTCTCAGACTTCTTCATAGACCTGTGACAGGCTGCCCCAATGTTGACATCACCAGTCAACCTGTCTTTATTTGATACTGGTGCAAAAATTCACAAAGTGTTAATATGAATATGTAGATCCATACGGCAGACCAGATAACTTTATAGCGTCAGCTAGTTAGTGACATTGTGCAGCATTTCCATTCCGCTAGCTTAATTACCTTCATATTTCATTATGTATGAAAAAGCATACAATTTAAATCCTTTGGCCAAGTTGGTGGCCGGACATTTAGATGATAATGAGCGTATTCGGTGGACATCTGTGATGCTTAACTTCAGTAGTTCCTGGAGGCTTCTTGTATAAAACAACTCCAAATTAGCGGAGAGGGAAAAACTGGAAGTGTTCTGCCCAGGTTGATTGGAACGCGAAAGTTGCGCATATATCCTATTATATAACGTATAAAACACTACTTACTACTTATTACTTTCAATAACAAACCGCTGGCGCATATGAAATAGCGATGAGCGGAAGTGTTCTACCCAGGGATCCGGTTTGGTCACGTGACGTTCGACATATACCCTATAGTCAGACTCGCTCCTGTTGGTCTTCAATCTGGCAACCTGCACTTGCGTTTGTTTTAATCCAGGAATACAATACCTAGTTCAACCACTGCATGTCAAACTTACATACTGCACTTCAGCATGAGAACTAAAATAAAAGCTATCTTAATCATCTATGGGAAAAGCTCATTTGAAAATTTATTTGCTACATTTGCACAATTGTTTATAATCTGTGCTGCAGCCAGCCACCAGGAGGCAATACAAATGTTTTGGCTTTAGTTGGTATGGTTTTTATCTTGATAAAAATATCATGTCATATTTAATATGATATTTAATCATGTCATATGCACTAATTTCAGCCACTTTAGTGATAATATATGACATCTGATTTTACTCATCTGAAATCTTATTTTAGTGCAAATTTAAATGATCAACATTTAGTTGACCAAAACCCTGGTTGTTGATTAATGCAGATTTTGTGTTTCGCTTACTTTATTCAGTCCCTATGTACCCAAATGATTTTTATTTGTATAAAATCAAATATTGTCTAAGAACTAAATACAACTGGTAGCCATAATGGGATGGTGTTATCAATCTTTTTGACTACACTATTTTGTCGTTTCTACACTATTTTGAGAAGCTTTTTGGAAAAAAAAGTATGTGTATAATCAAGAATTTGTTCCCTCATTTAAGTTTACTTGTGGCCACGGTTTAACCAGTACTTACTTTTTGGGGTATTTACACCTACCTAACTTTAAATAGTAACAGTTCTTGACCGCAGTGAGCTACAAACAAAAATTAGGTATCATTGGAAAGAAGACATTTTGAGTCCATCTAAAAAGTTTCATGCTAAAAAAATATGAAAAGTTATACGTTATGAAGTAATGAGAAAGAAAAATTGTAGTGTGTTCAATATTTGTTTTTTCATATACAAACAAAGCCAAGTGTCTCATGAGTTTATATTTCAAATTTCATAAAGATAGCAAGCAAAATAAGTTTTCTGAGATTATATCGGTGTCCTACTTTTCCTCACCATCAGAGGCATTTTCTCAAAAATGACTTTCCCAAACTAAAACATTAACAGTTGCTGAATATTTGGTCTACATTCACAGTTCCTGTATCTTTGGAAAGAAGACACTTTGGGCTTTATTATCCATCATCTACAGTTTCTAATGTTCAATTGAATTTTTTTTATAGATGCTTAAGTAATGTAAAAGAAATTGCACCACACTAAACATTTTATTATTTCATAAATATATTAAATTAGTCCTGGAGCAATACAGAAAAGTAATAGGTCAAAAGCCACACATCTCCTGGGTATATGTTTTAAATTTGATGGCAATATCATGCAAAATAAAATTTGGGACATAAAAAAACAAAACAACTAATGGGAAGAATTTCTTAAGTGGTTTCTATTACAGGTATAAAAATGCAATAGATTTACATTAAAAATGCCCGAAAGCCACTAGAAAAAGGCAAGCACCATCCACGTTTTACTCGTAATTACTGCCTAATCAATGTTATTATGGCTATAATCAAGAAAAAGAACACTTTTCCGAGTTCCAAGATATGATCATTTTCCAAGATTTGGGATTGTGTTTTAAAGCCGATCACATTCTTTGTGTCTCACTAGATCCATGAGTTGCTGTATTCCCAGAGCTCATTTAGAAACCACTAAATTAGCCAGCACTCGGCTGATATTCTTAAAACAACTTGGCACTTAGATCTCTTGGGGGTTAATGAGTCTTTCGGTGCATCGCTACAATCAAACAAGGCTCTTAGGTTGAGACGAACAAACGAAGCCCTCTTGCCGTCAGAGGCGAAAGGAATGAGCAGACAAGCAGAATTAATTGCAGGCTCTGCGCTAGTGATTAAATGACTCCTCGCATTGTCCAAACTGTTCCTTTGAAGTCTGCTGAATAAATCTTCATTAAAAATTGATCAAGCGTTTTTTTATTTTCTTTTCCAGCAAGTGTTGTTGTCACCTTGAAAAGTTTTAAGGCACTTGTTTGTGTGCCTGTTTTTGTGAACGATTGATTGAAAACTATAGGTTTGATAGCAGCAGTCTCATTTACCAACCCAATTATGGAAAAGGATGGGACATTTTGTAAAAGGCAATGAAGTGATCTATCTGTGATTTGTTAATTCTCTTTAACTTTTTTTTAAATGAAAGGAAAAGAATAAAGACACGATTTCCAATGTTTTTATAGACAAACTTTAATGTATTTTTTAAATATAAACTTTTTTTATGGTGGCAACACACTCCAAACAGAGGCAAAAAAGAAGTGTAAAGGTTACAGAATATCCAGAATAATCTATTTTTAAACATTCCATAATAAGCAGATAAACTAGTAAAATGTGTAAGTTTCATATTGGGGTATAAAAGGTGCATCTCAATCTTTGTAAACAAAGCTGGATCATACAATATGTTATCAGGTTTTTCGACAACTAATGTATATGTACAGTAATATTGTGAAAAGATTCATGAAATCCAGTGAAATCTCAGCCTTTTCTAGGGCAATGCTATGATGCTGTGTTAAAGGGTATGAAAATTATGAAATAAATTAAAATTATGTTATTAATTACTCACCCTCTTGTCATTTTAATCCCCTGAGAACATCTTCAGAATACAAATTAAGATATTTTAGTAGAAATCCCAGAGGTCTCTCATGCTTATACAGCAATAGTCTCGAAGTTCATAAAAGGAACCAAAAACATTTTCAAAACATTCCATGTGACTTCAGGGGTTCAACTCTATAATATGACTTTAGTCATCTCCAAGAACACTTTTGTGCAGTAAAAATAAACCCTGTTGAAATGATTTTGCATTAGGTAAAGTGCTTAATTTGTGAATTGCGAGGTTCCGGAACAGATCGGGGTAACTGATCCCGCATGTTACCCGAGGATGGAGAGGTGTCGCGCACAAAACTGGGGGGTGTTGCGGACGACAGTGAAGAGGGTTGGAGAGTCACGGAAGAAAGCGAAAGTGAACAGCAGATGGGGGAGAAGGGCGGTTGAGGAGGGGGATCGGTAAAATGAGGTGCCGAATCTGATTTCAGAGGTGCCGGATCTGGATCCGGCGTGTTCCGGCACAAATTTAGCCCTGGGTAAAGGTGTGCGTTTACTATGGGAAATAAAATGCTATAATAATGTAAAAATATAATATGCTAAAATATAATAAAATGCACTATAATCACTCTGATAGGAGAATTTTGCTTTTACAATCCAAAATAAATAAGGTAATCCAACATTAGCGCCCGATAGTTCCGCCCCTTCCGCTGTGTGAGCAAAGCAGTGGTCGTTGGGTACGTGAAGTGTCCAACATAACACACTTCTTTTTACCGGTTGAATAAGTGCATCATGTGGGTAATTACAGTGCACTTTTTTTAAGTATATTTTTAGAGTTTTCAGTGTTAATGCACTACTTACACTATTTATACTACAAAATAGAGTAGAAAAGTGCATAAGTGTGCAATTTGGGATGCACCCTATGTCACTTCAGTGTGGTAATGGTCTAGATGTAATCTCAGATGGTTAAAAAACACAGAGGAATTGTGTGATGGGGTCATTCTGGGGATCAGTTTAAATTTCTACAGGGAAAAAATGACATTTAGTTCTCAGTCTCAATTCTTATCCAGATTTCAATGAGCATTAAAAACCAAAACAATTGGTATTACCCTTGATGAAACTATATGGCCCATGATGAAACAGACTGATGAGCTGCTCAAGGCTCAAATCCTTTGAGACTGGGCAACAATTTATCCTGTAAAACTTTAACAGCAGCTATCCTCAATTCTCTAACAATTAAGAATTGCGATTAAATTTAAAGTTGTTGTTACACTGTGTTGAACATATCTCCGTCCCAAACGTATTTGGAGTGTGTTCTAACCATCAAAGTGTTATACTTTGTACTTTTGTCAATAATATAAAAATTAAACAGAACAAAAAAAAAATCACATATTCTTGATTTTATTACAATTTACAAAATGTTCTATCCTTTTTTTAAGAAATGGGGCTGCAGATGCTAGCGTGGACATATTAAGAGACAATAACGTGTGTGTGTGTGTGTGTGTGTGTGTGTGTGTGTGTGTGTGTGTGTGTGTGTGTGTGTGTGTGTGTGTGTGTGTGTGTGTGTGTGTGTGTGTGTGTGTGTGTGTGTGTGTTTAAATGAACTTTTATTAGGCTCCATCTCCTGTGAATCCCAATGCATTGGACCGCACAGCTGCTTGGCTGCTGAATATGAATGTGCAATATTTGGAGCAGGAGGGAATTGACCCAGATTCCAAACACCGGGAGGACTTCCCAAACAAGGAGGATCTCACACCCACTGAAAAGGTAATAATGAGACCTCATCCTGCGGTACGGCTGCACAAAAGCAGCAGTATGTGCAGAAATACAGCAGGCGTACTGTTTGTGTGTTCAAAACTAGCCTCCCATGGGCTCACAAGACAGGAAGTGCTAGCAGACAGTGATGATTTATTATAAATGACATAAGGGACTTTCAGTTTTTGTGGAAAGGATTGAATATGATTGATTTTTAGCAGTGTTGGGCTTGTTCCTTTAAAAGAGTAATTAATTATAGTTACTAGGTACTTCTCACAAATAGTAACTGAGTTAGTAACTGAGTTACAGAATTAGAAAAGTAACTAATTACCAGTGAAAGAAACTATTGCATTAATTAAAGAGCCCCTATTATGGGTTTTTAAGAATGACCTTCCATGTAGTGTGTAACACAGCTCTAAGTGAAGTGAAATATCCAGCTAAGGCTTAAATCTGAAAGTGGACAGTGTTTAAAAATATTGATTCATTTATAAAAGAGTCGACTCCTAGTACTTCAAATGAATCGTCTTGATAACGAGTCTTTAGCCGTTTCGGCATGACGTGGATACGAAACTTAAGCCCCGCCCAGTTGTTGCGCACGCAAACCCGGGAAAATTTAAACCTGCGGCCACAAGCACAGTACACAAAGAGAAAGGCTAGACACACTGTAGCAGACACCGGTTGAATCAATGTTGTGCTCAGCTGGATATTCCTGGAAGTGTGAGGGGAAACAGTGCTATTTTCTCTACCCAAAGATGAAACTGTGAAGAGTCTGGGGTTCAGGTTTATTTTTGCAAAAATACCTCAGCATTATAGCCCAGCCTTGTGCTGTTCGAGTGCTTCTGGAATCTACACGCTTACAATGAAGAATTCATCAGCCGTTTGTTAAAGGAAGGATCAGAAAAGACTACTGATGTAAGGGACTATGTCAGAACATGGATCAGTGCATCGCGGATCAGTTTCTTCCTCCATTTCACAAGTGTACGTAAGTGCGATTAAAATGGTTGCCTCCTTGTTTTTTCTAGCTTGCAAATTATGTATTTAATTGTGTTTTGTTAATTGTAACCGCTTTTACTGTATCAGGTTAACACTTTATATTCTCATATCGCATCTAAAGCCACGTTGAAAACGCGACGCTTGCCGCTTTGTTTATGGATTTAGATGCGTTTGTGAGCCTGCGATCCACTGCCGTTTGTCATTGCTATGGCTGTTCTTACATACTTGCAGCAGTCAAGTTTCAAAATAAAACTGCACACACATACCTGCCAACATCTATTCCTGAAAATCCGGGAGACCGGGGGGGTAGGTTCGGGGTAAGGTGTCTGAATAACACTCAGGGCTGGAGCAAGCTGAACTAGCGCTCTAGGCGAACGGCGATCATGCCGCCCTCAACCCGAAAGTGAAAAAGTGACCGGCTCGCGGTTGAAAGTGAGGACTGGGAGGGAGGGGGTGGGTGTCGCCGATGAAAGTGAGGACCGGGGGGGTTCGTGGACGCCGCCCTCACTATTCTATGGACACGCCGGCCCTGATAACACTGGTGAGAACCGGGTACTGTGTACTGTGGTGTTAGTAATGTGAAGTTGTTTCTTTAATATGCATTCTATGTATTCTGTTTTTGAATGTTTCTGTTAAGGACTTTTATTTTGGTGTCCCATGAGGAGGAGGGTAATGTGTGTGCGTGCGTGTGTGTGCGTGTGTGTGTGTGTGTGTGTGTGTGTGTGTGTGTGTGTGTGTGTGTGTGTGTGTGGTGTGTGTGTGTGTGTGTGTGTGTGTGTGTGTGTGTGTGTGTGTGTGTGTGTGTGTGCGTGCGTGATGTAAGAAATCAATCTACGTTATAAGTTTCCCTCGCCGGGCTGGCCTGAGGAACCACGTGGTGCTCGAGAGAGGGTGGCTTCGGGTGACGTCTTTGGAATTCCCGCTCGTGAGCAGAGACTCGTTGTCCTGGGTTACCGGGATAGCCGACTCTGCTGAGAGCCAGTTCGCGGAAGTTCGTTCAGTCTCGGGGGATCCCAAGACTTACGAATTTTGCATGAAGAGTTCGTGGTAGCCCAATCGCGTGGCAGGCGAAAGGGGGCAGAAGCAACAGCGGGCGCAAGCCAGCTTGATGCAAAAGGCCAAGTTTTAGGGCTGCATGGGCGTTTTAAGGGACACGTATTGATTCATCCCTCTAACACTGTCACCCAATGACCGACTGCCATGAAGGGCGGGGCCACGCCCCATACCAGCTTAGCCACGGTCAATTATTAACAGACTCCACGAGATTGCACGTAGTAAAATCTCTGGTAAGATTGTAACTATCTGACATCAAATGTTACAAGACGAATACAGTTTGTATTACTAAGTTTTCATTTACACCAATGTATTGCAAATAAAAAAGGGTTTGGTTCAACACCAAACATGAAGCATTTCAGACACATACAGATCATTTTAACCTGTTATAAGGGTAACAACACACTGTTAACCTGGTTGGTTGAAATAAACACAGCACATAAGTAAACCTATGGCTATTATTCAGAATATCAAATTTTGTTCTAACATTTAAAAGAATTGTCTTTCTTAAGTCTCTTGTTCATTTGCATTACTTGCTAGATATCCCTTTGTCTCTGAATTCTGTCCATTTAGCTGCAATTAGAATGTCTCGAGGGTGAACACATGATCGGTCGTTTAAAAGTCTCATGCAAGCAGTTTCCTGTAAGCTCAATTGTCTCGCTGGTTGATTATTTACGAAACCGCTGAAAGCATCATTGTCCATCCACAACCAGGGTATTGGGGGAGATCGTCGAATAACAGTTGTTCACTGTTATATGATAGTATAAGCCCTGGAGCTGAGTTAAATGAATTAGGCCATTTGGCTACCCCAAGACTCCAAGCCTGATTCGAACTGGTTTGATGAGTCCCTTCAGTGAGGGTGTGTGAAAAAAGAGCAGGTAGAGTGTGACGGGCTAGGAGACTCGTGTCGATCTCCTCCCCAGTTCTTGGAGTTTTTACTCAATAAAATAGTTAGTCGTCTGTATTTTTAAGTCCATCGTCTGTATTTACATTCACCCACTGTCAGCCAAAATCCACGCCTTGCGCTAATATGAAGTGTGTATGCACTCTGACTACTTCTATATAGTTGATAAGCTGTGCTGGGCATTTCACTCTGTCTCACGCTGAAGGCTGTCAGTGTTGACCAATCGCAACAGGCTGTCATCGGTCCAATCAGCGCAGATTAGCTTCCTGCTAAGGAGGGGTTTGGGAACAAATGAATCGATGAATGATTCATATAAGAGTCGCTGGGAGAGTTAGGTAAAAATAACTGGGACGCAGCACAAATATCATTGAGAGCCATGGGCCGAAGGTAAATACACCAAACTATATTACATTAAAGTTGCCATGGGTAATTTATTAATTTATTTAATAATATTTCAAAATAAATAGAAAACATCACTTTAAAATGGTAATAACTAATGCAGCATAACTTTTAAAATGATAAATTATTGCCATACAGGGAGTGCAGAATTATCAGGCAAGTTGTATTTTTGACGATTAATTTTATTATTGAACAACAACCATGTTCTTAATGAACTCAAAAAACTAATTAATATCAAAGGTGAATATTTTTGGAAGTAGTTTTTAGTTTGTTTTTAGTTTTAGCTATTTTAGGAGGATATCTGTGTGTGCAGGTGACTATTACTGTGCATAATTATTAGGCAACTTAACAAAAAACAAATATATACCCATTTCAATTATTTATTTTCACCAGTGAAACCAATATAACATCTCAACATTCACAAATATACATTTCTGACATTCAAAAACAAAACAAAAACAAATCAGTGACCAATATAGCCACCTTTCTTTGCAAGGACACTCAAAAGCCTGCCATCCATGGATTCTGTCAGTGTTTTGATTTGTTCACCATCAACATTGCGTGCAGCAGCAACCACAGCCTCCCAGACACTGTTCAGAGAGGTGTACTGTTTTCCCTCCTTGTAAATCTCACATTTGATGATGGACCACAGGTTCTCTATGGTGTTCAGATCAGGTGAACAAGGAGGCCATGTCATTAGTTTTTCTTCTTTTAGACCCTTTCTTGCCAGCCACTCTGTGGAGTACTTGGACGCGTGTGATGGAGCATTGTCCTGCATGAAAATCCTGTTTTTCTTGAAGGATGCAGACTTCTTCCTGTACCACTGCTTGAAGGTGTCTTCCAGAAACTGGCAGTAGGACTGGGAGTTGAGCTTGACTTCATCCTCAACTCAAAAAGGCCCCACAAGCTCATCTTTGATGATACCAGCCCAAACCAGTACTCCACCTCCACCTTTCTGGCGTCGGAGTCAGACTGGAGCTCTCTGCCCTTTACCGATCCCATCAAGGGCCCATCAAGACTCACTCTCATTTCATCAGTCCATAAAACCTTGAAAATCTTGAGAAAAGTCTTGAGATATTTCTTGGCCTAGTCTTGATGTTTCAGAAGAGAATAGAGAATAGAGAATAGAGAATTGACAATCTTTAAAGCATCCTCATCATTCTCCCTCCCTTCTCAGATGAGATGGCGGGACAAATCAAAGGTTACCATGGGCCAACTTTGGCCCCCGTGCCCTAGTTTGGGCATCTCTGGTCTAAACTAAACAAAAAAAGGAATCATCCAGATTTTTTCCCCCTGTTCTAGCACTCAGACGTGTGGAAATTTTAAGCTCAGATCTCGATGCTTAGTCATGGCATCATGTCTTAAACTGAAACGAGGACTCTGAATGTCAGACCACAGACAGCTTGATGTTGTTCGGAGAGTAGAAGTGAAATTCAAAAGGACTTTAGATAAAGTTGACTTTTGATCTCTGTAGTGCTGTAATTTAGGCAGACAGGTTCACATCACTGCACTGCAGTGGCTGGCTCAGGCTCATCTGTCGTCTCTTTAATGAATAATGAACCAATGGAATGTGCCGAACACGTACATCCACACACACTCAACCTTCCACAGATAAACCTCGCTGAATCTGTGCTGCTTCAAGATGTTAATGTAAGTGATGCTGTAGTGGTTCATTGTATCCCCTAAAATGAACAGAGTTTATTGTTAATACTGTAGTTGGTGAAAAAGTATAATATTAAAAAAACACACACACACAGAAAGCCAGGCTTATTATGTTGAGTCTTTTCATATTTATAAAGCAGTCAGTTTCTGTATCTGTATCTCCAGGACTCCATCTCAAGATGGAAGAAAAAGAAATTCTCCAAAAAAAGTTTTCTTCTTTTTAGAGTGAGATGCATAAAATAGTTATGCACTCTCTTAGTTTCCGTATAGCCTAAAACAATAATACAGTAAAAAAATATGCAGTAAAATATAGGGCTGAGCAATTAATCTAAAAGTAATCGAATCTTAAGTCTAAGGGTGGGATGTCTTTACCTAGTTTTCAATGTCATTACTGGGCTTCAAATATTCGTCCTACTGTATACTTCACTGGCTTTACGAAGATCTTGGGGCTGATGCTTTATAATTGATAGCCATCGAGTCTACCTCATGCTTGCCCTCTTCCCTAGCAGCCTTAGTTTATGCTCCTCTTTCCTTCCCTTGTGACAAATTCACAAAACATTTATTTGCTGGTAAGATCCACACTTAAAATTTGTAAAACAAATTAGATGCCATTTTTGCTTGGTAAACCATATCTCCAAAATCTCCCATTCATTCTAATCTGGTGTTTAGTCCATTAATAATTGATAAATAATTTGCATCCTGGCATACTAAAGGTGTTAAGGAAATAAATGACTTGTACCATGAGGGAATTTTCTCTTCATTTCAGCAGGTATGTGAAAAGTTTAATATTCCAAACAACAGCTTTTTCTGTTATCTTTAAATTCTCAATTTTGTGCGTAAAATGTTCCCTCAGTTTCCGGCATTACCTCTTAGCTCCTCTATTGATAGTTTACTGAAGAGGACCACAATTTGGAAAGGGATTATATCATCATTCTACTATAAAATTATGGTACCAACTGATACATCCCATTCCCAAATAAAATCTGTGTGGGAAGACGATTTGGGAATTACAATTTCAGATAAGGACTGGGAATCAGTCTTTTGCAAAATTCACAAGTCCTTTGTCTGTGCAAGACATGGACTTCTGCAGTGCAAAATTGTGCATCATGTACACTGGACAAACCTAAAGCTCTCAAAGCACTTTCAGCATATACAGTGGGTGACACTTTAAAATGAGCATTACCGCCGTGCTTTGTACCGCCGCCGCTCTAAAGGAGTAAGAACGTGTTTTTAGGTATGATCGCAGTTTGCGACTATGCTCCCAGGGGGGCACAAAGGGACGGGATGCGAACTGACAGAAATATACAGTAGCTGTAAATACTCTACTAGTAAATGAACATGAAACAATAAAACAAAGCATTATAATTCCTTCATTAATCATAAAACATTTGTTAAGAAGTTGTATTATCATTGTAAACTTAGATGAAATGAGGATTCATTTTGGAAAGTAGAATTAAAGAAATAAAAGACAAATAAAATGAAAGTACAAACAGACATACAAATAAGTAGGCCTAAATAAACTAATAAATAATATAATCCTGCTTGTAATTGCTGTAATTCCATCCCAGCCACTCATGCACATACGTTTTAGTCTTGTATAAAGCTTAACTGCTTATAAAACACTATTTTTAAACTACATCTGTTTTTTTGGGTATATCTATCTCCCCTTGCCCACCGATTGCCATTTTTCCCACGTCATATAATCTTACAAAGATACAGTCTTATTGCATAGCTTTTATCATCACTCTACTAGCAGATACGCCAACACAATCTCACGCCAATTCGTAACTTTTTGATTTAGTGGCTAATTTGTATGAATTTGTACGATCTAATTTGTACAATTTAGTACGATTTGCTCATCTCCCAATGACGGTTGGGTTTAGGGGTGGGGTTGGGTGCCACGCCTCCTTTTTAAAATCGTACAATTTCGTACGACTGAACTATGAATTAGCCACTAAACTGACAAAACGTAAAATACTTACGTTTTCTTGTGAGATCAGGCTGGATACGCAGTTACTCACGCTACGTCACTGATTTTGATCCCACCCCAAAAATAATTTTAAACCCAGAAGATGAAATTAGCTGACAAAAGCTCAAAATTATCCAGTTTTGCTCACAATTAAAGCTGACAGGTGCTAATGTTGTCTTAACTAATGCTCAACATGCACAAATCTGTTAAAATTTCGAAAAAAAAAAAAAAAAAAAGCACTCCAGGGTGTCTTGAAAACATAAATGCCCTTGTAAATGCATTTATTAAGTTAAAATATTAGTAAACTAAATTACATTTTTGCACGTAGACAGACCTTGCATTGGTTGCAACTTGGTACATCACTGTTAGAGAAACCGGCATTGTGAGCACCGCGCTTTACTGTCTGAGCTACAAGATTGCCCCAAAGTGCATGAAAAATTAATCTTTGAAGCATTCGCTAGCACCTGCTAGATATACTTCATACAGCTTGCCTGGATTTTCCAGGCTTAGCAGACAGATACGAGATGATTAGCAGACTGTATTCATGTAATATGCATTTCAAACCACAGCCGTACACATCGCACAAGCCTCTCCGTACACAGCTTTTGTTGCCCCTGTAATCCCGCTATTAGAGTTCTTCATTCTCTCCTTTTTTTTCTTCAGTATCAGCAGGAGATAGCCATCCTGCAGGAGAAGCTGCGTATTTCTGCGAAGAAGCTGGAAGAGTATGAATCCCGCATGAAGAGTCAGGACGACCAAACGCAGAAGATGCTCCTGGAGTACCAGGCCCGGCTGGAGGACACGGAGGAGAGACTACGCAAACAGCAGGATGACAAAGAGCTGCAGATGAAGAGCATCATCACCAGGTGAACATCTGCAGTGAAAATTCAATTCAACAATAATTATTGTGTCAAAGCAGCTTTACAAAAGGTACACACTGTTGCATTACAATCAAATTCGGAAAAGTTAAGGTTATTAGCTACTAATAACTTTAACTAATTAACTAGTAACTAATAGCTTGAGCCAGACAGATTCTGCAAACTTTTTTTGCTATTTTTGTCGAGAATTTTGTAAAAAAAAATCTGCAGATTTATGCAGAATGATTTTAGGAGTATCATAACTAAAAACTTAATATATAAAATAGAAATAATACATTTTTAACTTTTATTTAATGTTTAGAATGCAAATACAATTAGATTCACTTATTTGGTAAACAAAGCAAGTCTATCATATAATATATCTACTAAAAGACAGAAAATATTACTTTACAAACTGCATTGTAAATAAATCATATGAACATTTTAATAATACTATTATTATGTCATAATAATATTAGTCAAATTAATTTATAAACTGAATTCATATAAATTTACACACATTTACACAAGTAAATACATATACTCAAAGATGGGCAAAAAATCTACGGATTTCTGCATGCGCAGATTCCCTGTGGGTCTACTAATAGCTTTTAACATTTAATGTTATTATATTATATATAGTTATTATAGATTTATAGTTATAGTGTATTATAGTTATACAGTTGTTATTATATACAGTTGAAACCAGATGTTTACATACACTGTATAAAAAGGCACATAACCATTTTTTAAAAAAAGTCAGATGTGACTAAACTTTTTCTCTTTTAGGTAAGTTAGGATTATCAAATTCATTTCTGTTATGCTTAATAGCAGAATAATGAGAGAGATATTTTTTGAGAAATTGTTATAACTTTTCTTGAAAGTCAAGTTTACACACAATAAGATTATTACACCTCTAAAAAAGCTCAGATGATGGTGTCAAGGTTTTGGAAGTTTCTGATTGGCTAATTGACAACATTTGAGTTAATTGGAGGCACAACTGTAGAATAGTATTTAAGGAAAACCTCAAACACACTACTTCCTTGTGTGACAACATGGGAAAATCAACAAGCCAGAATCAACAAAAAAGCCAGATTAAAATTAGCTAAATTACACTGGGAAAAAGACAAATTTTTGGAGACATGTCCTGTGGTCTGATGGAACCAAGATTGAACTGTTTGGCCATAATGACCAGTGTTACATTTGGATGACAAAGGGGAAAGCTTACAAGCTTAGGAACACCATCCCAACTGTGAAGTATGGGGGCGGCAGCATCATGTTGTGGGGCTGTTTTGCTGCAGGAGGGACTGGTCCACTTCACAGCATAGATGGCATCATGAAGAAAGAACATTATGTAGAAATACTGAAGCAACATCTCAAGACATCAGCCAGGAAATTAAAACTTGGCCACAAATGGGTCTTCCAAACAGACCATGACCCTAAGCATACTGCCAAATTAGTTAAAATGTGCTTTAAGGACAACAGAGTGAATGTTTTGGAGTGGCCATCACAAAGCCCTTAACTCAATCCTATAGAAATTTTGTGGGCAGAGTTGAAAAAGCTTGTGCGAGCAAATGTGTATGTGTTGTCCTTGAAGTCTCATCGAAGGAGAAGCAGGAGAGTTTGTGCTTGAAGATCTTTCTGGAAATTGAAAGGTTGTAGGTTCAAACTGGTGCTTTACAGATTTACAGACATTATTTGGCCGTGCTACATATTTAATATTAATAATATTACAATTATTGCCTTTTAAGAGATGGTACAAGATTGCTAACACAATTTAGCCATGAGAAATTAGATTACTAGGGTGCACAAGTTACTTTACAAATAGATAACATTATTTTCTATGAGTTTTTGTTAGTATTATGTATTGTGTAATAGCCAGCTCAAGTAGCTTCTGAAGCATGAAGATGTATGTCTATTTTGTGTTTCAGGTTGATGTCGGTCGAAGAGGAGCTGAAGAAAGATCACTCAGACATGCAGGCCATCGTAGACTCCAAACAGAAAATCATCGAAGCCCAGGTGAATACAAAATCCTGTGTATAGATTTAGAAATTATATTTAATATTAAACCTTTGTCAAAATCAAAAATCAGCTCTTTAAAATAAAGGAAAAAATTTAATAATAAATAGATAAATATAAATTTAATAAATGTAATTTATTATTAAATAAATATTATAAATATTTGAATATTAATAAAATTAATTAATTAATTACAAAATATGTTATACTCTGTGTATGTTACAAATCAATACATTATTTCTAGGTTATTAATCAGATTTGTAACATTCATCATGTTAGTTTGCAGCATAAAAATAAAAATTCTAGAGGCCTTTTGGATGATTCTCAAATCCGACTTGAGTGTTGCTGTCATTAATGCAATACTGGCGCATACTAAACACTAAGAAATCAATGCTCTCTATTTACTGAAGTTGTTTTGCCGATAATTTAATTTAATGGACAGTTTTCTATTAAATAAGAAACAAGCAGCTATTCATCTAACAGTCTCTGCTGTCTGTGTGAATATTTTGCAAGGTCACAGCGCCCTCTTGTGTTGAGTTTATATGTCAGCATGTTGTGAGCTGTTTAATGGTGTTAATGTATTTAAAAGTTTAATGATGATTGCCAGTGTCCTCTGGGGACAATCAGTGTCTCTCGTAAACAGTTTGATGAGCATAAAAACCACCCACTGTGGATTTGCTTTAGCACTCATCCAAATCATTAAAGACTTTCTTAACATCATAGATTTATTTTATAAAGACAAAGCCATCGCTGTGTGAATTTTAATTCCAACTTTGTGGATTCATCTTATGGGTTGTAGACGATGTAATTAATCTGTAATGATTCCGAGCCAGTCACCTCGTGTCTGTTGCCGAGCAGAAAGACTTTAATTAAACATTAAATATCATGCACTGTTAATCACCTTCTCCTATCTGACCTCCATTAATGGTCAACTCCCAACAGGAGAAGAGAATCGCATCCCTGGACGCCGCCAACGCCCGGCTAATGAGCGCTCTGTCTCAGTTGAAGGATCGTTACAGCATGCAAACCAGGAACGGCATCTCTCCGACAAACCCCACCAAGCTGCAAATCACGGAAAATGGAGAGTTTCGGAATAGCAGCAACTGCTAGCGTGGACACAAACACAGGCCTACGGGTCTAGTGACGGACAAGGGCTATGGGTAACTCTCACAATATGGAAGGAAAAAAAGAAACGGCACTCTGGCATTGTTAAACTGACCTAGTACTGAGTCCGAAATAATTCGGTGTGTCGTTTTAGAGTTGCACAATGTTACATGGTTGATTTTTCACTCAGTGTATAAAGGCTATTGTGTCTTTTAGATGATTAGCCTGACGGATGTCTAATGAAATACTCCCATGATGCTTTTTTCGTAGCCCTTGTCACAAGCTGTGACTAGGGGTGTGTTCACACTTGCAGTTTGGTCCAGATTAAAACAGAAAAGGCTTTTATGCTGGTATTCACACTTATTTTAAAGCGGTCTTGAACTACTTTTTGGTTTTCTCCTTAGAACATTATAGATCACATGCTTCGTACGTGTTTTCATAAATAGATTTTATTTAAAAATGCAAAGATACTGAGTACATATCAAATGATCTGTAATAACAGTCAAAGCAATAGGGAACATATTTATAACAGTTACATTTTTGTGGTGCGACATTACTGTCAGATTCAATATAGATAAATATCGTCATACTTTGGGTATTTCCGAAATCCAGCATCAAATTGTGCCTTGTCTGTAAACAAATTGGCAAACAAAGTTCTTAAAGGTCCCGTGAAGTGCTTTGAAATGTGCATTTTTATTTGATGTCAAAACATAAAGAGAGGGTGGGACATAGTGTAGCTTCCTTCCCTTTAAAAAAAACAGCCAATAGCGTTTCGCTTTATCATGTGAGTGAGTGTACAGTATATGCCAGTGAGAGTAGTTGACCTCAATTAAATGAGAAGTGTCTTGAAAAGAACGGGGCATGTCAGATACTAGATAGCATTTGATTGAGAAACTGAAATGCAACTTTTATGTGTTAAAATCAGTTTTATATCTTCTAAACACGAATGTTGTCACTGTTTTGGTGCGCATTAGCTTATAGATATCCTTTCAAGAGTTCACACTTAGCTGATGATTGATTATAAAGCTTGTTTGGCATGCTGTCCCGGGAGAGAGCCATGAGCTTATAAGATCCTCGAGTCTAGGGATCACTCCTTTTTGCAAGGCGATAGGGGAGTTTGAGCTCAGGTAGATCCCAAGACTCCTCTGCTGTAGTAGCTAATTAACACATAGTGATTGCTCTTAAGAGATAACTACTTACTAGGAGCATGTCTATAGAACCGATTTGGATTAGTCAATTAACTTAGGTTGCATGTTTTTAGACAGTGGGAGGAAACCAGGGAACCTGAGGGGAAACCCACGTGAGAACTTGTAAACTCAGCACAGAAACATCGGCGGGCTGGGTAAGGACTAGAACCAGGGACATTCTTGCTGTGAGGCAACAGTGCTAACCACTGGGCAACCGTGCCACCCATCTAGGAAAGGAGTAGGGGTGGCAGGGGGGGAATCTTCAGAAACGAAGCTGGCTGTAATATGGAACTTAAGGTATTTATAGTGGCTTAGGAATTGTCTGATTGGTGAATCATAAATTGAATAATGCGGGACCGGCTGCAAGCAATCATAAGCACATGATCCTCTCGAAATTAGTTTATAAATAAACTTCACAAAAACTAACAATACTGATACATCTAAAACAAAAAATTTATTTCATGGGACCTTTAAAGAGGTGATCTGGAACTTGAATAATAATACAATTCATCCACTCTTTCCTAATGTTGGGGTCAGAAGGCAGAGCATCTTGTTGTCTTCTGAGCATCTTTATCGTTTGGTCGTTTAATTCAACAGTGTGAATCGTGGGCGGAGCTAAACTGGCAGCGATTTAGAAGTAGGTGTTGATCATCTGCTCTGGAGGCGGAGTTTAGCCACACTATTACACAACCTGTTATTTTAGCAGACTCGCTTCAGACTGAGTTCAGACTGCATGATTTTAGCTCTGATTTTGACTCGCCGACAGATTTTGAGAAATTGCTGACAAATACCTGAAATCACAGGCAAATCAGTGCTCGTTTACGTGAGTAACACAGTGTAAACTATCAAAGATCTTAGAAAATCGCAGATGAGTTGTCGACACTCATCAGATATTTGGCATGCTAAATATGTGGACCTGTCGACGATTCAAATCATGCCGTGAGAAATGTATTCTGATTGAAAATAACATCAACGATTACCAACAGAGAGAGCAGCATCCTCTCATTTCTAATGAGAGAGAGCAGCATCCACTCGTATGGGTATCTGCAGGCCAGTGGGAGGTTGGGGGAGAAGTTAAAATAGCTTCTTTTCGGTGTATTTGGACCCAAGAAATTGTAAAATGTAGTGTAAATTTGGCAGGAGCACCCGTGTCTGTTTGATGTGTCATCTGAGCAATACCACAACTGGGTCTAAGCAGAAAAAAGTTGAAGAGAAATTCCCTTTGAAAGCCAGGTGAGCAAATAAGTACATTTTCTACCCCGCTAAAGACTTCCTTCTCATTATGTAGATAAAAACACAAGATATACTATGTGACCGCTCGTTGTTTCCATGTCACTTCTTGCAAGTGTTTGGTTATGAGACATACAGTTGAAGTCAGAATTATTAGCAGCCTTGAATTATTAGCCCCCTGTTTTATTTTTTCCCCAATTTTTGTTTAACAGAGAGAAGATTTCTTCAACACATTTCTAAACATAATAGTTGTAATAACTCATTTTTAATAACTGATTTATTTTATCTTTGCCGTAATGGCAGTAAATAATATTTGACTAGATGTTTTTCAAGACACTTCTATACAGCTTAAAGTGACATTTAAAGGCTTAACTAGGTTAATTAGGTTAACTAGGCAGGTTAGGGTAATTAGGCAAGTTATTGTATAATGATGGTTTGTTCTGTAGACAATCGAAAAAATATATAGCTTAAAGGGGCTAATAATATTGACCTTAAAATGTTTAAAAAAAAAATTAAAACGTGCTTTTATTCTAGCCAAAATAAAACAAATAAGACGTTCTCCAGAAGAAAAAATATTATCAGACATACTATGAAAATGTCCTTGCTCTGTTGAACATAATATGGGAAATATTTAAAAAAAGAAAAAAAAATCAGAGGGGGGCTAATAATTCTGACTACAACTGTAGGTTCCGGACTGAGACAAAGTTGTTGGCGATTCTCCTATTGTAAAGTCATGCAGTGTGAAACCACCTGTCGCCGATCCATCCTACAGTGTAAACACAGCACCGACAGCTACCCTAGATAGTCATGCAGTGTGAAAACATCCGTGACACGACTACTTTAAAAATCGTGCAGTCTGAACTTGGCATGAGACTAACCAGAAAGTTTAATCCTGTCAAACTTACAGGATGTTTTGGGTTTGAGTTGAGAACTCAAGAAGAGCTTATAAAGTGCATGCAGAAGTCAAAACAGCACAAGGAATTTCTCCAGCTCACACACATATAGTTACATATATTTGCTGCAGGAATACAGCATATGTCTCTAATGCCTGTATTGACAGGCAATATAGCTCCTTTGATTAGAAAAAAGCAGGTATGCTTGTACAGTACAGTACATCCTTTATTTGTATCTTGTGACATCACATTGTACCTTTGGTTTGTTTAGCCGCACATCATTAGTTTGCCAAGTACGATCCGATCCTGATTAACATCTTATCTTTTTTTGTTCGAAAATGTAATTCATACCTATTCCCTACCCCTAAATCAAATCACAACTAAATTATTCCCAAAATCAGAGGGGAATAATAGTTGGATAACAATCACGTAGAAGTGCATAAACCTAACCGCAAGCTTAAACTTAACATAAACTGTATCTCTTAATTCTGATTGGCTGATTGGAATGTTGTTCCAGGAAGAACAAAGATGTTAATCCAGGGACATGTCCTACTTGGTGAAATCAGGTTGGCATTGTTTCGCCTTTGGTCTGTGTTGTATTCATACTTCAGTCGAATCCCATCAGAGTTTGTTTTGACGTGAAACGAGACCTTTAAAGTGTTCTCGGTCCGCTTGTTTGGTTCAGATGTCACCATTCAATCGCACTCAGAGTTTCTTTAATGGACCCCAAGCCTGCCAAGTGTGAACACACCCTAAATTCTGCATCATCCGTAGATTTGAACTGGGCATATAAGCCTTTTGATTGGACTCCGCATGATAGTTCTGCTCATGTATGTAATGATTTGATAAAACACTATTTTCAGCTTTTTTTATTGTACATTTCATCACCCTTTTTTTCGCTTGCGTCACTACAGGACGGCAGTAGCACAAAGAGATCGCTTTTTTGTAAGAGAAACATTGCATTCGGTTGCATACTTTTTTTGTATGTGCATAACATTTTAGTCTATAAATAAGGCGCGTTCCTTATTAATGTATATAGTTTTTTTTATGGGCTTTTCAGAGAAAAGAGATTTTCTTTTGTTTTTGTTTTTTGGTACAGTGTGTATTTCCCGTGCTGAGGTCAGCTGTACTTTATGTAGAAGAAGAACAACATAAGCTGATTGTACATTCAGGTGCTGCTTCTAGACAGAGCAAAGACAACGACACACACTTTAACCCTCCGCAAATGCTCACAATCAACGCTGTGGATACAAACAATCCTCATACTGCTTGCTGTGGCCAGTATTAGACTCCATACCCAACATGATACCTTCAGTACAATCAATGTCTGTCCTCCTACGATGTCTTTTCTTCCACTCTATGCACTTTCTATAGCATAAGAATGGACCCTTTAACCAAAACCTGCTTCTGTGGACTTGTTATAAAGGCTATTCAGAGCAGCAAGTACAAAGCATATAGCATTCGGCACTTGGACTGGATGACAGATGATGTGTGAAGGGTACGTAGCTGATTTTTTTTGCTTATAGGTTGTGATGTTTTGTGCTCTTCAAAAGCATCAAACGAACCGCGAGTGAGTGCAGCACGGCAATAGTTGCGTCAGCTCTGCAAAAAAGAGCCTATGAAGGTTTGCTCCAGTATCAGACGAGCCTGATTTAGCTTCACTCAACTTTATTCAAATCAGGTTCACCAAGAGGAGATCCAGAAGACTGTCAGAGTTTCTTTATGTCGAAATATTCACATCAGTTTTGTTTTTGAGACTGAAATTTTGGAGGGCAAATCACTTCATATCGAACGTCTTAATTTCTCTGAATACTCTGTTTTCACTACTTTAATTTTGAGAGAAAGTATGCTCTGTTTGATTGTTGCTCGTTTGGAGTTGATTTCTTTTTAATATATATTTTAAGTTATGTTCAGCTAATTTATTTATTCGACTATATTTGTCGCAACCCCAGAATTGAGATGAAGTTTGGACGACGAATGTGTCAAGCATTAAAATCAAAAGTCAACCTGAAATGAAAGTTGCAATAGTTGCTTTTTCCTCTCTATTATGGAAATTAGCTGAGTGAAATCAGTTCCCAAACGATAGCATGCGATATTGATCATCTATAATAATAGCATAAATGTTGTCAATATCAATACTGTGTAAGCTGTACAGTTTAAATTATTTATTGCTTGATGAAGTCTAGGGCTGGGTGATATGGCAAAAATGCAATCTCGATAATTGTTTTCCATATTGAACGATAACGATATATATTTCGATATCAGTTGTTAATGCTTCCAGAGTTAAAAGAATACCCCATCAATGACTAAAGACACGAAAATTAAAGGGTCCATTAAATGGCATAACATATTTTCGGCCGATACATTTTTCTGTGGCAAAATATATCAAATATCACATTTTTAGAATCCTATTGTTGCACATTTCTGATGTGTGATTGGCTCTTAGCTTAATATTGAGTAAAAAAGTCCTGAGCTTGTCATTAATATCAACATAAATTTTATCGCGATTCGATATAATATCGTTTATTGGCCCAGCTCTAATGAAGCCTAAAATATAGAGTAATCTTATATAATTCAAGTTATGAAAGCAAAAAAAAACATCAGTGTGGCTTTCTGTTTGTTACATTTTTGATATGAAGTAGGGCTGCACAATATTATCGTTTCAGCATCGATATCGCAACGTGCGCATTTGCAATAGTCACATCGTAAAGATATGCAATGTCCAGTCTGAATTATAGTTGACCAGGAGCTACAGAACTGTATTTAGTCACTGTACTTATATGGAATATATATGATTTATGCAAAAAACATTTCTTACTTAGAAATGTCTTGTCTTGTTTCTAGTCCAAATAGCTACATTTCAAAGTGAAAACAAGATTATTTCACTTACCCCACTGGCAGATATTTCCTTAAAACAAGCAAAAAAACTCTTAATTTTCACTTTTTTCTTCTGACGGTGAAAACTAAACAATATTTTTACTTGGTCTAAGATTTTTTTTTAGATATTTGGACTAGAAATAAGACAAAACAAAGTAAGAAAAGCCTTTTTGCATTGTGATTATTAAATTTCTGTACCTGAATACTGTTAGACTCCTCAGAAAACCATCAAATAGAGCTATACAAACCATCTTCTGAAACCGTATTCATGTCACAATATTTATTGCAGAAAAATAAAATATCACAATGTCAGATTTGTTCAATATCATGCAGCCCTAATATGAAGTAAAATCACACAAACTAGAGGGTTTACTCAAGAATATCATGAGTGTGATTGCAACTTATTTTAGACTAAATATTGTCACTATTCCATAAAAATAAGAACTGATAGATTTCATTTCATGTTGACTTTAACCATAGATATTTACATTAGATGTCGCCTACGCTGTTGTTTTCTATTGGAAGGAATGCGTCAATAGAGCCGCCATGTTGGCACAGGGTAGTGCTCCTTTGAAATTAATGTGGGACCAAGGTATAGAGAAGGACTGGCCATCTGGAGCCATAGATATTTAAACATTTATACATATATCTACGATCAGGAGATTTCCCGGTGGTCAGTAAGCAAGTATTGTTTTAAATTATAAATTTACATCACTTTTCTACATTGATGGATAAGTGACCGCATGGGCACTGCTGACAAAGAGCGTGTGTTTGTGTGCATGGAAATGTATTATCCTCCCTTCCTGTTAAATTTGGTCTAATCCGTGTCCTGAAACACCCCCTCTCCTGCTTTCACTTCTCATTCTAACGGAGGGAGCGATTCATTTGTGAATGAATCTCCATTATGAAACATTGATATTCCTGCGTCTCAATGTGCATATCCACCTTTATGATCAAAATGGTAAAGCATTAGTAATATTCAATAATTTAGGGTGGAAAGTATGCACATTGAGGCGCAGGCACTGTTATGTTATCAGGCATCCTTATAAGTTACTTCAAAAACTAACATTCGTGAACCTAGCCGACAATAATACAAGTTTCTGGCACCGTATCATCTTGTTGTCATATTTAATTGACATTGTTTGCTGATTTTATTCAACAAATCTAGCATAAGCCTAGAATTCAGTGCAAATTGGTGCTACTTTGCCTTATGGTGAATGCACTAAGTGACTGTATAACTGACGCAACGCAAAAGTCCAGCATATTCACGTTGACTTTGGTCATGACTAAGTGTGGTTCAATGACATTTGTCCTGGGAGCACTGTACAAATGTGGCTGCACTATTGACGCATGCTCAGGGCCCGTATGCGATATTTTGTATATATATCTATGGACTTTAAAATTTGAGGTGTGTTTTTTGTGTTTAAAATATCAACCAATGGAGTTAGGTTGTGGGAGGGACTATCTGTTTATTTAGCCAATGGGATTCAGGAAACCTGTTTGAAAATATTCATTATTATCGCAGTTGCAGAGGGTAGCAATTACACACACTATCAAGGTGTGTTTTCAGTGAATGTTTTGGAGCAAAATTTGTTCATTGCAATAGGAATCCATGCAGTAAGACATTTTGTTTGCAGGTGAATTAATTCGAGGCACAAGTTTTCCCATGGATTCAGGTTTTGACTGAGAAAAATCAACTTCATTAACCTTCTGACCTTTCTTTTTCTGTAGAAATGACATTAATGTGGCCGCACGTTTTTACTAATTTATTGAATTACAGCATAAACAAGCTAATGAAACATGTCTGGAGTACCTGTAACACTTTTGAAGGCAATAGTTGGGCACATTAATACACTTTAAAATGCTTTTCCTCCATTAATAAATTAAATGAAAGTCAAAGGGCTGCTGTTTAGTACTTGGTTTAAAGGAAGATGACTTTTCCCCTCTTTGGCATGATTATATATATATACAACATAAGTAAATTCTCCATGTTTTCTGCTTTACCTCTTCATCTTTTGTATGTATCTTTCAGAGCTACGCTGACAGTTTTGCCACGTGTACATACACAAACAGAAAACACCAATATATAAGTCATTTGTGTTGGAAAAAAATTGTTCTGTGCAATTCATGTACGATTGCCTCTAGAATTATGAAAGTTTTATTTAGCTATTTTAAGGTTCTGACTTTGTTAGTTTACTGTACAGTCCAAGAAAAATACTGTTGTTGAGAAAAAAAGCTATATTGTTTCACCTGTGTAAAGTTAAGTAAATGCTATGGACAGAATGTATATATCCATGTAGAACGCCATTGTCAAGATGGGTGCACTTCGACGAGTGCCATTCAAAATAAAAGCAAAATATTTGTCCATGAGTGTCACCTGTACGGTCTTTCTTAAAGAAAAGCATCGGATCATTTGTATAGACCATTTTGAGAAATGTAAACAAAAACAATGGTCCCAATGTATTTCCTGTTTTACATTTTTAATTTCTACAGCTTCCGAGAATCCAAAAAGAGCCACATATCGATAAATAATGTTATGATAGCTGTTTTAATATTAAGTTATGAGTGAATTGCCTCATGTTACAGTCATGAAGTACTTTCATAACAAGCAGGACATGTTCATGGAAACATAGAAATGGTCTATAGTGCTATTGTTGCTTAAAATAGATGTATTGTGAAAGTTGTTACTTTTAATTTTAGTGTGTTTGTTTCATTAAAACTGTCTAAAATGTAACTGTAATTTTTAAGGTCGTAGTGCCATCTAGTGGTTTTCAAGTGCAAGTGCATGATTTGATTTATATAAAGCGGAGGTGTAAACAGTGATCAAATGTTTTGATTTAGTTATTGTTTAATTTATGATGTACATCAAAACAAGAAAAGCAAATGTATCAGTTTGATTAGCATTTTTCTGAAGGACATACCCCTGCTGAAGGTAGCCAAAAAGTGAGGTAAGTTTGGGTTTTAGCCAGAATACGAATATTATTGACGATTTAAATTACATCTAATTTATTAATAAAATGTATACATTTTCAGTGTTTTGAGGGTTATTTAGTGACTAGTTTAGAGGTATTTTATGTGTCTAAATGTTCTTTTTTTTTAGGCTACATGCAGATATAAACACCTATTTTACAAGAAATGTGTTTTGTGAATACTTAAGATGTCTATCTGTGCTCTAGAACTGCCAGTTTCGGACTGTTGAATTATACTTTTTCTAGCATTAATTGGTGCGATTATGCATTCACTATGATATGAACCGTCAAATGTGTGTGTGCGTGTGCGTGTGATATAGATCAAAGATCAATGAAAGCTGAAGGCTGACCCCCTTACATTGTGTTTTGATGTCAGTCAGGAGGGTCAAACCCCTGTAATTCGCACCCCGGTTTTAACTTAATTGACTACACTGGGAAATGATATATGATTAAAATCACATATAGAACCTGGTATATTAATGCAATGTTAATTGAGAAGAAAATCACGGTTTATGAACGCTACAGATGGTTTTGACGTGATACATACATACACAAGTTCAGCCCACAGACTGTGGCTCAGCCTCGTTTTCCTCCAAATGCAGCACGGGGCACGTTCGTTGCAAAAACTGTTGAGAAGAGTCTTTAAAAGTTAGTCACTAATTTATTATTCTTTAAAATGTTCATCATGGCACAAAGTATAAGGATAAATGTCGAATAAACTTATAAATATTGAGAGACGGAGACCAATAACAGTTTATTATCCATGTACATGTGAGAAAGAAGACCAATAGGAATGCAGTACGCAAACATTGCATTGACGTCAAGACTGTCGGTTACGTTTCAAGTTTTGTCGAAGTTTTCATTGGTGAGTCGGAGATTTTCAGTCAAAAATTACTTTTTTAATGTATAAAGTTGACATTAATCGAAACTAGAGACCCCACCTGAGACAGGTAATACATAACGTTTGAAATTTTGAGGATTTGTTTACCTCAAACTCGTGTTTAATGTCATTATTACAGTCATTGATGCTTCAGACGCCAAACAAAGTCGGCTTAAACTAACAGTTACCAGAGATTGTAAACGAACGACCCATGTCAGCTTTTCTGTTCATAACACGTGGCCATATTGCTATTTAAAGTACATTGATCACAATTATTGCTATCACTAGCTTCCTTAAAACGATCAAATGCGTTTGAAACTAACGACGCAGCCATTTGTATACACACGTTTTATGGAAAAGTGTAAGTAACATTAACAGTAAATGTAAATGTTTTGAATTTATTATTTATTGAATTTTAGTTGGACTGAGTAAAGATGTTCATTTCGAATTTAGTTTTCCTATCAGTGTTGTATATTATACAGGCCTGTAGCAAGCCTGGTAAAAGGGATGGTTCTTTTTGCAGTTATACACCTCATTTTCTATTTAACCATGAGGTTTAAATAGTGTTTTTTTGTCACACCTTAAGCACTATTTTAAGCAGTATTACCTTGTCGGATGTCATAACCACACTTTTTGATGTACCAAAAATATTTGCTAAAGATTTACAATAAAGAAATATGAAAAAATACTTATTTTTAAAATATAAATGTATTGCATCATATATTAGAAAAAAAACAGGAATCTTTTAATGTTTTAAATTAAAAACTATAGTCTATTTTTAGGCAAATAACAAACTGGCCAGCACATTCAACTTTATTCAGAATTTGGCTAATTGAATGATAAAAAAAAAATAAACATAATAGTAATGTAGAGCTTGACGATTTTCTAGCCTCTCTTGTAAAAAAGTACATTTAAAAATTCATGAATACCAACAATAGCCAAATTAGTATTCAAATTCATTTTAATATGGGCCACTTTTGGTGCTTCTCAGCATTTTTTATTGGTCATTTTTGTTTCAAGAATAAGATTTAGAATAAAAGTTACTTGTGAAATATTTTCTTTATTTAAAAACAATACAGTAGTAAAGGATGACTTCTCTTACATCAGATTGTATGTTTTCTTGCACAGCTGAATGTTAGACTCATGAAAAATAATTTTTAGCATTGGCCAAAACTGATTAACTGAAGTCACACGAAAGCGACAGACAACAGAGGATTCCGTTTGGTCTTAAAGCCTTTTTCGATGGATTAATTTCACTATTTATGATGGCATAGCAGTCAAAATAAGACAAATGAGCTCATGTATGTAACAAATTCTGGACCTTTGTCAGTGAGGGGTGGGCCTTTCTAACCACCCAAACCCTCCATGGCTATGGGCCTGTTATAACTTTTGCTAGTATAAGTGATTGTGAAACAGGTCAAATATATGGCATTTACATCATACCAATTTATAAGTGATTCTAATTATTTAAAAAATGGGTTGAACCTAGTTTGAAGAATAGTGTGAAATATAAAGATTTAATATGGCAATTATTTAATATGTTTGGGCTGCCCTATGATCCCTAAATGGTGTTTAACCCTTTAACTGCCTACATTACCAAATGGTTGACCATATTTTGACTGTTTTAAATAATGACTGTTTAAAATAATTACTTACACGGCATTGTTGGTTTACAAAAAAATCCAACAAACATAATCCTGTTGCACTACTATACTTGATTTTAGTTTTATTGTAAAAAAACAAAATTGTTAAATGAGACTCTGTAATATTTTATCGAATACTTCAAAAAATAAAGATGATTTAGTGTTCAAAAATGTTTGACTTTGATTATGTTTTTAAATAAATTGGTCTTACACTTCATATTTTCTGACTTTTCATACTATATGTATTAATTCCGGTACTTTTACCATAAACCGACATATCAACCATTTGGTAGAGGCAGATATATAGAAATTATGGGATGTGTTGAAAAAAAATGCATTGATTGTGTTAACTAGCGACATTAGGAGTCTTGGTGGGGCAGTTAAAAGTTTAATGAAGTGATTTTCATTCTAAATATGCTTCAATTTTTTGGTATGAACTGTTAAACGTTTTTGCTTGGATTTATTTTAATTAAACAGAGCATATCCACAAAGGACAGTAAATAATTTAAAGCAGTTTTACACTTTTATTATATTTATGTTTAAAACCTTATACAATGTTCATACGATCATGGAAAACCTGAAAACATCATGGAATTTTGACATGGCATTTTCCAGGCCTGGAAAAGTTTTGGAAGAACAAAAAAACCCACAAAGTTTTGGAAAAATCATGGAAATTATTTTAACAAGTATCTGTATACTTGAATTAGGGCTGCGCGATATTGGAATAATCAGACATTTTGTATTTCTGTGATATATATTGCGATGTGAATTCAATTTCATCAGATGATTTAACATGTTTATTTAGATTGATTGGGGAGATTTTGTAGAGGAGTGAATCTCGAATAATCCTCAAAGGGACAGTTTACTCAAAGATTAAAATGTACTCCCTAATTACTCACACAACACTTGTTTCAATACAATAGGAGTTATTCAATTATATTCTTTTTGTGTTCATTTAAAAAAAAGAAAACTCATGAATGTTTTAAACAAGTGAAGGGTGTAATGAAATAGGCAAGTACGTTTTGGTTGAACTATCTCTTTAAAAATGCTTGCAGATGATAAACTTTTACTCCATTATGATTAAACTCTATATTGAACTATAATTCCAACATTGCATATCCTGCGATGTGACTATTTCGGATGCACACATTGCGATATCGATGCTGAAATGATATATTGTGCAGCCCTAACTTAAATATAGGTTAGTTGTCTTCTTTTCTGTCTTTGGCCAAAAACTTGCTGTCACATTGTTAGTGCTGTGTAAGCATTATCAAAATCAATTTTACATAGATATAAAAACTAATTTGAACAAAATAGATTGTTGCGTGTTCTATGATATACTGTAATAAATTTGAACGTCATTGTTGTTATTATTATTATTTACCATGTATATGTAGACATTACATGAAATATTACGTCATGAAAATGTACTTGAAAGTTCTGGAAAAGTCTTGGAAACGTCATGGAATTTTAGTAATGAAAATGTGTATGAACCCTGCTTATACTTTGCTGCTGTGACGTAAACATAGGAAATTAATATTTATGCTGGATAAGAATGACACAATGGTTTTTGTTTTTTTTTTCAGAAATGCTATCTATACATTGCATACTTGAGTACATAAATTATATGGCAAATTATGGGCTTGTGTATTTTTAATGCGTTGCCAGTGATGAATGCATACAATTTTAAGCTGCAAGTATGGTAATAAAAAGAATAGAGCACAAATTTGTGTAAAGAAATGGAAAATATACAGTTGTTGATATTGTTTGTGAGTAGCATTGCTTTAGTGAGAGACACCAAATCTAAATGAAAACAAACTTGGGTGATTTCAGGATTGCACAGTTTTTATTTTCAGTAGTACAAATAGAATTTCATTGTTTGTATTAAAATCTACTTCTGCACAGTTTTGGCTCTGCATAAAGTAATTGTTATATGATAAAACCCCTGTTAATGGCTGACATCTAACAACAGTAATAATACAAGATGTCTACTAAACAATACAACATCAGACAGTGATATGACAGTCTGTGCCATTGACTTGTATGATCTTTCTCAGTAGTTTTCCTTAAAAATGTAAGAATTTCCCCAGTGACTTTCTTAATGTTTGCCAGTGATGTCATGAAATTTGAGGTATTTTTGATGGATTTTACTTTCCCCCTCAGCATTGACTGTAAACTCATCCTGCTGTAATGGCTTTCAGACTGCTGGTCCTCTTCATGATGTTTGGTACGAACAGCAGTCCAGACGCTCTCTCAATGCTCTCAATAGGAACCAGGAAGCGCTCCAGTGGAATCTTCTCATCGACCGGCATGTTGGGCATCACATAAGAGCGCAGCTCCACATCTCCCCTCGGCTTCTCCAGAATCACCACCTTAAAGAAGTGAGTCGGCACCGCTACGTGATTCTTTCCTAAAACCTGATATTTCACGTACATCTTCCCATCGGCTTCCTGTCTGTAGGTGCAGATAAAAAAAAAGTTTGACTTCATCCTTTAAAGATTTTCAAATGTCTTTTAAGATCTTGCGTTTTGAGACGCATTGCTATTTTGAGATGCAGTATCTAGAACTTCTGATTTAACGTTCATGTGAACTGGAAGTTTCTGCAGACTTAAGGCTCAAACACACCAGGACGCTTTTTGCTGAAAGTGAAACTCTGCTTAACTCGATCATTTTGTGCTTGAGCGCCTCTAAGTGGTGTTAACTGTAAATTCAACAGCTTAAGGCACATGAACAAAAGTTCCAGTCTCACTAGTGGAGTAATTTTTAGTGGAGTCTCAGTTTTGTGGTGATAATTCCCAGAAATTTGCAGACAATGTTGGATAAAAAAATATATATATATATATATATATATATATATATATAATTTAAAAAAAATAATAATAATAATGTATATACATATACTGTATGTATATATATATATATATATATATATATATATATATATATATATATATATATATATATATATATATATATATATATATATAAGCCAAAGGAAGGTTGTATAACTCTTATTTTTATCCACAATCTTTCTTTCTCTCAGATTTCACTCCCCAATCGTTAACGATAGGAATAGTTTTCTATTGTTAACTGCAGGGAAGGAGTTAAGCAACATTTATCGATTTGACACACCATAATACCAGCCATACACTGCTCCATTTGTTAGATGTTTGCTACTACTTTCTTTTGTAGTCTGAAGCGCGTCAAATGCACAAAACGGGCAATTAACACCATTTTATTCACTCGATTCGCGCCACAGGATGTCTAATCCCATCTTTCCATTGACTTCACATGTAAATCACTAGCACTTCATCCACGTCTGCTTACTACACAGGCTGCTAAACACCCCCCCACCCCCCTTCCATGTAATGTAATGATTGTGAGGGCGCAGGTGAGACGTCATTTTTCGAGAGACCCTCAAATACATTGCGTGCGCTGCGTATGCAACATCTGTAAGTCATGTAAAACAATTAATTGCAAACTTGAATCTAATTTGATTATATGGTTTGGAATGTTTGGATGTTTTTTTGCGATTATTTTGCGTTTAAATTAAGAAATTTGCAGAATCGCAAAAAAATGTGACTTTTTGTTGATTTTGCGTTGGATTCAGCGATCTCAAAATTGTGAAAAACTAGGGGGTCTGAATGACGCTTTTACAGCTACCGTTTTGCACATTGGTGTGCACAATCACATTGGCACTCTTTGTTTAGTTACGAGGTGTTGCACGTCAATTAAAAGTGCAAGCAGAAAGCATCCAGGTGTGAACGGGCTGTTATATTTGAGTTTGATGTATTCCAACTAAAGCAAACAAAGTTAGAGAGTAGAGAGCAGGGTTTTAGTTTTGAGCTTCTGCTCTCATCTTTCGCTTGCAACAAACTAACTGTTGGAGGAGCGCGGAAAAGCATATTTTGCTTAAACTGACGTCATCAGAGAAGGACTGCAATTCCAGAGCTGAACCAAATGGATAGATTTAGATTAAAGATTACCAAAACAAACAGTTTTTGTTCAGTGCATTAAATAGCACAGATTTATTATTCACCTTAAAACTAACAATGTGCGCTACCAAAATAGATATTGCAAATATTTATTTCAAAAGTCCGTCTGAAATCAAAATGAAAGCATATTTGTATGTGTGTGGGAGTGCTAGTCTTGAGGTTTTCAAAAAGCTAGTGTGCTTAAAAACATGTATTTACATGTTTTTCACATCTGGCAATTAGGCCTGGGCGATTATTTATTTTTTTTTATTTTTTTTTTTTTTTCGATTAATTCGAATTTACGTTTTAAGACGATTAAATTTTTTATAAAATCGAGATATCGCGATTTTTTTTTAAAATAAAAATATTAAAGCAGCTTTTCCACTATTGTGCCAAACCGTTCTAAACTGTTAGACAACCGTGCTGAATTGTGCTGATAGATTCTGTGTGTTGACATCGCGGCTCTGTTGATGAGCTACCACAGCTGGCTCAGCGCAAGCGCGCTAGCCCATTGTCGCGAGGTGCGCGCGCAGTCAGCGGAGGCGCGTGATGCGGCGCCAGGCGAAAGTATAAATCCAGCTTTACACTCAGGGCCGGCGCGTCCATATAGGCGACCTAGGCAGAATAGTAAGCGAGAACCCCTCGGTCCTCACTGTCATCCGCGACACCCACCCCCTCCTGGTCCTCATTTTCATCCGCAAACCGGTAAGTTTCTATTTCACTTTCGGGTTGAGGGCGGCGTGATTGCTGTTCGCCTAGAGCGCCAGTTCAGCTTGCTCCGGCCCTGATGACACTATATACATTACACAATGTAATAAAATAGGCTAAAAGTTTTATTCGTGGCTAGAGCTTAATTCATTTGATTGACATATAGGCAATGAGACCTTTACTTCGCCTGACTGAGCGTGAGTTTATTGGATGCTGCGCTGTATTCGGTAGCACAGATCGCTCTGATCTGGGTGAGAACTTTACCAGCGACTACATGCACTGCTGAAAGCCTTTTTTTCCTGCTGCGCATCGAATCAACATATATCCATGGAACACAAACTTGCAGACTCTTTGAACAACGAGGAAATAATTGCACCTAATTCAAAGCCCAGACGTCTGGTTCTGTATTTTATACCTGCGCACCACCTGAAGGACGGTTACGGCGTGTTGTGAATGTCGGCTGTCACCGCAGAAAGTCAAATCTTTCTTTAATTTAGACTTTTGCTTGAAAGCTTTACGGAGTGGCACAGTAGCTGTCCATGATACTGTAGCTATGAATTAAATCATAACCCATATGTGCACCAATAAACAAGTAAAATGAATGAATAAATAAAATAAAAATGGATTCCTTAATGTCAGTATTGTTTTTACTCCAAAAAAATATCAATACGTTTTGACAAATGTTTTATAAAAATAAATTGAGCAATTTCCAACATTTTAGCTATAGGCTGTTATACAATTCAGTTAAATATAAGAAAGACATTTAAATATAGGTTTCTGTGGGGTTTTTTGTTGTTCGCAGTGATCTTTAATATATACTGGGTGGTGTAGCTATACACAAATATTTTCTAAAACGTCAAGCAGGAATTTGTCTATAGGAATGTAATAGGCTACACCTTTGTTGACCAATTTATGTATGTATGGCCATTAACAATACATGTTCCTTAACCAGATGGTTTTTGAAGTTACTTATAAAGAGATTGTTACTTCAGTCATGTTGTTTTAATGTTTTAAGTTGACTATAGTTACACAGTAAAAAAAAAAAAAATTGAAATCGTGAGTCGGTCAAACTTTATGAAAAAAAATCTAGATTTTTTTTTTTTTTTGCCATATCATCCAGCCCTACTGGCAATATATGGATCAACATTTTATGACATCACAGAGCACTTCAGTGTCTCGTTCGAATTTTTGACCAACCAAATGCTCTCTAGTATCTTAAATGTCCCGCCCACTGCAAGACAAAGCTGAAATCGGTCACTTATTCATGTTACTGAACATTCGTACTGACTACGCTTACAGACCATAAAATGTATAGGAACCATTTGAATTACACCGAAAGCTGTATTTTAAAGCAACAAATGGCTGAACAGACTCTGCAGTGCTATTATAGACTGGGGTGTCATGAGTCGGATGTGCTTCGACTCAACAACACTGACGCCCCATTCACACAGGGCGTCAGCTTCAACGTTTACCATTCACTTTGAATGGGTGACGTCAGGTGTTTCCGAACTGCATTGTGAATCCGTCGGCGCCGCTTCAGTGGCGTTGCTCGCTGCAGAAGTTGAGACTTGCTTAACTTTTCAAGTACCGACGGAAGCGTCAGCCAATCAGATCGCTGTATGCAAATACACCAGCTCAGACAGTGACCTATTGCTGACTAATTTCATTGGCTGACGCTGCTATGACGATCGCGTCAGCCCCAACTTCAGACACGCCCTCTGTCAAGCGTTGACGCTAAAGCCCCGTGTGAATGGGCCGTGACTGGCAGAGCTGGGATATAAATCAACACACTCTATTTGCTTTTTTTTTTTTTAAGAGGAGGAGCTACTGTGTCCCACCCTCTCTTAATGATTAGTTGAAATGATGTCATACACCTCAAGGGACTTTTAAGCAGTGACTCTTGCTACAGCATGGTCTAGTAGTGTATTTCAAGATTAATATGGCTTCATTCATTTCCCTTTAATGATGTAACATGCAGGCAGTTCGTATTTGGGAGCATACTGTAATATTTTTACCGTGGTAAGTAGAGTGGTCCAGTGCATACAAAGACATTTTGGTAATGCTTGGTGAGAGAGCGACAATACTTCTCCAAGTTATTCCACGCATTCTGGTTAAGATTAGGATTCTGAGCGGACAGACACAAGAAAAATTATTAGACAGTGTATACATTTTATTTTATACAAAAAGAGGCATTTCAATAAATTCAGTACAAGTTTAATGTTTCATGATTAACAAATAATCAAAGCCAAATTATTTTTGTTTAACACATTTTTTGTATGTCTGATACACACACATACATAAGTTGTCAACATTGTTCAATGACATAGTCTAACATTTCATTCATTCATTTTCTTTTCGGCTTAGTCCCTTTATCAATCTGGGGTCGCCATAGCGGAATGAACCGCCAACTTATCCAGCATATGTTTTACACAGCGGATGCCTTTCCAGCTGCAACCCATCACTGGGAAACATCCATAAACATTCATTCACACACATACACTACGGACAATTTTGTTTACTCAGTTCACCTAGTATTCACATCATAGTGCATGTCTTTGGACTTGTGGCGGAAACCAGAGCACCCGGAGGAAACCCACGCGAACACTGGGAGAACATGCAAACTCCACACAGAAATGCCAACTGACCCAGCCGAGGCTTGAACCAGCGACCTTCTTGCTGTGAGGTGATCGCGCTACCCACTGTGCCACCGTGACACCGGATTCTGTTTCAATTATACTTTTAATTTAAACTTCATTTCTCATTGGTCTAATTTATTTGAAATAGATATGTACATCTGAGCTGTATTCTCAGCTTTTGCTTGTACACTTTTACGTCACGACTACCTTTATATTGCTGCTAAACACATAATAATAATGATTTCTAAAAATTGACTAATTATTACTGATGTATACATTTATTTGTTGACTGGACAATACTCATAATATGTTGCGGACAAATCCTAGGCTTACTGATGTGCACACAATCATTTATTTTTTAACACTGACACGGTCTCTATCTATATTGTTTATTATGCTACTTTGAATATTTGGTCTGAAATGGCATGTAAATATGTCTTCAAAACAACATTAGCTCTATTTAATTGACTGTGAAAAATGTTGTACTTTGATAGCCATTGGCTGCTAATATGATTTCACTATTTATCATTTGCAAGGAATTCTTTTCTGAAATTGTATTATTATTAAGGAGAAAGTCTTAATAATATATAAATTAAATTATAACATTATAAATGTGCCATTATAAAACCAACTTCAACCTGCAGGCACTATTTTTTCCTGTCTATGTGGATTAGAAAAATCAGTCCTGCGAGTCCAATCAAATCACACATAGAAAGTAAAAGACATGCAGCAACTATTTGGAAGCATTAAAAGTGTCCAAGAATATACTTTACACCAGGGGTGCCCAAACTCGGTCCTGGAGGGCCAGTGTCCTGCAGAGTTTAGCTCCAACTTGCTTCAATACACTTGCCAGAAGTAGGGATGCAACGATTAACCGGTTTCACTATTAACCGCGCTTTAATTCGTCACGGTTAATTAATCGTAAAGGCTTCTCAAAACCGCATTTCTGCACAGATCAAAACTGCAGTCACTAAACAAAGTTATGCCAGCTGTGCGCTAGTTTGTACACCGAGACTAATTACCACGCACACTGCATTAACCATGACTGAGGCTTTTAACGAAGGCAAGCTCGTAAAAGTTCATTATTTGCAATGGAGGGACGCGCACGCAATGCAACGCGCTCACGCTTTTCAGGCGCACTAGTTGAGATGGGGGCTTTTGTGACCGCGGGAACTGCAAACGGCTGAAGTAAGGAAGAAGCAGAGAAAAGTACACAGGTTTGCAAGCCCACTTAAAGTGGCAAATATTGGCGCCAATGAGAGCGATCATGCGGTGAATGTTGATCTGCCAGCCGAGATCAATCGAGTGATTTCGGAGAGAGTGCTGAAAGACTCGGTGGATCAGCTTTTTAATGGCCCGAATCTCGATGCGTTGCATTCACTGCGTGTTCAGCACAAATGTCAGCTAAATGTAAAATCTAACAGTGTATAGATCTCTTTGCCAAAGAAGCTCGACTTTACTAAGTTCATACTAAAACTTCGGCAAAGAACGGTACTGTGCAGGTGGTCATCGCGAGAACCATGCTCTGTGCCGCTTATATATTGGGTCGGCTCGCCTGCTTTTTTCCACAAACACAGAAAAATGTAAATCAGCGCATAACAAGACTGATCATTTAAAATGATACAAAACCCAAACCAAAACTTTTAAAAGAGTAGTAGAAGTAAGACTTTTCTTCCTTTCTTTTGTCCGATCTTTCTGGTCATTTAATTGACATGCATATAAAACAATAATGCAAAATCTATATTTCTTACTGCAATGCTTCATTTTTGTTTGATGCAAACGCTAGATTTTTTTTCATAATGTAACAGTAGAACTTTTTATAGCAGATAACTCGCATTCAAGCACATTCAGGGCAGCATGATAATGTTATTTATTGTTAGTATATTATTGTCTTCATCGACATCATTAATATTTTATATTCATTTTGGAATTATTGCACAAATATCAATAAGTGATTACAGAATTAGTTAGTTGTTTCTGTTTTTTGTTAGTCCTGATTCATCTTGTTTTCAAATACAATAAATCTGTAATATACATATTGCAGTGGTAATCATTTATTTTTGGTGGGTGCTCCTAAATATTTTATGGTGCTCCTAAAATTTTGGAAGTTTGAAGCAACAGTGCTACCAAGTAGAAAAGTTCATTTCAAGCCCTACATTAGAGAAAGGCTATTTTTTATTTATTTATTCATTGTTCTGTCATTTATTTACAGTGTAAAAATTATGTATGTTTAAATGTCAAAAATTTTACTTATTTTTAAGCACAAAGAGAGAAATGGACTATTATTTGTTTTTAATATTATTTTGTGCTGTATTAATTGGTTACTGAGCAGCAATAAATAACACTTTAAAATATAAGAAGTTTTCATGTGATTTTCTAAACTAGTAGTGTTTTGAAATTAATGAATGCATAATAATCGTGATAACCGTGAAACCATGATTATTTCTCAGACTATAATTGTACAACCAAAATTTATAATCGTTGCATCCCTAGCCAGAAGCTTTGTAGAATACCTGGTAAAAACTGGATTAGTTGGTTTCGGTTTGTCTAATTGTGAATGGAGCTAAAATCAGCAGGACACCTGCCCTTCAGTTTGGGCACCCATGCTTTTCTCTGACCCAGAGACTGTTTAGATTGCATGTCACTGATGAGTGTAATACTAATACTACTCTTGAGTACTTTTAAAGGGGCTACTTTCAACTCATACTTAGAGTAGTATTTACAACAGATAATTTAACTCTACATGCACTATTCTTGGGCAAGTAATGATACTTTTACTTGAGTATGATTTTTCAGTGCTCTTTCCACCACTGCCAAGTACACTATATAGTGTATAACTGCAGCTTATTTTTATATACTGACCTTAACTGTTCTGATATTGACTGTAATGTTATAACGTGCACCTTTTGGAACGATAATTATTGTGAAAAGCGCTATACAAATAAACTTGAATTGAATTGTTATAAGGTAGGATCAGCTCCAGTTCACCTGTGGAGACACATTGCTCAGGAAGAAGGTTTCATCCATGGCTTTCTGGCTCCACTTGTGATTGGCTGCTGCCGCCAGGTGACCCCTGTCAAACCCACTGCCCTTATAATCCGCATTGCTGGACCTGTGGTAAACGTGAACAGACTCGTCCTCTTTGAACTCGCAGTACTTTCTGTCCGAGCTTCCGGTGACCGTCTCTGCGTTCAGCTGCTCGATGACCCAGGCTGCGGTCCTGTTTCTGGGGTCGTAGGAGGTCACGTAAGACTCTCTGCTCTTGATGTTGGACAGGGAAGGAAAGCCGTATTTCATCGCAGCTGTAGACCGGTTTACAGCGACCTGTCCCGGATGGTACGGGCTGATCTCTGACGCTGCGGCGACGCTCAGTATCGGGATGACCGGTACGCGATCCAGCAGGCTCGGTTCTCGGCTGTTATTACGCTTCTCACCCGCTGCTGTCAAAGTGGCACCGATGCCGATTCCAGCTGTCAGTGACAAACCGGGTAAAACCCACCGCGAACGGAAAACACGATGCATCGTTCACGGTTAATAAATATGTTAGGATAAAGTTTGGTGTAATTATGGCGATTTTATTTACATGACCCATGTGAGTTTGTCCTACCGGCTAAACTAGCGCGTAGGACGTGTAGTCGCATTGTTATGACGTCACGGACTTTCTTAAAAAGACAACACCGTTTTGAAATATTCTTTCAGTGAAAACATAAACTTTTGGAATCGCGTATATCTTTATATAGATAATTACATTGTTTCTTTCAGTCCCTTTCATCTACTAGATATTATTTGTTTCTGTCAATGTAAAACCAATATACCAAAGAACTACATTATTAACTTTTTTATTTTGTATAGGAAATATTTATTCACAAACAAAAATTCTCGAATTCGCAGCCTTCTTTTTCACATTTTAAATCGAAATTGATATATTTATTAAATATTCTTCTTATTATTATTATTATTATTATTATTATTATTATTATTATGGTAATATTTGACCAACTGCCACTTTAGCCAAAACCTATAACTGTTCCTTGCCATTATAAAAATAAATTAGCGCACACACGTGAGTTGCAATTTCCTGTTCATTTCTCTCTCACACAAACTTTCATTTTATATGTGCGTACAATATATAATAATAAATAATAATAGACATTTTGCATGTTTATCAGGGTAGGCTATGACATGCAGGGAGTGGATAGCCTGCAGAATGAAGAAATGTTGTTCATATGCGCAATATGTACATTTACTGTAAATCTCTCCATTTGCTGCGATGGCTGCTCTGTGTTTGACTGGCAATAGCTATTAGATTATATGTTTAAAAGCGTAAGTGTTGGTTTGATTACTTTGGTTTATGTAGATTGGTTAAAAACAAGGAAAGTGATAGATTCTTTGAATATTGCGATAATTATTTTGGCAATAGCACAGATACATAAGTCTTCTTGCTGTATTTGTGTTATTTATGTTTAATTTTTTCTTTTTTTACTGTTTTATATATATTTCTAATGTCATTTAACCTGCTCTAAGTTATTATATTTGTTATCATCACTGTCTTCTTTTGTGAAGGTTCCAATTTGTGTGTTTGTTATTGAAGCAGTAAAAATAAAATAAAAAATAAAAACATTTTGAAATAATAAAATGACTGTCAGTCAGTTAGGCCTGTCACAATAATCAATTTATCGCACAACACATGGACGTTCCCTAAATCATTTTGGTGATGCAATATATATCGCCCATACTTAAAAACCAATTCTAGCAACATTTTAGCTGATTGCGCATCTCTCTCTGTTAGAGGTGTCCATGTCAGTATGTTTAAAAAACACTATAGTATTTACTGATTCCAATGCCTGATTATTCAATTGTTAAAATGACTATTATTAAATAAAATATTATTAAGAATAAAATGTTATTTGTTACTTGCATTGTGATGCTATAATATTGTCATTATGGCGTTATATAATGAGTGGCATAAAATGGTCTTAAAATGACTAATATTGTTTATCGCAATACACTTTGGTGCAATATATCGTACAACAAAAATAGATATCGTGACAGGCCTACAGTCAGTCCTATTATGTTTGTAGATCAATTTGATGTCAACACCCTTCTGAATAATATAATATTGCAGTGTTCTCAAAGTCACATTCCAAGATTTATTATCTTAAATTATTTTATTTTAGAATCATAAAAATATACAATTGTGGTTTTTCATTACAGATACTACACTCCAAAAGTAAAATTCACAGTCAATGTTTTTGTCTTCTTTACCAGTACATATATCTAAACACTTTTAAATCGAAATCCTGAAATCTGCCAGATGAGTAAGAAAAAAAACAAAACTTGTATATTCACTTTGAATTAAGTATATATTTATTTTATTTTTAAAGCACAAATGCACTTAGATTTACCTAAGTAAATGTCTTCATTTAAGAAATATAAAATATCTGTACTAGAATACCAAAATACTCTGTAAGTTCTGTAATGACAGCAGTTTTATTTATTGTATATGAAAATAAAATACAAGCTTATTTAAAAAGTTAATTATTATTATTTAATATAATATTTTATATAATATAAATAATTATTTATTTGTTGTTGCTTTTTTAATTTGTATTTTTAAGTAATTTAATTGTTTCAGACTTTAGTTTTAGTTTTTATCATGTTCATGTCTTGATGCAGAGCTGTAAACATGTCTGCTGTAAACAAATGTGGAGTGTTAATGGTATTGGATTATGTGAATGACCCCATGTCATGCAACAACCCTGCAATTTCCAGTGCTTAACTACATAACACGCTGTAACGTTCCTGTTAGTGTTTAACTCATGCTTGGACGCAGAACCTTATTTGTTTGTTTCCAGAAAGCAAAAGTCTCCACCTGGTATAAGTTCTGCTGACTCAATGTGTGTGTTATTAGGAGTCATATTTTTATTTCGATGCAGGTGGTAAAAAGCAATGCAAATGGCTCAGCACATTTGATTCTGGGTCTGTAGAAATATATGCAGCTGATTCACCTTGCGAAACTTTCCAAGGAATAAACCTGGCCTGATATTAATTCCCACTGTTAGCCGCTGTGACTGCTGTGTCAGTGTAATAAATACTTATGCATTTAAAAGGACAGAGCCTAAAGAAAGACAATTCACTCATGCCTCTGTGCTTTCTGATTGTCAGGTTTTATTCATTTATAATATTTATTCATAATATTTTATTTACCCTGGCTCGTTATGAATGTAAAGCATTTGTAAATATGAAATACATCAAAAAAAGCCCATGAGCCGCTAAAGATTTTGGCATTTCTTTGAGACTCACGTGAGAAGGAAAGTAAAAAGTTATCTGATTGCATGATGTATAATGTGCTCACTTTCAATATGGATTTTGAATCGTTTATTTCAGTTGCATTGATTGATAGTGTGCTTTTATGTGCTTCTTAGTCATGTTTATTGGGGGTTTGTGGGACTTTGTGCTTTAGGTATCATCATCATACCTGTAGAAGTGTGTTAATAAGCAGTCCTGAATGGCCATATCTGCACAGATGAATAATACATGCCAGTTTTAAGAAGATGTGCGTGTTACATTGAGCTAAAGCTGTGAATGAACCGTCGTATGCTCCGATGTGAATGAAGAAATATTCCAAATATATTAGAGATGCACTCTGCTGTATCATCAAATATAGTTTTACCATGGTGTGAATACTGTATGCACTGCAATAAAGGCTGCAATGTCTTTACAATGGTAACATTTACTTCCAAACAAAAATAACAATTTCTACAAAAAAATAGTGAAATAATAATCATAATATACAATACTTTGTTTTCCTTTTCAGATAGACTGATATATATATATATATTTATATTTGTTCAATTAGACAATTTTAAAATCTCTCTTCTCTACATTCCAGAAACATAATCTCAAACACAAGCTAAAGAGACATTCGTTCCTCGTACTAACAGGACGCTGATTAAACACCTTTTCCATCAGTTTTCATCTACGTATTCCAACCTCAATGGCAATAAAATGCAAGAAAAAAATGCAGCAATGAAAGGAAATGTAAAAAGTCTTCAAGAGAAGAAGAGTAACTTGGCATTAGTAGGCTTCCGTGATATCAACCGTCGGCTAAAACAAGCTGGCTAAGTGCAGTGCTTGTATCTCAGTGAGCGTCGAAACTACAGAGAAAGTAGAAATGCAAAGGAAATGAAACCTCATCTATAGATTTCTCCGCTTTCTTCTAGAGTCTTTGTGTAGAGTGAGCTGAAACCGAACATGTCTTTATTCTGTTTTTGGTATCAAGTTCAGGCGATCGGTGATGCTAAGAGACGAGCTTTTCGTCTCACCAAGGCTTTTTTGACTTCAGCTGAGCCACCCGCCTTTCCAAAAAAGATGTCAGCACCTTGAGGCTGGGTCCGTACGGGGTTCAGGCCACTCTCTCTCTCTTTCTCTTTCTCTCTCCGTCCGCAGGGTTCAGCCTTTTGGCCTGCGTAGAGTAGACTAGGATTGATATCAGGACTAAGATGGGCTTCTAGGCGCTGGCTTTAAGCAGGCTGTTGGCTAGAAGGCAGAGCAGCAGCGTCAGTGTGCTGAGGTAGCAGGCCGATGCGCCATCGATGCACCCTTTCTCACCCTGGCAGCGCGGCTGCTCGCACAAAACCCCGCGGAAGTTGGGCGGACACACACACTTCTGATTCTGGATGCAGGAGCCGCCATTCTGACACAAGAGGAACTCGTCGTCGCACACGTTTGCTGGTGGTACAAGAAGGAAAGAGGAGGATTTTCATTAATGTTACATTCAGTTGAAGTCACAATTGTTATCCCTCCTGTGAATTGATAAATATTAAGCAATATTTTTTTCGATTGTCTACAGAAAAAAACATTGTTATACAATGACTTGCCTAGTTACTCTAACTTGCCCAATTAAGCCTTTAAATGTCACTTTAAGCTGAATACAAGTATCTTAAAGAATGTCAAATATTATGTACTGTCATCATGGCAAAGATAAAAAAGAAAAAATGATTATTAGAAATTTGTTTTCAAAACTATTATGTTTAGAAATTTGTTGAAAAAATCTTCTCTGACCCCTATTCAATTTCTGTTAAACAGAATTTCTGGGAAAAATATACAGGGGGCTTAATAATTCGGGAGGGCTAATAATTCTGACTTCAAAAAATCACTTGACTTGATTATGGCACTGTCACTCTGAAAGCTCCACAGTTATTATTTGTCATTGTGGCTATTCTGCAATGTCAAAACAAGTCATTTATTAGCTGATTAGAAGATTCTATTAGAAGATAATTATGAGGAGAATCTGTGAACCTGTCAAATCCTGGGTTCATGATTTTGTAGTAATGATCTAAATACAGGGAGTGCAGAATTATTAGGCAAGTTGTATTTTTGAGGATTAATTTTATTATTGAACAACAACCATGTTCTCAATGAACCCAAAAAACTCATTAATATCAAAGCTGAATATTTTTGGAAGTAGTTTTTAGTTTGTTTTTAGTTTTAGCTATTTTAGGAGGATATCTGTGTGCGCAGGTGACTATTACTGTGCATAATTATTAGGCAACTTAACAAAAAACAAACATATACCCATTTCAATTATTTATTCTCACCAGTGAAACCAATATAACATCTCAACATTCACAAATATACATTTCTGACATTCAAAAACAAAACAAAAACAAATCAGTGACCAATATAGCCACCTTTCTTTGCAAGGACACTCACAAGCCTGCCATCCATGGATTCTGTCAGTGTTTTGATCTGTTCACCATCAACATTGTGTGCAGCAGCAACCACAGCCTCCCAGACACTGTTCAGAGAGGTGTACTGTTTTCCCTCCTTGTAAATCTCACATTTGATGATGGACCACAGGTTCTCTATGGGGTTCAGCTCAGACGAGTCTTCGCTGAGGTCCAGCTTCCTGTGCCTAGACTGCAGCTCTGCACAAGACGTTTGGCCATAGGAGAAATGGTCGTGCCCAACTGAGCCAGGTTTCTCTCGAGGTTTTTTTTAAATCTTCGCTTTCGCCAATTGGTGAAGTTTTTTCCTCGCCGCTGTCGCCACTGGCTTGCATGATTCGGGATCTGTAGAGCTGCGCATCGATGGATTTGATAATCAGTGTTTGGACTCTCAGTAGTGATTATTAACCCACACTGAACTGAGCTAAACTGAACTGAACTTAATCTCTGAAAACTGAACTGACACTGTTTCAATTCACTATAATCTTCCATGTGAAGCTGCTTTGACACAATCTACATTGTATAAGCGCTATAGAAATAAAGATGAATTGAATTGAATTGAACAAGGAGGCCATGTCATTAGTTTTTCTTCTTTTAGACCCTTTCTTGCCAGCCACGCTGTGGAGTACTTGGACGCGTGTGATGGAGCATTGTCCTGCATGAAAATCATGTTTTTCTTGAAGGATGCAGACTTCTTCCTGTACCACTGCTTGAAGGTGTCTTCCAGAAACTGGCAGTAGGACTGGGAGTTGAGCTTGACTCCATCCTCAACCCGAAAAGGCCCCACAAGCTCATCTTTGATGATACCAGCCCAAACCAGTACTCCACCTCCACCTTGCTGGCGTCTGAGTCGGACTGGAGCTCTCTGCCCTTTACCGATCCAGCCACGGGCTCAACAAGACTCACTCTCATTTCATCAGTCCATAAAACCTTAGAAAAATCAGACTTGAGATATTTCTTGGCCCAGTCTTGACGTTTCAGCTTGTGTGTCTTGTTCAGTGGTGGTCGTTTTTCAGCCTTTCTTACCTTGGCCATGTCTCTGAGTATTGCACACCTTGTGCTTTTGGGCACTCCAGTGATGTTGCAGCTCTGAAATATGGCAAAACTGGTGGCAAGTGGCATCTTGGCAGCTGCACACTTGACTTTTCTCAGTTCATGGGCAGTTATTTTGCGCCTTGGTTTTTGGTTTGGTTTTTCCACACGCTTCTTGCGATCCTGTTGACTATTTTGAATGAAATATTATATTTATATTTTATATATATATATATATATATATATATATATATATATATATATATATATATATATATATATATATATATATATATATATATATATATATATATATATATATATATATATCCCAGTATATATTTCCCAAGAGCTGGCTAATATTATTTCCTACAATATATATTTTTTCTTCTGGACAACGTTTTATTTTTTATTTAAAGCAGTTTATTTTTTTTTTTAAGTTTAATATTATATTGGCTGCAAAACAAACCACTGCTGTCCAATGACTTGCCTAATTAACCGAGTTCAATTAATTCACCTAATTAAGCCTTTAAATTGCACTTTAAGCTGAATACTAGTGTGAAATAAGTGTAAAATTATGTTCTGTCATCATAATGAATACGAATACCATATACTTTTTCAGATAAATTTGAGAGAAACGTTTGTCTAAAACAGTGTTTCCCAACCACGTTCCTGGAGGACCACCAGCTCTGCACATTTTCCATGGCTCAACCGAACACAGATAAACGGCTTATTAGCAGAGACTGAAACTGCATCTGAAATTGCATACTTTCGTACTATACACTAAAAACAGTATGCGAGCCAAGTAGTATGTCCCAATTCATAGAATTCAAAAAACAGTATGTGAGAAGTTCCAGGATGACCTACTACTTCCGGTGATATTCTGAAGTGCGCATCAGATGGTCGCTACACTATTCCATGATGCCCTGTGAGAGAATTCATGAATGGGTGTGAAGAGAGACAACTGACACATCACGTAATAGAATGTACTTTTCTAACGGTCGAGTAGTAAATTCAACTTCAAATGCAGTACCTAATGAGTAGTAGGTGATTTCGGATGCAGCATGAAAGACCTGTAATGGGTGTAACAGAAAAAGGAGACATCCAGAACATGCAGTCTTGGTGGGCCTCCAGGAACAAGGTTGAGAAGCACTGATCTAAAACAAGGTAAAAACTGTAAACCATAACTTCATTGGTTGTTGTAAAGTGGTGTTAATTTTGGGAAACAGTGTTTGATTAGTCTAACTATTTAGGGCCAAATCCGAGAAAAGACCAAAAAAAACCGCAACCGCCTTACCTATATCTCTGCTTTTGCCACTGTATCATCCCACCCACAAGCATCTACAGTATAATCCACAACTGCTGCTACTGCTAGTACAACAGCAAAGACCTCCGTGAGCAACAACAATGCTGCCCATATGTTTGTGAGAAATAACAGCCATATGTTCTTCATTCACAACGTTTTATTTGTCGTACGAGCGCTATCATCTTTTGCAGAATGTGTTTTTAATGACTAAGCCAGTGTTGAGTGCTTTTGTGAGAGAAGTGTGACTTACGCACGCAGCCTTGCTTCCAGGTATATCCAGGCAGACAGTCCTCACACTTCTGGCCCGCGGTGCCATCTCGACACTGGCAGAAGCCCGTGTCATTGCAGCGGGCGTGTATGGAGCCCAGCTGATTACAGTTACACTCTGTGTATACAAAATAGATATATACATTATTCACCAACTGGAGATCATGTGCTGTAACAAGGCAATAGTCATAAGAGCTTCTTAATACTAAAATAGGCTTTTTTCCCCCCTTATATCTAATATTCTAATATTTCTTTGTCTAACATCACAAGTCCCTCATTTTTTTTTTTTCCCAATATAACATACTTTTCATAAATCCTATCAGGTACTGACAGACAGTGTTGGGGAAAGTTACTTTCGAAAGCAATGCATTACAATATTGAGTTACTCCCCCAAAAAGTAACTAGTTACTCTTGAGTTACTTTGGCCTTAGGGCTGCATGATATTGGAAAAAAATGATATTGCAATATTGTCATTCACTGCGATATATATTGCGGTATAAATGCAATATCAGCAGATGACTCAAATAGCTTGTAAAGAATTCCTAATTTTAGATTGATCGGGATGATTCTGTAAGGGAACATATCTGCATAAAATCTAATTAAAAAATGACAAGCAAAGTTAAATACAGTGCATCCGGAAACATCTCCAGAGATGTTTAATAGGATTTAGGACTGGGCTCTGGCTGGGCCACTCAAGGACACTCACAGAGCTGTTGTGAAGCCAATTCCATTGATATTTTGGCGGTGTGCTTTGGGTCATTGTCCTGCTGAAAGATGAACCGTCGCCCCAGTCTGAGGTCAAGAGCACTCTGAAGCAGGTTTTCATTCAGGATGTCTCTGTACATTGCTGCATTCATCTTTCCCTCTATCCTGATTAGTCTTCCAGTTCCTGCTGCTGAAAAACATTAGTATGACAGCATGATGCTGCCACCACCATGCTTCACTGTAGGGATGGTATTAGCCTGGTGATGAGCAGTTCCTGGTTTTCTCCAAACATAACGCCTGGCATTCACTCCAAAAAGTTCAATTTTAGTCTCATCAGACCAGAGAATTTTGTCGCTTATGGTCTGAGAGTTCTTCAGATGCCCTTTGGCAAATTCCAGGCGAGGAGTGGCTTCAGTTTGGCCAGTCTACCATACAGGCCTGATTGCTGGATTGCTGGACAGATGGTTGTCCTTGTGTAAGGTTCTCCTCTCTCCACAGAAGAACGCTGGAGCTAAGACTGAGTGACCATCGGGTTATTGATCACCTCCCTGACTAAGGACCCCCTTCCCACCGATCACTCAGCATAGATGGATGGCCAGCTCTAGAAAGAGTCCTGGTGGTTCCAAACATCTTCCACTTACGGATGATGAAGGCCACTGTGCTCATTGGAACTTTCTGAGCAGCAGAAATTTTTCTGTAACCCTCCCCAGACTTGTGTCTCGAGACAATCCTGTCTCGGAGGTCTACAGACAATTCCTTTGTCTTCATGCTTGGTTTGTGCTTTGACATGCACTGTAAACCCTGGGACCTTATATAGACAGGTGTATGCATTTTCAAATCCACCATGTCCATGTCCAATCAACTGAATTTATCACAGGTGAACTCCAGTTATGCTGCTGAAACATCTCAAGAATGGTCAGTGGAAACAGAATGTACCTGAGCTCAATTTAGAGCTTCACGGCAAAGGCTGTGAATACTTATGTACATGCAATTTTTCAGGTTTTTTTATTTTGAATAAATTTGCAACAATTTCAAAAACTCTTTTTTTTCACATTGTCATTATGGGGTATTGTGTGTAGAATTTTGAGGAAATAAATGAAATTAGTCCATTTTGGAATAAGGCTGTAACATAAAAATGTGGAAAAGTGAAGCGCTACTTTCCGAATGCACTGTACAACAGAGAAAAGATGCAAATAAATTTTGATGAATGATTTTCTAGAGAGTCTAAAAGTATTCAGGAGTGGAAATTAAATATTCACCATATAATAATACTCATAACGCTGTATCATTTTAATTGAGTAAATAGTTATATAATGTACAATTAATCTTTATGCTACAAACATTAAATTTATTGTGCCCAAATGGCTTAAATTTGCTTTAAATTCTTACAGTCAGGACTTAAAAACACATGCAAATATCAAAACTTTCACTCTAAGGTTAAAATATAAAATTACTCCACTATGTTGTTAACTGTAATGTCTGGTCAACTATAATTGCAGATCGCTGTGGTGTGACTATTGCGGACTCGCACATTGCATTATCGATGCTGAAACAATATTTTGATGTATTTCAGAGCTTGCAGGGTTTTTTGTTGTTGTTGCTTGTTTGTTTCTTAATAGAGGAGCTCTGCAATTAACAACACAGTGTATAACCTTTATTTACCTTTAAAAATAAAAAACACATAAAAAAAATAATAATGTAGGATAATGTTATCTTCTGAGAACTTTCTGACCCCAGAGCTATATACATGCCGTTTATACAGATTATTGAACGTTTAAAGAAATGTGTTTGCTACTTTTGTACTTTTTGTATTATTAGTTCAGTAAAATCACTGTCCATTGAGATGATCACCTTCTACTTTTCTTCAATGCATGTAAGGCTCTGGACAGCAGAGTTGTCTCTCATAACTAGGGGCCAGACAGAATCTGCAGACATTTTATGCTATTTCTGTGTAGAATTTTGTAAAAATCTGCGAATTTATGCGGAATTATTTTGGGAGTACTATAACTAAAAACTTAATATATGAAATAAAAAATAATAAATTTTTAACTTTTATTTCATGTTTACAATGCAAATCTAATTAGATCCACTTATTTGGTAAACAAAGCACGTCTATCATATATCTACTAAAAGACAGAAAATATTACTTTACAAACTGTATTGTACATAAATCAAATGAACATTTTCATACTAGTCAATAATATTACTGAAATTAATTTAAAAACTGAATAAATATAAATTTACACCCATTTACACAAGTAAATAAATAGACTCAACGAAGGGCTAAAAATCTGCGGAAATCTGCAACTTCGGCGCATGCAGATTTACAGAGTAGGCCTACTTATAACTCGCATTACATCTTTTAAAAAAATGTAACTCAAATATTATTACTTAATTTTGAGAAGTAATAAATTACTTGTTACTTAGAAAGGTAATATTATTACGCAAGTAATGTGTTACCCCAACACTGCTGACAGACACACAGTAAGTTATACTTTTTTCATCTTGGTAAATACACAGTTTTACTTGTTACATTTCAAAAGGAGAAAAAGCAAAAAAAAAAAAAAAATCTTATTAATCAGATTATGCACAAAATTCAAAATGTAAAATTTTCAAAAACTACAGAAAGGCTATGGTTTCTCTTTAAAGATGTTCTTTATTTTGCAAATGATTGATTGAACTTTAACTTTCTGTACATAAACGTCAAAAAACGCCTTGGTTTGTTCTTATTAACATAACTCTTTTGTATTTTGCACAGGGAAAGCTAGAAAGTATTTCTAACAAAGTTCCTGATGGACCTGTAAAATGATATTGGGCTCAACAGCAAACTGCAGCTATTAAGCGCAGGATGCAACATCTTGGTTTTTATATTAAAGTCTTAAAAGCACGGCAGCAAAAAATGGCCTGTTTAATTCTATGGTCCAAATAAAACATTATTAGTAGTGTGGACCTCAGGGAAAATGTATGGTTTGACCTTTTAAAGTAAATGCTTCTTAATGTAATTTTTCTGTATGTTTCAAAAGTTACAACAACATTTTGCCCAAAGCAAAGATAGCCTGAAGGCGTGTAGGAGAATTTATTATTTTTGAGTTGTGATATGTCAGTTTTGTGTGATCATTGGTTTTCATCAGTCATTTAAGCAGAGTTTGCGCTGTGTATTCACAGGGGTCTAATTTGCCCCTCTGGGCGCCTGTCAGTCACATCGCAGTGATTTATGTGTGTGTGTGTTTTTCCAGTAGAGGTCACTGTATCTTTATCAAAGTGTTCTGACAGATTGTATGAGCATGCTATTGGAGTGTATTTATCAAAAAGGATGTATCTTATTATGTTTCTTTACAACATGGCATCACCAGCTAATAGCCAGGTATACAAAACACAATTTTTTCTTGTTATTGTTTTTGTAAATCACTATAATTTTTTGATTGTATTTTTGGCTGTACCTTTAACTGAAAAAACACATTCTTTCTTTGTTGTATACAGTAAATGTACCCTAATAAAGAACATCATCTGCTGTTGTTAGTTCATGGTTACACTTTGTTTTAAGGTACAATTGTTGCTATTAACAAATCAGTAGTTATGACTTTTAGCTTAATAAACTACTAATTTGCTGCTTATTAATAGTTAGTAAGGGAGTAGTTGGGTTCAGATATTGGGTAGGATTTGGGATGTACAGTAAGATCAGAATTAATAAAGACTAAAATAATGTAAATTTATACCATCAGTTACTCACCCTTTACTTGTTTCAAATCTTTAAGAGTTTCTTGAAAGCTGAAAACCTGTAACAATTGACTTTAATAGTATTTGTTCTTTCTCCAATGGAAGTCAATGCTTACAGGTTTTCAGCATTCATTGAAATACCTACTTTTTTGTTTAATAGAAGAAAGTAACTCATAAAGGTTTGAAACTAATAATGAGTAAATGTACATTTTGGGGATCTCTTTAATAATGAACAGGTAATAATCCAGCAGTTATTAGTGGGAAATGGTACCTAAACTAACATGTTTCCCATTTTTTCTTTACTACACTGTTAAAATATCTGTAAATTAGCAGTTTTCTGCATTTTGTGATTCATGTTTTTTCCCACTATATTTAATTGCTTTATGGGACCTTGATCTTTCTTTTAACATATTTTTATTAACATTTATAATAGTTTAAAGTGATGTATTGTCTGGGTTGGTGTTGTATATTATGCTACACAAACTTTGTAATACAATTTATGGTAGCACTTTAGTTTAGGTCACAATTCACGGTATTAACTAATACTGCTAGCTTAATAAACTATTAATTAGCTGTTTATTAATAGTTAATAAAGTAGAAGTTGGGTTTAGGGTTTGGATAGGATTAGGGATGTGCATACTTTATAACTATATGATCAGTTAATATCTTAATAATAGGCAGGTAATAAGCTGTAATTAATAGCATCAATTGTAACCTGAACTAAAGTATTACTCAATTTCTGTTATATTACAATTATTTCTCTATACATTATTTCTTATACAATATATCATTTCAAACTAATAAAATGCCAATAAAAGTCACTGTTAAACTGAAGAATTGAATTTTCAACATGAAAAGTCGACAGAAAAGAGATCAAGGTCCCATAGTGCGATTAACAACCATAAAGAAATGGCAAACACAAAATACGATAACTGTTAATTGACAGATATCTTTTACAGTGTGCTGTCATAGCACAGTTCCTAAGTAGTGAACATGTTCAAAGCTGGAGGGCTGAAAATGCAAGTTAGGGCTGCACGATATTGGAAAAATCTGACATTGTGATATTTTATTTTTCTGCAATATATATTGCAATATTAATATTAAACATAATTTTGAATAGCTCTATTTATTATTGAGTAGGAATAATCTTGTAGTGGAGTGAATCAATCAAATTCCAAGCATAAATAAATCAGATAAAAGTGAACTAAGTAGTCAGATAATCAGGTACAGTAATTAAATAGGGTGGGAATCACAGGTTAACACACAATATATTATCACGATACTTTGCCCACCATTAATGATAGGTCATAATATCAGCAATATACAGTCTTATGCAAAAGTTTGGCCACCCCTGATGATTTTCATAATTACAAGCCGTAGCCTGCTGGCCTTTGGACCGTTCTTCCTTGCAAAATTTCTCCAGTTCAGTCAGGTTTTATTGGTGCCAAGCATGAACGGCCCTTTTCAAATCAACCCATAGATTTTCGATGATATTCTAGTCTGGGGACTGGAAATTTTCCATTCTGGAAAATTGTATCGTGTCTGAGCATGAATTCCTTGGTAGATCTGCAACTGTGCATCGGGTCATTGTCCTGCTGAAACATCCAACCCTGTCATAACTTCAACCTCTTGACTGATTCCTGAACATTGTTTTTCAGAATCTGCTGATACTGGGTGGAATCCATGCAACCTTTAACTCTGACAAGGTTTCTAGTACCTGTGCTTGCCACACATCCCCACAGAATGATAGACCCACCACCATATTTTACAGTAGGGAGCAGGTTCTTCTCCTGGAATGCTGTTCTTTTTCCGTCATGCAAAGCACCTATGGTTGTGTGGCATCTGTCCACAGTATATTTTTCCAAAATTATTCAGGCTTGTCCAGATGAGCCTTTGCATACCTCAAATGTCTCTTGTCATTGGCAGAATGCAGAAAAGTCTTCTTCTGCATCACTTTCCATTGAGCTGTTCTTTGTGAAGAGTGCACTGAATTGTGACACGATCTATAATGACATAGCAGCAAGATGTTCCTAAAGCTTTGGAAAGTGGTCTGTGGTTTGTCTGTGACCATTTTAACCATTCTTCGCTTTTGTCTTTCAGATATTTTTCTTGGTCTAGCACATCTTTCCTACACAAGAACTGTTCCTGTGGCCTTCCATTTTCTTACTATATTTCTGACTTATTTATATTTCTGAGACTTTAAACCTTTGTGATAGCTTTTTGTATCCTGCTTCTAACTCATGTTTGTGAATTATCCTAGTTTTTAGGTCATTAGTAGGCCCACACGGAATCTGCGCGCGCAGAATTCCACAGATTTTCCGCAGAATTCCGCAGATTTTTAGGCAATCATTAATTCTGTTTATTTACTTGAGTAAATGTGTGTAAATCTGAATTTATTCAGTTTTTAAATTACACATATTTCACATATTAAGGTTTTAGTTATGAGACTCCCAAAATAATTCAGCAGAAATCCGCAGATTTTTACCAAAATTCTCCGCAGAAATTGCAAAAAACGTCTGCAGATTCCGTCTGGCCCTAGTCATTAGGAAGTTCTTTTGAGGTTCCCATGTTGCTACTTTCAAGTTCACTATAAGGAGAGACACAACTAGTAATAAGCTATCTTAAATATCCTTTTTCATGATTGGATGCACCTGTGTTAGGATTGTAAGGGTTCACTGAGTCACTCAAATCAATTTTGTGTTGTAATCAATTAGCATTAAGTGACTACAGGTTTTAAAATCCACACAAATAAGAGGTTCCCCAAACTTCTGCACAGCCTACTTTTCAGTTTCACACATCTCAATACTGCTACACTACACATTTCTGTCAGAAAAACATGACATTATCTAGCTTTCTCTAGAAACCGAATGGCATTTCACTGCGATCTTCTCTTATAAAGAAAGAGCACATTATTATGCAGCCACAGAGGGGTGTCCACATTTTTGCATAAGACTTTATCACAAGAAAACCATCCACTATATATCATGATATTTGTATATGAAGGGGAAATTAATTGTTATTAACAGCACATATATTTTGTAGAATTTCTACATTGATATGTGGTTTCAATCCTCCATTATGAGAAGCGCCACCTCATATACTGCTGTATAAGAGGTAAACAGTAGCAGTGCAAGGCTGATGAATTCATTCAGATCTTTTGTACCTAAAATATCTTTATACCTTTAAATATCGTTACTTGGCTACATCGATAATGTATCACAGGTGGAATTATCGCGATAAATCAATATATCGATATTTTGTCCCACCCCTATTATTGAATAATCAAATGTAATGTAAAATAACACTGTACAACCTTCATTGCTGATCATCAACTATAATCCCAATTCCACATTGCATATCTTGCAATGTCAATGCTGAAATGATACATTGTGCAGCCCTAATGCAAGTTGTTTAGTTTTGGAAGGGAGTCTGACAAAAAGATTTCTTGGGAGACTGTAGTAAAGTTTATCAGATGAATGAGATGATATTAGTATATCTAAACTTCCATTGGACTTCCAGAAATTGTCACATATGTATGGCAAGAGGGTGGCAGACCAAATGTTGAACCATATGCAAACGAGGAAAGATTTCTCAACCTTTCCACACATATCATTTGGCCAGAAAGGACAATTTCTGTGCGGCTGTGGTGTCAGGGGGAACAGTGAAGCGGGTTAGCGTGGAGTGATATCTGACTGACCTATGCAAACATTCTCATCGTCCAGCTCGGCCGAAGCATTCCGGAAGTATCCGAGGCGGCAGTGCTGACAGTTCTGCCCTCGAGTGTTGTGTTTGCAGCTCACACAAGTCACAATGTTGATGAAATCAATGTAACTGCAGCGATTTGAGTGACCGTTGCACTCGCAGTCTGATGGAGAAAGAGTAGATACAGTAAGGTGTTAGTCCATGGATCAGGAACGAGGGAGAGAGAGAGGAAGGGGAAAAGACACTCATGGATGAAAGGACATGGGTATGATGTAGGCTATAAGCTAGGCCTTATTTAGTTAGCTGATGAACAACTATAGAAGAAATCAAAGAACTATTATGAAGTTCACAGTGCTTCCCACAGGTTTGTGGATTTACCACACCATTTACCCACATCACATAAATAGTTAACTATATGCAACAAAACATAATTTAATTTTTTAACAATCATTTTATTTGTTGTGACACTGTTATACACTTGTTTCTTTTTAGTAAGTTAATGTAAAAAAGACTGTTGAAATAAAAATAAATTCCATTAATTCTCTTTTATGCTTCTCAGGAGCCATGTGCACCCACTGACAGGTAAAAGCAGTTTCTCTCTCTCTTTCAAGTTCAAAGCAAACTTGAATGCCAAAGCATTTTAGATATGTATATAAAATATACAGCAAATGAGAACTAAATGACAGAAACAGAATAAAAACAGACAATATCTCTCAAAAATATAATAATTACAAGATTAAAATGTGTAGATTTATTTCAATAAGGCAAATGTGTTGATTAACCATTACTAATCGTTTACATATGTAGAGTTTAGATGCAAAAACTTCTAAATGCCATTTGGTATTTTCTTCTAAAATAAGCGTTTTTCTCCAACTCCTGTGTGTAGGCTCACTAATTTTACTTTTATAGTGACGAATAATTTCTTTTCATTGCCTTTAAAGTGAAATAACTGAACATAAACATAGGAAGCTGATATAAATGCTCGTTTTTGGAGAAAATATCAGATGACATCTAGAGGTTTTTGCATCTGAACTCTTTATATATTTTACAGCCAGTTTAGACCAGTCATTTCATCCTCTTCGAGTATAGTAAAGTTTTTCTGAGTCGTTTAGATTAAATAATGAATTATTTAATGTTTCTCTTGCTCTCATGCCAAATCGCATACCATTGACAACAGCTTTAGAAAGCAAAAGCAAACATTGAATCCCAGACATTTTAGGAGATTTAGAAACCCGGCCGGACTAATTTTTTAAGTGCCAAAAAGGCACATCTCTGTAGGTCTGCAGAGCATGTGAGACTGTCTATGGGGGTGTTGACGGTTCTCGAGCGCACAGAACGAAATGAGTAAACAAGAGATTTTCCACTACATAATTAATCGTGGATGTTTGGTTATATTAGGTGGATGTAAAAAAAAGTGTAAAAGTATGATAGGGGTGTCAAAATTAATTGTTTCTTCGGTGCACCGCGATGCAGACGCGGACAATTCGGTATCGGTTCAGTAATAATCATAACCGGTTATTATACTGACGTCATTTATCTCACATGCGCTATGTCGCCGTAGCTTACTATGGCGAGGGAGGCGAGCCGCGAGTATTTACAACGCTCTAACTACGAAAAACTCAGAAACTGTGCACAATTTCACTGCGTGTGTGTTTGCTGAACACTGTTTCACTGAAACTTACAGCAAAAGCCCCTATTTCACGGCGATTAAGAGAATGAAAGTAATCTCCATTTCTCTCTCTCTGTCTCACTGTGGCCCATGAGTGCATCTGTGAAGAGCACCAGCGTGTAAGAGCCAATCGCAGCCCTTTCTGTTGAGCGCTTGACCAATCAAAGGGGTGTAAAAAATAACTTGGTAGACAAGGCTCAGAAAGCAAGCGGGATATTTATATTTGTTTATTTGCTATAGACCATTTCAATGTGGTCATGTCATTGGCCCATGAACATTTCCTGCTTGACGTTACACTATTTCCTAACTGTAACAAGAGGCAATTCAATCATAACTTGATTTTAAATCAGCAGTCATAACACTATTTACAAATAGTATATAAATATATTTATACATTTTAATACAAGAATTGTTGGGCTGTGAAGAAAATATAAAACTGTGTATGGAAAGCATCGTCAATGCACCGAGATATCGAATTGAACCGAATCGATGGCATGATAATCGTAACTGAACCGTGAGACCAGTGTAGGTTCACACCTCTAAAGTATGATGATAATAATAGCAAAAAAAAATGTGTGGGAAGCACTGAATTCACCAATCGCAAAACTCCTTTTTAGAAATATTACAGATCAGTTATACCTTAGCAACTGTTGTCAAGCAATATGTTATCAGAAAACCCTCGCTTTTATTTATTGTGAATCTATAAAAGATCTTTTATGAAAGCAATTTCACAGATATTTTTAGCACTTGCTAAATCAACATTTGTGATGCATCTGCTTAACATTAATCAATGCTAATAACTATGCTCTATTGCTAATAAGCTCTATCAATGCGAATAAGCTCTATTTACACCTGGTTTTCACAAATCGTCATCCGAGGTGCATTATCATTTCCTCCACTAGCATACTTTCAAATGTGTTTTTTTCTGACTATACTTGCTTTTGCATTTTCTTTGAGACCCTTTCCTCTTATTTCTTTCTTTAGAGTTGGTATTTTGTATTGGTTTTTTGCATTGTCAAATTAAGGGGATAGTTCACTCAAAAATTGAGATTCTGCCATCATTTACTCACCCCTCACTTTTTTCTAAACCAGATATTCCATTTATATTTATTTTATTTCTTTACTATGGACGTAAATGGTTACTGGTTTTCAACATTTTTCAAAATATCTTCTTTTGTGTTTTTTTAGAAAAACTGAAAGTCATAAAAGTTTGAATCCGCTTTAGTGAGTGAGTACATTTTTTATTTTAAGTGAACTCTCCCTTTAATTGGATTAACAAAATTGTACCAAAAAAGTTGCAAATGGGGTCGTTGAAATGCTTGTAGAAATATTAGGACAGTTTGGTTGAGTAATGATAATCTAATCATGAATTTGACTGCATTTGGCTCAATTCTGATATACTCTTTTCAGTTTTTATACAATTCTGATATACTCTTTTCAGTTTTTATACAATTCTGATATACTCTTTTCAGTTTTTATACAATTCTGATATACTCTTTTCAGTTTTTCATCATTGTATAGTGTAATTTAAAGAAAATGGCAAATAAAAATGGCTTGCAATGTAATCTATTCCAGCCCAACTGGGTGTAATAATATCCAATCATTTTTTACCACTTTGTGTACTCATTGTGCTGAAAATTACACTGCTGATGGAAATCTCCAGTACATTCCTGTGGGAAGGACTGTAAAGCTTGTCTGAGTCAGCAACAGCAAACCACCAAGGTGGATGGAGGATAGGTCAACCCTGGATCAGAAATGGCCAGTGTGATAGCCTACACTGCAAAAAATATCCGTAAATTAGCAGTTTTCTGTATTTGGTGATTCATGTTTTTATTAGTTATTTTTTCCCCATTTATTTACGCATTATGCTTATGCTTCTTCCAATAACATTTAACCTTGGAACGTTTGAAAAAGTGACTTTTATTAACATTTTTAATAGTTTGAAGTGATATATTGTCTGGATTGGTGTTGTATATTATGGTACAAAAACCTGGTAATAAACTACCAGCACATTTTCTGTTATTTTATAGACTTATTTCTCTATATATATTATTTCTTATACATTATATTAGTTCAAACTACTAAAATGTCAGTAAAAGTCACTTTGTTAACTGTAGAGTTGAATTTTCACCATCAAAAGTTGACAGAGCAGAGATTAAGGTCCCATAATGCAATTTACAACAGTAAATAAATGAAAAACACTTGGGAATCACAAAATATGGAAACCGTTTATTAATAGATATTTTTTACAGTTTAGATCTAGTCTCCATTTTAATATTAGTGCTAAATTATTTAATAAAATGAATTTAAGCCACTTTTAAATATACTGTAACACCTTTCCAGATTCATCAGCTAATGTTTCAAGTTATAAAGACAAGTAAAAGCTGTAAACATTTCTTCTCTAGCTCCATAAATTGATTTATCTAATTAAATCTATTAATTAATCAAATCAATTTATACTTTAAAGGGATTGTTCACGCCAAAATCAAAATTGTCATCATTTGCTCACATTTAACTTGTTCAAAACCTATTTAACCTACTTAAATAGCAACTAAAAGAAGATATTATGTAAAATGCTGCTTTATGAGAGCCATTTACATCTAAAGTATTTTTTTGCATACTATAGAAGTTAATGGGTTCCAGCCACCAACATTCTTTAAAATATCTAATTTTGTGTTCAATAAAAGAAAAAAATAATAAAGATTTTGTTACTGCTATTAACTCTAGTAAGAAACTTGATCCCAGCAACTTGGCTAATTATAGGCCTATTTCAAATCTTTCATTTATGTCTAAAATGCTAGAAAAAGTTGTTTCTGCCCAATTATGCTCCTTTCTACAGATAAACAATGTTTTTGAAGCGTTTCATCCAGGTTTCAGGCCTCATGACAGTACGGAAACTGCATTAGTGTAAATAACCAGTGATTTACTTTTAGCTGCTGACAGAGACTGCATCTCGTTACTAGTTTTACTTGACCTCAGTGCTGCTGATATCCTCATAGATTGCTTACATTTAACAGGTGTCCAAGGACAGGCTTTACAATGGTTTTAGTCATACTTAACTGACCGTTTCCAGTTTGTAAATAAAAAATAGACAGCTTTCACAAGTCAACTTCAACTCTGAAAACTGGACTGACACAGTTTCAATTTCAATTTACTAGAACTTCTACTTTAAGCTGCTTTGACACAATCTACATTATAAAAGTGCTATAGAAATAAAGACGAATTGAATTGAAGTTTAAAACCATATGTAATTTTGGGTGAGCTAACCCTATTTTCTCTTAGTTTCCAATACACAGTTTTATTTATGCAGTGATCCAATATATATATATAGAAACCTTATCTGTAGATGCTGTCAAAACATTCATACATGAATATTGTCTTCACACGCCAGACCCTTCATTTGACCTACTTGTTGGTGAGGCTGAATATTCAGATATTAAGTAAAATCCTTTTTTTTTTTAATGGTGAAATATTTCCCAGTCGATTACATTTTAAAGAGTGTTTGGAGTGTTTTACATAACATAGTCATAACATTTAGACAACCCAAAGCAAACTTTCTTTATCGAACAGTGGTAAGTCTTAGTTATTAGGCCTCAGTTCAATGAACATTAACACAACACTCATAAACACCGATAATGAGCTGCAGTTACAGATGTGTTTGAGAAGCTGTGCTTTTTCTTTCTCGATTCTTTGCTGTTTGGACACTTGGGGCTTTGAATAATTGATAGCATGTTTTAAAGATGCTGGCGACGTGGGGTCCTGCTGTGTCACAGTCAGCTAAGCAGTGGGACGGGGGGCAAGAGCAGCTAATTAAATATAAATGCTCAATTACTTCCCAGATTGGCAAAGGGATGGAGCGATGTTTCACAAACGATCTCGCATCTTCAGCAGACAGCTGTCTAACACTCGACAAGTAGAAAATGCAAAGTAGCTCGTTTCTAGAGGAGGACACTTTTGATTATACAGCCTGGGGGAGATCCTTCTGTTTTCTAGCAAACACAATACATCATAAGCCGCTTACCTTATGAGACAAAGCAAAAAAACAACAGCATGCCAGCACAAAGAAAGGAGAAAGACAAGAAAGGGCGACATGGGAGAGAGGAAATGAATAACATTTAGGCAGCAGTTTTTTTCCACAGTTTCCATATTAGTGTCTGTCCACATTCTCTGAAACAGAAATCAAACCCCAATTGTCCTTTGATAAGCATTGCCTACAGGAGCGCTAATGCATATAAATACATCATTCATATGAAGTGTCACTGAAACCCAGAAAATAATCTCTTTTTTTGCCATCTTGATCATTTAAAGCACTGTCTTACCTTGAAATTTGATGTACGCTATTCTTGACAACTGCGTTTTCGGCCCCCCGGGGATCAAAAACCTTGCAACAACTTTGGAATAAAAGCAACATTAAGCGATTGTTGGCTAGTACTACTGTATGAATCGCTGAACAGTGTGGAAAAGTTAACTGAAAGGGCTGAAACCAGATACACTGATACTCAAGAAAACTTACACTGTAAACAAAACTGCCCAAAACTGAAGGAAAGCGGGGTTTCGAGTTTCTAAGACCTAATGGCAGCTAAACCGATCAATACACTACAAGCTGTAAATGTTCTTCACTAACAGATACTCCATCTCATCCATAGCAACATTACTGGAAGGTGCAGTACAATGCAGTCGAGCAGAAATGCACTTCCAGACCACAGTCGTTTAAAAAGCTAGCTGTTGTGTCGGATGAGTGCAATATCGGTTTGTTTCTATAATCTAGCTACTCACAATACAAGCACTCCACTATATGTATACCTTTTTTCTCATACTCTTTTAACTCTTTCTCTTTGTGCTTTTCTTTCTCTTTCTTTTCCTCGTTGGCTTCTTTGCTCTTTTCGGTTTTCTCCGCTTCTCTGGTTTTCTCCAGTTTGTCATTCTTAATGTCACCAGACACTGTTTACACCAGAGAGATTGTTAGTATTTAAAAAAAAAAACACACATCACAAGTCATTATTTTTCATTTGATTTTATTCATCGTTCAAATCAAATTCACGCTCTTGGCAATATCAGAATATTTAAAAACAAACACTAAAGACTTAATTAATGGCTGCTGAACAGCGTATTAAAGTATTTCACGATTTTACTGTTATTTATATTAAATAAATAGAGCTTTGGTGAGAATATAGGTACATTCACACTGCAGGCAAATGTGGCCCGAATCAGATTTTTTGCCCACATGTGACTCAGAACTGTTTTTGTCTTGACAGTGTGAACAGCTCAAATCGCATGCAATCTGATCTTTTTAATCAGATTTGTGCCACTTTTATATGTAGTCTTAAATCAGACACAGATCTAATGTTTTGCAATGTGACCGCAGTGTGAACGGTTATGTCGGATTTCATGTGACTTTTACATGACGTGCGTCTTCATTCTGTGCTGCAAACATCATCATCTACTCCTTAGCAGCATAGTAGAAATTACTTAGCAATTACTTTACCATAGAAAGTTGGTTGTTCATTTTAAAAAACAAAATTGAAGGCAAAACTGGTGCTTGTTAACCAATTTGGCTAACGATTGGGGCCGGGGTTGAAGCAGAAGAGCGTCGGGAGGTGTTGCGGATAGGTGATTCATGCGCAGAGGAGGGGGCACTTTAATTTTAAGGGGGAATTTTCTCTCCGAGGGAATTTTCTCTCCAAGCACCCAAACCCTCCTTCCGCAAGTGCCTGTTGTTTATAACTAAGTAAAATGAAATAACTCTGCAAACGGAGATAAACCAACTCCGCCTTTACAGTTAACCCTTGATGAGTTCACTACACCAGTGGTCAGAAAGACGCGCACCGTGGTCATAAACTACAAATGAATAGTGTTTTCAATCACAAGAGACTTATTTTAGGTTTCAAATGGCGAAATACATATTATTAGTAGCAGAACAACCCTTTAGAATTGTTGAAATACAGCACGGTTTGTGAAAAAGGCAATAATCATATTAAGCATAATCTGACAACGTGCTTACTTCATACAGTATACACATTGTGTGTGCATAATTAGACATTTTATGCTGTCCGTAATTGTACTTTTGCGCATACGGGTCAGTTTAGTTTCTGTTCACACTGTAAATCTGATATTGACCACATTTATAACAACAACGTGAACAGCTGCAAAAAAGTCAGATCTGAGAAAAATCTGGTTTGAGCACTAAGCCTTGCAGTGTGAACATAGCCTTTAAGAGACTTTTTCAAATAAAGCTTTTCTCTCAAACTTTTGAGTTGTCAGGTAGCATTATTGAGCAACAATAGACTGCTTCAGTAATGGTGTCAATAAAACAAATACTGGCGTCTTTATTAAAAACACGGTAACACTTTATAAAAACTACACACTAATCATTTTATCAAACATTGGCATATAGTGAATTCATTATCTGTCAAGCATTAACTCTACATCAATAGACGTTAGTAAGCAGTTTATAACTGCAGATACAAATGCTGTATTCTTGACTTATAAGCACATTTAAATATCTAGTAAAATATTATGTACTGTCATCATGGCAAAGATAAAATAAATCAGTTATTAGAAATAAGTTATTAATTATTATGTTTAGAAATGTTTAGAAGCTGCTTTGACACAATCTACATTGTAAAAGCGCTATAGAAATAAAGGTGAATTGAATTGAAAAGTGTTGAAAAAACCTTCTCTCCGTTAAACAGAAATTGGGGAAAAGATAAACAGGGGGGCTAATAATTCTGACTTCAACTGTATATCTATTCAGGCATATAGTAATGGTTACTATGTATGGTAATACATGCTTTATTAACTCAACTTCATGCAGTTTTGTGACCTAATCTAAAGTGAGGGCAAGTAAAGGCTCAGTATCAAATGAACAATAATCTTTGCAATCCTATCTAAAAAATAATATTACTGTAAAGTTTAAACATTGCAGAATAACAGGTGTGTCAAAATACAACATAAAATTGGAAAAACAACAACAATTTAATAATTTAGCAATATAATATGATGCAACATTTCAATGTTATTTAGCAATGTTTAAACCGTACAGTAGGATTGCACGGTTTATCGTGATACTATGGCTCCAAAATACTGGCGGTGCCCCTGTACTTTGTAATCAGTAGTATTGTTATTAACGGTCTATCTACAGTACATAATGTTGCATGTGAAAAAGTTTAGTATAGGTACAACAACCGCAACAAACTCTTAAAAAGAAAACAACATCAATAGAGCAAAAGAGCAAGAGGAAACATTGAAACTATTTTTGACCACTTCATATAGCCCAATTTTGTTGGAAAAATGCTCTTTTTGTAACAAATCTTTATTTTAGTGTATTTTCGTTGGTCAGTTTTCTACAAAATAATCAAAAAGAACTAATGCATTTTGGATGAAGTGATGTGCAAATATACGTTTTCAATAATAAGAGAATTATGAATTCAATTAGGCCTATTATAACATAAAATATAGTATTTGACAATTTTCTTTGTCATAGATTTGAGTTATGAATTACAGTGTCACATTACTACTTGGTATCATGATACTTCAGCTAGTATAGTATCGTAATATAAATGAATGGTATTGCGACAACCCTACCGTACAGTAATTTTATTTTAGATAAGATTGCAAAGATTTATTTTTCATTTGATAACGTTTCATTTGTGTATCTTCAAATGAATAGAAATTAATGAAGTCGTTTATGTTCTTTTTTCCCTGTTTAGAATATATCTGAGCCTTTAATTGTCATTTATAAGAGATTTATAAAGCATAAATTGTCTTACTTTAGATTAGGTCACAAAACTGGACGAAGCTGAGTTAATAAAGCATTTATTAACATACAAATGAACTATTAGTATATGCCTGAATAATAGGAATTATAAATGTTAATTAGAATACTTTATTAACATTTACTTACGCATTCTGAATGATCTTAAAAACCACCAACTATGCTTAAATAACTGGTTTGTAAATAATTCAATACCTAATTCAGTGTATCACTTTATTTTGATGGTCTCTTTAACGCATTTTGTTGAATTTAAGTTACATCTAAGTAGACTGTTAGGTTAGTGTTAGGGTTAGTGTAAGTTGACATGTACTTGCAAAGTTTCTTATAGTCAGTTAAATGTCTGTTGAAGGAGCAGAATCAGCAGATATTAAGCAAACAGTCTACTAATACCCAAATGAAAAGTAATTGGCATGTAGTCGCAATGCAACTTTTAGTCAACAAAATGTGCAATAGGGACCATCAAAATAAAGTCTTACCTAATTTAGTAATGAAAAAATAATCATTAACAAAGTATGAAAACACAATTATTAAGCACATTACACATGTGCTTATACTGTAAGTCAAGAATAGAGCTGTGTTTATAAACTGCTTACTAATGTCTATTAATGCTTAACAAATAATGAATTCACTATTTGCTCATGCTAAATAAATGGCTCATAGTGTAGTAGTTATTATAAAGTGTTACCAAAAACTCTAGAAATCTAAAACTTGTTTAAAAAGTCGAAGGGGGTAGTTCACAAGAAATGACAACTCTGTCATTATTTCCCCATCCTTCTGTGATTCTGAATACATATGATGACTATGTTCTTCTGTGGAAAAGAATTCAAAATAAATCTTTTATCTGTGTAGAATATTCCAAAAATGCTGTCATTTGTAGTAACGTCAACCTTTGAGTTCCACAGAAGAAAGCAAGTCAAACAGGTTTGAAAAGACATGATGCTGAGTAAATGGTGACATATTCATTTACAATTCCGTTCAGAGTGAACGCCTTTGCTTACTGTTTTGAAGGCAATTTGGGTTGTGTGACAAACTTCAATGAATTGTGCTCAATATGTAACATTTGAAGCTGCTTTCAAAACTGTGTATTATTGTGTATATATTTGTTAGAGAATTCAGATGTCAGAATTCCTGTGAATACCTGAGGCTTCTGCATCTTTATCTTTCTTCTCCAAATTTGATGCTGTTTTCGATTCCTTGGACTCTTCACTGTTTTCTCCTACTTTGGTTGAAGGTTTACGGTCTGGGGCATCTTTATCTTTCTTTTCCAAATTTGTTGTCTCTTTTTTCTCCTTGGTCTCAGCAATAGGAAATTCACTCTTCTCCCCTACTTCAGAAGAAAGTTTAATATCAGGGGTATCGTTATCTTTCTTCAAATTTGTTTCAGGTTTTTCCATTTTGGGTCCTTCACTGTTTTCTCTTACTCTGAATGGAGGTTTACTGTCAGAAGCATCTTCACCTTTCTTTGTTGTTTTTTCCTTCTTGGTCTCAACAAGAGGATCTTTATTCTTCTCTTCTATTTCAGAAGAAGGTTTAATGTCAAGAGTATCTTTATTCTCCAGATTGGTTGACTGTTTATCCTCCGTGGTCTCACTGAGAAGAACTTCACTCTTCTCTTCTACTTCAGATGGAGGTTTAATGTCAGGAGCATCTTTATCTTCATTCTCCACTTTTGTTTCCAGTTTTTCCTCCTCGATCTCAACAAGAAGATCTTCAATCTTCTCTTCTACTTCAGATGGAGGTTTAATGTCAGGAGCATCTTTATCTTCATTCTCCAAATTCGTAGCTGTTTCTTCCTCCTTGATCTCAACAAGAGGAACATCGCGTTTCTCTTCTACTTCAGATGGAGGTTTAATCTCAGAACTATCTTTATCTACATTCTCCAAATTTGATTCTGTATTTTCCACCTTGGCCTCAACAAGAGGATCGTCACGTTTCTCTTCTACTTCAGATGGAGGTTTAATGTCAGGAGCATCCTTATCTTCATTGACCAAATTTGTTTCCGGTTTTTCCTCCTTGGTCTCAACAAGAAGATCTTCAATCTTCTCTTCTACTTCAGATGGAGCTTGAATCTCAGGAGCATCTTTATCTTTGGCCTCCAAATTTGTAGCTGTTTTTTCCTCCTTGGTCTCAGGTGGAGGTTTACTCTCAGGTGGAGGAGCAGCATCAGGTACTAGCTCGCCTGTCAGAAGAGTTGCATCCAATGTAGGTGAGTCTACATCAGTGCTGACTGCTTCTTTACCTCTCATGACTACTTCAGCACCATCAACCGGACCTTCAGGAGCTGCTTTGGTTTCATCTGACACATTTGTAACTTCTGCATCCTCATCAGTTTCAAGAGCCACCGCAGCAATGGCAGGAGCATCTGCGTCTCTTGCAGGTGCAATAGAACCAGACTCTGGTGCAGGAGCATCTGTTATAGTGGTGTCAGCATCAATTACAGGTGCATCTCCATCAGATAGAGGAGGTAAAGGAACACTAGTTGCTGAGACAACCGCATCGATGTCTGGAGGGAGTGCATCAACAGTCTTCATTGTTGCTTCAGTCGAAGGAACAGCTGCCATATTATCTGTAACCGCTGCACTGGTTTCCACTGAAGGTGAAACAGCATCATTAGAAGGAGATGTTGGCAGTTGAATGGTGTTATCTGATGTTTCAGAAGCTGCCATGGTTGCAGAAGGTGTTGTTGCCATGGTTGCTCGGATGACCATATTAAGTGTTGTTGCAGTGTCATCAGATGATGAAGCAAGTGCATCAGTAACCTCAGGAAGAACAGATCGTGGATTGCTTGCACCAAAGACAGTTGTTGCAAAGATGGTGTCAGTTGCTGCGGTGGCTGCATCGGGTATCACATCTGGTGCTGTGGAAACTGTAATTGTGGACAGAATATAAAGAGTCAGATATCTAAAGTGTTCAGTCAAAAGCAGTAAATATGCCTATGGATGCCATTGCAGCCCTTTGGGCTTACATTCCGTACATAATAGATGTTATTGCAGCGATTCAACCTTTCACCATTTCCAGTTCAGCAGAAACAGGATACACAAGCCCTGATAGAATCACTTCCTGCCCGTGCCCCTGTACAAGCGTTCAAGGACAGGACTCGCTGCGCTTTCCTGTTATGGTTTCATGTATCTATCTCTCTCTCCGTAAGTTCAATAAATTGGACCCTTTTTGGTCTTTCTTACCATGACCCGGTCTCTTTTCTCTTATGAAATATTTAGCAGCTGTTCATTCAATCGCTATTCAAAAATAGATCTGAAAGAATTGAGCTCCGGCCTTCAGCTGAGCTTCTACCGCCACGCCATGTGCTCTCCAAAGTGATTGTGTTTCACAATAACAGAGTATTTAATGATTTATCTCCTGAGGCTTGGCTTGCCATTTTCATAGTTACAGCTTCAGCAGCGTTAAGTTCGAAAGGTGGATGCTACACGCACCTGGTGTTAGAGGCAGAAATGGTATGATAGGTGAGGCGCTGGCATATTGTTTTGATTACACAAAGCGAAAAAAATCACAACTGCTTTGTAGTCAACAAAACCGAACACCTGCTGTTTAGCAAATCCGATCGGAAAATCATTCTGCTTTGTAAAAAAAAAAACATACTGCTAAAAAATGTAATAAATGTGCGTATGCTCATTGCATATATATATATTTATATATATATGCATACATTAGTGCTGTAACGGATCACAAATCTCACAGTTCGGATCACATTATGGTTTATTTAGTCATGGATCAGAACATTTTTCGGATCAGCCATAAATAGGAGGAGACAAATGTAATTTGCTTTCCCTTTATTACAAAAAGAGTACTGCAAGACACTTGGTTTCATAAAATAAAAGAAAGAAATAATCAGCTGAATAAAAATAAATTGTAAAATATTCAGTACTGTGAAAAATTCACAGTTACTACTACTGTTGCTGATAACGCTAAATGTATAAATCTAACATTATAATTTGTACAACCCATATTTATTTATTTTTAGTCTCATATTCAATAAATGATTTAGTTATTCACTCAAACTTCATGTTTCATTACTAGATGTGTCATTTTTGAAGAATTATTCAGTGGCATATTTTTTATGGCTGGTTGTCACCTTTTGGTTAAATAATGTAATTGCTTTCATTTCATTTTTGAGGGTCAAATTAAATGCATATGACGGTGATTTTAATCTTTATCATAAAAATCAGTGGTTTTATCTAAACTATAAACCGTTATTTGACTATTTGTACAGTAACTTCATAACTAACTCAAAAGACTAAAAACGGAATCTTTCTTGATTTTTGCGGTTTTCAAACACAGATTTGAATGCAGCGATTCTAAGAATTAATAAACATATGCAAATCACCATCATTTATAGTTTGTTGCGTGGTTGTTGAGATCCCGATTTTTAATGATTAATCGTGCAGCTTACATTGAATTCATTAATGCCGGCTAAACAAGTAGTGACGGAAAACACCTTTAATAACTTGAGAAACCCACCACATCCCGAATAACCCACCACAACTTCTTCCGTCATCATTATATTTTACAGGAAAGCTTAAATGCTTTCATACATGTGATTTGAATGATGCAACAGTTGATCTCTCTGCAATTTTTACAAATTTAGGATTAATGTACAATTAAAAAAAAATGTATTGGCATAATCCACGGGTCACGTGTGTTCTGAACCATGGGTTGTGATCCGTACGAATCATGGATCAACCATGATGATCCGTTACACCCCTAATATAAATCTGTAATGTGTGTGTGTGTGTGTGTGTGTGTGTGTGTGTGTGTGTGTATATATATATATATATATATATATATATATATTATCTGCTTTACCAAAATTATTATTTGTAATGTTTTTAAAATTACTTGAAATATTAAGCAAAACTAAACAATAACTTTAAAAATATTATATATGAAGTTCAATATTAATCATTATTTTTGAGATGTTTTTTATAAAAAAAATTATATTTTCTGGCCTTTTATTATTTTTATTATTATTATTATTATAATTTTCATTTTATTTTTTAGGTTTATTGTTGAATCCAAAATGACATTTAAAGGAAAATAGTTCACTCAAAAATAAAAACTACCCCATCATTTACTCTCCCTCGAGTGGTTTCAGGAAGTAGTTTTCATAGTAGGAAACATTACTATGGAAATCAATGGATACCAGCAACCAAAATTTTTCAAAATGTCTTTTATGGTAAACAGAAGAAAAAAAATCGAATAGGTTGTGAATAAAAGAAGGGTGAGTAAATGATGGCAGAATTTTAATTTTTGTATGAGTTTTCTCTTCAATACAACTAAGCTGTCAATACATGCATGCTGTATATTGACAATGTGGTTTATTTGCATTTTATCTCAAACCTTCTTTTAAGTCTACAAGGTTCCATTGTCCATTTTTTTTTTCAGCTACAAACCTGTTTAAATTGGTAACAGTATGTTAAGCATCAGTGCGGCATCATCATCAAATCACTGTGAGATGCAAGCCTCTGCCCTGCTGACTTCAACACTTGAGAAGCTATAAGTCTTGAGACGTATAGCTTAAGCACATGCTATGTTACTTGCCACTTTGGCCCATATATATTAATGAGTGATTTAGCTCAGCAGTAATCACATTTAATCTCTACGCCCTGCTGTACCTCGCATCAAAATATAGTGCACCATTACAGCCATCAGTCATGACTGGTATTACATTAGAGTGCTCCCTGCATGCACTGCTTTCCTCAAGGTCTTTTGTGTGGTAAAGGGAGAGCTAAGAAACGCATTCACTTTCCCATGCCCCTTTTGAACTATTATGGGTGTATGATTGAGCATTCTAGCTTTTTGCTGTTGCATCTTGGTATATCATGTTTTATTTTTACTTTTAGTTGTCTTTAGTTCAGTTACTGTAGATGTCTGATGTATTTCGGTCACAATTAATTTAGTTTGGAAGCAGATTGAATCCCTTTCAGATGTCTCAGGCTGCTTTTTTCGTGTGCACCATAATTCAAATTGCATTGTTCAAACTTAATCTAATAAACTGCTTACACAACAATCACACTATACAGTAATCTTTCATTAACCAAACCTGCTGAGTGATTTGCATCCTATTTGCATTGGTTTATTTGGCAACCCTGTCTATGGTGATGTACACTGAAAAAATCACACTTTGAACTTAAATAAATGCTTTAATTTGTTAAAGCTAAAATGTTTAGTTTTTCTCAAAGTATAATTTAACTTTGGTTCCAACTTTAAAAGTTAATTTCAAGAGTTCACACTTAGCTGATGATTGATTATAAAGCGTGTTGGGCATGCTGTCCTGGGAGAGAGCCCTGAGCTCAGGTAGGTTTCGAGAACTCCCCTGCATATTTATGGCTAATGGAAAATTAGAGATTGCTAAGGAGATAAATACTGCTGATTAAGAGCTCATCTATGGTGCCAATGGTTTGGTCAATTCACATGTCGCATGTCTTTGGACTGTGGGATGAAACCGGAGAACCCAGGGAAACCCACGCGTGCACGGGGAGAACATGCAAACTCCACACAGAAACGTCGACTGGTCTGGTAAGGACTTGAACCAGTGACATTCTTGCTGTGAGGCAACAGTGCTAACCACTGGGCCGCCGTGCTTCCCTGTCAAAGAAAAGGGAGGAGAAGTAGGGGTGGAAGGGGGAATTCTTCAAGACGAAGATAACTGAGCTAAGAAACTTTGGTTATTTATGGTGAGTTAGGAATCATCTGATTGGTGAATGCATTAGCTAATGCGGGACCAGCCGTGGTCAATCATAAGCATGTGATCCTCTCGAAATTAGCTTATAAATAAACTTCACTTAATCTAAATCAAAAATATTTATTGTGCTCAATGTTTATTGTGAAAAAAATAAATTCACACAAAGTAAAAAAAAAAGTTTACTATAAAGATAGTAATTAATATTTGTTATTATATATATTATTATATATTCACTTTGGTACAACGTCGATTTATATTATGGATATAATAAAAAAATGTTTACCTCAAGATCAAAGTATAATTCTGCTTTGGACCAACCTAAAAACAAATACTAATAACGTAATTTGTTAAATCTAATTTATACATTTACAAATTGTAATTTTGACTTGGTTAAAACTGAAAAATATAATTTAATATTAATCAAAATATTTATTCTTCTCAAGGAAAAACATTACATTCACTTGAAGGTAAAATGGCGTTTTTATAGACCGTGAAATAATTAAGTTACTTTGGTTCAACTTAAAATTCAAATCCAAGTAAAATTTTACTTTGGACTAAATAAATGCATACTGTATTACATATTAGCCCCTTTCACACATTCAGACTTTTCCAGAAAATTATATTGTATGCTGCTCTGTGTGATCGCAGAAAGAAAATTGCTGGAAAGAACAAGTTCATCCTTCGAATACGCTGACGTGAGACATCTACTCCAGCCAATCAGATGAATTCACATCCGCGCTGTTTATGAAAATAAATGGCTTAAAATACTTCTCCAGACACATTTAGCTGTTACCTGTTAGTCAGATTAGTTAGTGTTAACTGTGGAAAAAAAATATCTATAATATGCTTGATAAACTACTGTGAGTTTACCTGCACACTCTGCGTTTAGCTGCGCGACGCGTTCCTGTGAGTCAGATTTGAATAGCCTTAAACAACGGTAGACTTTTATTTTAAAAACAGCTGCAGCACACGCTCAAATGTACATCTTGATACAAATCTATAATCCAATATAAAAATGTACATTGAATGAAAGACCGTAGTTTCACTTTTTTTCAGTGTAACACCAGATAAATGCAAATAATTATTTAAAATTTGTGCAAAATGTCAATGCATGTGCTTCATAAAGATTGATTACTCCTAAAACTAAAGATTCTTTCAAGAGTTCACACTTCGCTAATGATTGATAATAAAGTTTAGCATGCTGTCCCGGGAGAGAGCCCTGAGCTCTTACGATCCTCGAGCCCGGGGCTCCCTCCCATTGCAAGGCAAGAGGGGAGTTTGAGCTCAGGTAGATCTCGAGAACTCCCCTGCTGTAGTAGCTAATGAACAGATAGTGATTGCTCTTAAGAGATAACTACTTACTAGGAGCATGTCTATGGTGCCAATTTGGATTAGTCAATTAACTTAAGTTGCATGTTTTTGGACGGTGGGAGGAAACCAAGGAACCCGGGGGAAAGCACGGGGAGAACATGTAAACTCCACACAGAAATGTCGGCTGGCTTGGTAAGGACTAGAACCAGTGAAGTTCTTGCTGTGAGGCAACAGTGCTAACCACTGGGCCACCGTGCCACCCATCTAGGAAAGGAGGAGGAGTAGGGGTGGAAGGGGGGATTCTTCAAAACGAAGATGGCTGTAATATGGAACTTAGGGTATTTATAGTGGCTCAGGAATCATCTGATTGGTGAATCATAAATTGAATAATGCGGGACCATCGGCAAGCAATTATAAGCACTTGATCCTCTCGAAATTAGTTTATAAATAAACTTCACTTATTGTAACCAATGGTTCCTTGAAGAACGTTTCTATTTCTTTATATTATTACAATGTTCACATTCATTTACTTTAGATTTTAGATTTGGAATAATGCTGTATCACAAGGATTGTTGGATTGAAATGTTTGGGAAATGTTGTGAGAACTGTTTTCTGTTCAGATGTGTTTTTTTAAATATGATTGTTAATCGTTCTACCCATTATAAACCCTGCATACAATGAAGACGCACTACTTCAAAGGTTTTTAGGCTCTGTTGAAAGCTTGTAAAGATTCAGCACACCTTCTAATAGAATAACTGTAATGTATGCATTCTCACAACCAGAAGGGCAAAAGAACAAAACTCAAAGTATGACTTTAAACATGCTCCCTGTTGAATATTTCACCTCTCCGTTATTAACACAAGTGAGGCAGAATAAATGAAGAATGTCCAACCTAAATAGATGGACACATGCTTGCATATATTAAGCATGTCAAAGTTAAAATGTCTTTGCGAACCCAGTTCTGATGGATGTTTTAAAACTTTACTTTTTTTCTCCCAGAAATTGTTATTGTCTTGAGCAAGATTGTCAAGAAACTGTGATTGTGGCAGGAAGTTGTCTTACCTGGCTGATCAGGTGTGGTGGGGATGACTGTGAGTGCTGGATTAGACGGAGATGGCATCGTAGTTAAAGACGAGGTGTCTGTCTGGCTTGAGATGGTAGCAGCTGGCATTGTGGGCAGAAAGCTTGTCACAAGTAGCACTTGGGACAGTACAATTACAGCGAGAGCCGAGAGAGTAAGTAAAGAGGGCCAGATACCTCCTACTGTTAACACGTCTATTTTTAATTTTAGCTTTGGAAAACATACTTGTACTTATGCAAACGAATACAAAGTCTGTAACAAGTGATGATGTCTTCATCTAGCTACATTTGGTTGTATAATTTTCAGAATATCCTAAAGTTTAGAGCTCTACTTTTAGAGTTTTACTTTTCAATGACTATTATAAATTAGGGCTGCACGATATTGGATCAATCTAACATTTTCTTTAGAGTTTAACAGTATTGAGGTACAGAAATTCAATAATCAAATATAAAAAACCCTATATAGTCTTCATTGTTAAAATAAATACAATTAATTTTTGTAAAAGCTACAAACCCTATAATTTCTTGTGGTTGCTTGAAATGTAACATTCGCAGAGCTTAAAAACTCATCCAAATTATCCAAAATCCTTTCACTCTATTAGGGTTAAACTTTGCAATGACTCTACAAATGTGCTTGTTGTGAATATGTATCCAATCTACATTTCTGGAGAGCGCGTATTATGTAGCTGGAGGTACGTCTGGCTGCATTTTGTCTTTAAAACAAACGCTATGGGGTGGTATGATGCCACCGACGGCTTCTGTTCCTTTTAGCTGACCGCTTACCTCTGTGTGGATGGCTTTTCCGGTTTTACCAGTTTGCCCAGTGGCTCGGCATCTATGTCGATGGATTTTGGAGGCGGAGTGGAGTTGACTGCAATGACAGGGTTCGAGTCCGGTGAAGAATGGTTATAAATAAATAAAGAACAGGCTGAAAACATATTGAAATCACGCAGCTCTACACTTTTTTTAGATTGCTTTTGAAAACAGTATCGGTTGGGTTTAGGGACGGGGGTGGGTGGGTCAGTCAGTCAGTCGACAGCAAGCTGGCCTGATCGGCTGAAGTGTATATTGCACCCTCTGGTACATTTACGCAAGAAGGCGTTTGAGAGAAATTCGAGATCATCAAAAAGCGTGCACCGCGGCCTCTGGTGGATTTGCAAAAACAAAAACTGCGAGCAGACGTACCTCTGGTTACGTATTTTGCTGTCCGCAGAAATGTAGACCTCGGTACGTATCTGCATTGAGCCTGGGTTGCCGAATTTTGTGTTCTGAACAGTGGTTTCTAGTTAATAATACAAACATTGCAGGTCCTGCTGACTATTGCAAATTCCCACATTACGATATCAATGCTGAAAGGATATATTGTGCAGCCCTATAAATTCAACTACAAAGCTAAATCTATCTAAAACATCACGGTTACAGACATACTACAATCCACCTACTTAACAGCAATGAAATGAATATTTAAAGGGATACTTTACGGCCAAAAAATTCAATATGCATTTGGCCATCGAACATGTTTCTCCAACTTAAAAATTAGAGGATTTTTGCTGAAACCATGGTCCTTGATCAGCCATAAAAGGCAAGTCAACGGCTACCAGCACTTTGAGAGTTACAAAGCAGAACAAACCACAAAACATATAGATGAAACAAAATGTTTATTAAAATGATACTTTGTGTTAAATAAAAATATAATAAAAGATCAGTTTTGCTGAAGATTGATGGCTTTTCTTTACAAAACCTTACTGTATCAATGAGGTATTCATTTTGCATTGCCTGCAAAAATTTTTAAGTTAAGTGGTTGCGAACAATTTATATGGGCTGAATTTAAATCAAGTTGACGTTAATAAATTTAATTTGTTTAAATTTAGCCCATATAAATTGTTTGCAACCACCTGCATTAAAAGAATTTAGTAAATCCAATGAATATTTTTTTGTGTGTATATACTGTATATATATAATGTTTTTTTTGTTTTTTTTTTTCACTTTTAAAGTGCCAATTAGCCAGTCATTTGCATTTTATGTATCACCAAGGATGACATTTAAAGCAAAAAAATCTCTGTAATGTTTAATTGAAGAAGAAAAAAAATATTGTATGTGTGAGTAAATAAACAGCATATTTTCATTTTTGGTAAACTATCCCTTGAAAGTCAACATGAAATGAAATCCAACCCCAATTAACTTTTCAAATGCAATTGTAAATTGTAAAAATGTTTGCACAATCCAGTTAATCCTATAAGAATTGCATCATATTTTAATTACATGTCTGTTTTAGGGGGTTGTAAATGGTGTACACAATTTTCTTTTTTTTTAATAATTATTTTTTAGGGATTTTCACCTTTATTTTGATTGCAAAGTAGAGAGTATTGACAGAAAAGAATGGGGAGCAGAGAGAGGGGAAGGATCGGCATAGGACCGCGAGGCGGAATCGAACTCGGGTCGCCGTGAACACCGGAGTGCATGTGTCGACGCACTAACCACTACACCACTGGCGCCGACTGGTGTACACAATTTAATTGGAAATTCAAAATTAATTTCAGCAGTCACTGACATCCTACAGATTTTGACAATTTGCTTAGTTTGCTTTAAATCCTGCACATTTTAAGCAACTATTTCATCCCACATCTTCTCGCTGAACATCCAAACAGGGATTGCAAATGACATTTCATGTTAATTTCATGCAAAACAAGGAACTAGGAATCTATCTATCTTTCTATCTATCTATTTATCTATCTATTTATCTATCTATTTATCTATCTATCTATCTATCTATCTATCTATCTATCTATCTATCTATCTATCTATCTATCTTTCTATCTATCTATCTATCGTAAGATGCTAATGCAGTCTCTGCACGTGTCACCTGGTGTATTGGTGAGGGATTCAGGGATGGCTGAGCTGCCTGCAGTCGATGTGTCGCTGGAGGTGGCCGTGTCTAGTCAGCAGACAGAAGGATGAGCTCGTCAGTGCAGGGATCAAATAGCACGACAGTATCGCCCATCAGACCCTAAATCAACCTGATCTCAGCTATTCGCTAACCACAAATAAAGGGCATCACTAAAGACACTATACTGCAGCCCGCAGCACTAAAAGGGACAAGCACTAGAGAGGAACTCAGATAAGCAAGCTTTTCATGATGCATGCATACTGTATATACATAACATCAGAGGCTTATATAAACAGTCAAACTGCTATGTAGAATTCATTATAAAGGGGTGGTTGCACTAAATTGTACTTTCAACAATATTGTGATATGTCCTTCATTGTTAAGGTGATCTCAATCAGAAGTTTTCAAAGTGAACACATACACAAACATTTAAATACACACATTTTTGGCTGAATGTTTAATTGTGCATGCTCATTTGTACATCTTTAGTAAATATATATAGATCTGCGTTATACATTTTTATATATCTTTTCTATAACTCATTTAGAATTGAAATAGTTTTGTCTTTTAAAGTTATTATAGTATATACCTAACAGTAAATGCTATACAATAGTTCAATTCATTAATTTTCCTTCAGCTTAGTCCCTTATTATAAAATTATTTACATCCAAAATGTTAATGAGATCACAGTGTAATTAAACCGAAGACTATCACTCGTATGGTTTTGAATGGGAAAAAGTGTAAATATGGCGAATGAAGCCCCACCTACTAGTACAGGAGCCAATCATCGATCACTATAGACTGACGTGTGCTTTAACGACAGTTTGTGTGGTCAACAAATGCACTGGAATCTCAGTGAATGCTTGCTTTACAAACATAATATACCCAAATAAAGCTGGAAATCTGTACTTTAAAATGAACCAACAACACTTGAAAACAAAAGTTTCTTTGGTTTTGTAATCTGTATGAAATGAACGCGAGGTACAGTCCATCCTGTCAAACGCACATCACATGACGGCAACTAGTCAAATGCCCACAAACATGTTAACAAAGAGCTGTCATTTCTGGGGGAGATTCACCATCAAGACCAAGTTGTGAATTACTTCAGAACACAGCGAGATCTGACGACGCATTATCCAGAAGATGATAATGTGTAGAACGGCCATTAATGAGGTTGGTGTCGTGATCTCGTTTCTTTCGAGTGCGCATGCACATTAGCTTGGGCAACCTGAAAAAAATGGTGATTTCGTTTGGTTCAAACGTTTAGTAACGAAACTTATGAGACAGTTGTTGTTTAATTTTATTAGTGATTTCAAATATGTAATGTAATTGTAAGTTTGGCAAACAGTTTTGGAGAATTTGATGTTTGCTCATTCAGACAGAATGTCCGAGCATACTGCCCAAGAGGCATTTCAAAGATGGCTGCCGAGTGAAATTACTTACCTTACAGGGACTTTGATTAAACACACTGTAAAAATGCTGGGTTCCGCACAATTCTTTCATGTTGTCCCAACACAAATCATTCATACATTCATTCATACATTCATTTTCCTTCAGCTTAGTCCCTTATTTATCATGGGTTGCCACAGTGAAATGAACCGCCAACTATTCCGGCATATGTTTTACGCAGCGAATACCCATCCAGCCGCAACCCTGGACTGGGAAGCACCCACACTCTCGCATTCACACACTCATACGTTACAGCCAATTTAGTTCATCCAATTCACTTATAGTTGGGGGCGGATTTAACCAATAACAAGGTAAGTGACCACTTAGGGCAGGGGTCACCAAACTTGTTCCTGGAGGGCCGGTGTCCTGCAGATTTTAGCTGCAACCCTAATCAAACACACCTGAACAAGCTAATCAAGGTCTTACTAGGTGTACTTGAAACACACAGGCAGGTGTGTTGAGGCAAGTTGGAGCTAAACCTCCAGGACAGAGATTGGTGACCCCTGACTTCAGGACATCTGGGGGCCCCCAATAAATATCTAAAAGTGCAAATTATACTTACAAACTACATATAACATCGTTTTCTATCATATTTTGCGTCAAACAAATAAAATTTTTACATCATAAATATTATTTAATATACAATAAAACATAATATTATTATAATGACGTAATGTTGTGTAATTATAATATTATAAAATTAAATATCCACCACCCCCAATTCATGGAGCTGTCCAGCAGTCAAATTTATAAAACATATATATTTATTATTTATAGTTGTAAATTCATTTTAAGAAAACTAATCATTAAAAATGTACTGTAGCATTAAGATAAAACATAGAAAAAAGATTGAGTGACATAAAAAAACAGCAAAATAAATTAAATAAAAATAGAAGGAGTGCATTTCAGGACTTGGGCCCAAAATCACTAAATCCGCCTCTGCTTATAGTGCATGTCTTTGGACTGTGGGGGAAACCCATGTGAATATGGGAGAACATTCAAACTCCACACAGAAATGCCAACTGACCCAGCTGGGACTCGAACCAGCGACCTTCTTGTTGTTAGGCGACAGTGCTTAATTGTAACTTTATTGTATTTAAAAAATTTAAGTGGATTGAACATAAGTTGCTCCCAAGAAACCTCAAGAATTGTGTTGATTCAGCTCATTTTAAATAAGTAGTTTGAACAAGCAGCAAAAATATTTTTAGAGTGCATACAAACGCTACTGTTTTACGTTTTTTGACCTTTTCGTTTACCGTATGCACAACTTGCACACAAATTCAACCTCTTACTTGAAGTTCTCCTCAATGGCAGCACAATGCTAATCATCTTCATCTATGCCTGTATTCACAGTACAGTACGTCAAATATGGAACGTGGCGTTGGGCGTCTCGTCCATGTTAGCTTGTTTGCTGTTGTCTGCCTGTCGCAGTAGAAGCAGGTGTCTTCCCTCCGCAAGAGGAATGACCATGTCAGCTCACACTGCGCCAGGGCTGATGGGAGTTTTGGGATTCAGCGTGGGCAGCCCACAGTGAGCACCGCAGCGGGCCAATGCTTCCTGCTCTCAGGCATGCTGATGTTTTATTAAGGTTGCGTCCCTCCCCAGCGCTTCATAATTAAAGCATGGCTGAAGACGCTGTTCCCTAATTCCACTGGTTTATTGTATTTATAAGGTTTGCTAATGAAAAATGGCCTGCATTACCGATAGATGTTTTATTTAGTGTTGCGTCCGAGTGACATGGATGAAAATAATTTACGTCTCAGTCGCTCCATTAGAATTCAGCACAAGATTCACTCAGGGATTTGTGTTCTCTGAGATCGGTTTTGCATTTTCGTAATTATATAAAGCTGTTTATGTAAACTGTTAAACGGGACATATCATGGAAATTAGGGTTTCACATTTCTTTTTTTTTAAATAAAAGACTGTACTGATGTACTTAATAATACAATAATTTAATGCAAAACTTCTTTCCTTCAGGATGATAGTGATGATGTAAAGTTATGGTGTTGATGGTGTCAGAAGAAGTAGAAAGTCAGCTCTGAACATACAGAACAACTTGAGGGTGAGTAAAGGATGACAGCATTTTAATTTGGGGTTTACGTTTAAAAGTGCGGCATTGAAAGGTGATTCTTAAATGTGACTCCGGATTACAAAGCAAGTCGTAAGTGTCCATTTTTTGGAAATTGAGATTTATTTTTTATCTGAAAGGTGAATCTGCTTGTTAAGTGTGACGTCATGCGAAGCGGCTTCCGGGTCCAATCACTATGTCAAACTGTATGGGTAGATTCAACAAATGGTAATAATAAACATTTACAAAACGATGAAATACTTTCAGAAATCATGATCGCGATATATATCCATGCCTAATATCAGATATAAATTGTTAAAATATTGGTGTCTGTGGTGCAGCAAGTCCAGAGACTGTTGTGTACACCATGATTCCATAAAGAAATAACTTTAATGTGTGATATGACTAAAAAGAGGTCATAAACAAATATTTTCTCAATTCAAATAAGTAGCAGCTTGGACCCAGAAACAGTATTCCTTATGTCATGACTTAACAAGTGAATCAATTATATTTCTGTCAATGTAGGGCTTGTTAGGATTGGAAAATATTTGACTGAGATACAACTATGTGAATATCTGGAATCTGAGGGTTAAAACAATTCAAAATGCTGAGAAAATAGCCAAAAAAGGTGTATAAGTTAAGTTCTTAGCAAAGATATTACTAATCAAAAATTGAGTTACAGTTGAAGTCAGAATTATAAGCCCCCCTTTGAATGTTTTTTTCTTTTTTAAATATTTCCCAAATGATGTTTAACAGGGCAAGGAAATTTTCACAGCATGTCTGATAATATCTTTTCTTCTGGAGAAAGTCTTATTTGTTTTATTTCGGCTAGAATAAAAGCAGTTATTTATTTTTTAAACACCATTTTAAGGACAAAATTATTAGCCCCTTTAAGCTATATTTTTTTCGATTGTCTACAGAACAAACCATCATTATACAATAACTTGTCTAATTACCCTAACCTGCCTATTTAAGCCTTTAAATGTCACTTTAAGCTGTATAGAAGTGTATCTAGTCAAATATTATTCACAGTCATCATGGCAAAGATAAAATAAATCAGTTATTAGAAATGAGTTATTAAAACTATTATGTTTAGAAATGTGTTGAAAAAAATCTGCTCTCCGTTAAACAGAAATTGGGGGAAAAATAAACAGGGGGGCTAATAATTCTGACTTCAACTGTATGTATGTATATATATATATATATATATATATATATATATATATATATATATATATATATATATATATATATATATATATATATATATATATACATATATATATATATACATATATATTGGATATAGTTTTGGTAGGAAATGTACTAAATATTTTCATGGAACCTTATGTGATTTTTGACAAAAGAAAAAAGGTAACACTTTACAATAAGGTTGTATTAGTTAATGTTAATTAATGCATTTACTAACGTGAAAAAACTATGAGCAATACATTTATTGCAGTATTTGTTCATGTTAGTTAACATTAATTAATGAAAATACAGTTGTTCATTGTTAGTTCATGTCAACAAATGTGAATTTGAATGTTAATAATACATTAGTAAACAATTTAAGTATGATTAATACATGCTGTACAAGTGTTGTTCACTGTTATATTAACTAATGAAACCTTATTGTAAAGTCTGACCAATAAAAATATTATTTTGATTTTATTAACAGTTGGCTATTGCCAAAAAATACCATGCAACATGAGACTGGTTTTGTGGTCCTATAGGTCACATTAGATAAACTGAGAATTACTTAGAAATCAGGATTCTCCCATGATTCTGAATAGACAGTTTATTCAAATAAATTCTAACTACTTTATAAAATAATTTACTAGAGGTTCTGACAAATATTATTTATTTTATCTTTAAATAAAATGTTACTTTTTCTGTTGCTTACTCTATTATCATACAATTGAATCTTTTTTTTTTAAATCCTGTTTTGGATAATGCTTTAATAACTCATTCATAAAGAATCATCAGTAAATGAATTAGCATTTTTAAAGATTTTTAAAATCATTATTCAGTGTCAAAAAATGATAATAGCCAACTATGAATTGTTAACCAAATACTGTTGTGAAATTTTGAAAGTTTGTAATTCAGATGTTATACTGGTTGTAGAGACTGCGGCAATACAGGCGTTCTCTGAGTCAAACAGTTTTTAATGTACTGCTATGCATATGCTTAGTTTAAATGATAGAAGTCTGAAAGTCCCTGCTAAATAAAAGTATTAATGTTAAGAGTCTAAAATTGTACTTAAGAGTCACAAAAAGGTGGTAGCAATAATGAGAAACTATATTACTTGGTGTAAAAAGCTATAAAAGTAGAGCTTGCATTCACATTATTGTATGATATATTTTAATTTAATTAATCCGGTTGTCATTTAGGGCAACACGGTGGCTCAGTGGTTAGCACTGTCACCTCACAGCAAGTAGATCACTGGTTCGAGTCCCGGCTGGGTCAGTTGGTATTTTCTATGTGGAGTGCATGTTCTCCCCGTGTTGGTGTGGGTTTTCTCACGGGTGCTCCGGTTTCCCCCACAATCCAAAGACATGCGGTATAGGTGAATTGGGTAGACTAAATTGGCTGTAGTGTATGTGTGTGAATGAGTGTGTATGGATGTTTCCCAGTACTGGGTTGCAGCAGGAAGGGCATATGCTGTGTAAAACATATGCTGGATAAGTTAGCAGTTTATTCCACTGTGGTGACCCCTGATGAATAAAGGGACTAAGCCAAAGAAAAATGAATAAATGTTGTCATTTAATCTCATATACCAGTATTTGAGCTAAAAATGATGATTTCTCATTATATGTGAATGGAGTCTTATTGATTCCATTCACACATAATGATCAGGGAGGTATTATCATCCATTGCCTTTTAACAGCCTACTAATCAAATTAGTGCCTTGCAGTGCAGTCATGCTTTCTAGCAAAAGAGTGTATTTGTTGCTTGTGTGTGTGAGAGCACGAGGAACTCAGTCCAGGGCCAATGAGCAGGGAACGGGTAACAGGAGGGCAGGCATATGGCCACGGGGGGTTAACGTGAGAGCTGGAGCACGGAAAGATTTCTCTCGTCCACCCCCCCCCCCCATCTGCCATCTGCCACTAAACCAGACCAGAACCAAAAGAAAAACACAAGCAGAGAGTGACCCAATCCACACTCCCCACATTAGAACTCAACAGAAACAATGAAAGAATGTTTGTTGCGAGGTTTGTGAATTAATGGCTCTGTTCCAAAATCTAGTAAGCTGACTATTTAAGGCACCATAAGTGTGCTCCGGCTGCTTAAAAAGGTAGGCAGCATGAGTGTGCCGCCTTCTAAGTAAACTTCCTTTGGACAGATTCTAAGGCAGTATGTCAGAGAAAGTAATGCCAAAAAAATTGTGACAGTCTGTCCAAGATGGTGGATCAAGAGTGAGAAATGCTTTTTATTCATGTGCAAGGTGCATTACAAATTTCAGTGTAAATCAGCCGATTTGAATATTATCACTCGATTAAATGGGTGTTATCAGTGGTTACCAGCTGATAGATATGAGCCAGTAGGGGCTTTCTGTGCCTACTAGTATCATCCATCCACATGGTTAATCACATACGGCTGCAGCTGGAATTTAAAGAGACTTATTTATAGTATTTATTCAATTTCCCATTAATTGTATTTTATTAACGTCTACCTCAACCCTAAGCCCAACTGTCACAGTAATGTAAAAACAGATCTGGATCTGGAGTCTTCTCTATTAGCATAGCTGATTACCCATGTGGATAGATGATAACAGACTTCCGAACCTACTAGTAGGCACAGAAGGCCCCTACTGGCCCATATCTATCAACTGATAACCACTGATAAAGCTCATTCAATCGAGTGATAACATTCAAATCGGGTGTGTAAATAGTTCTAGTATAGTGTTCACACTGACTATTTCAAAAAAGAAAGAGGACACCTTTTATACCTGGATAATACACTTATTTTAAAAATTAAATCGTGAAATGTTGGACACTTCATGCGCTGAACTCTCACAGCTTTTATTGGGTTTTTTTATCAACTGGTGGTTGACTGAAGGACGTCATCGGACGTGTATAAAATGTCTATTTAAATTAAAAAGAGCTGTTACAAAGCCCTTTAACAAAAAACTTCATTTTCACTTAATTTTTCCCCTTTATCTGGCAACACAAGTCAAGTGAAGTTGAGTTTTATTGTCATTCCGTTGCATGTGTGAACATAGAGGAACGAAATGTTTCATCTCCCAGGACAGCGGTGCTACATAATTAGTCATGAATACAAACCAACATAGGCTCATTCTGAAAACGCAGCCCTATATACGTTTCTGGAGATTGCGAATATGTAGCCAGTGCTATGTATGGCTGCATTTCATTTTTAAAACGAACGCTACGGGCGGTATGACGTCATTTCTTTTTCGTGCTTACCAGCTGACTGCTTACCTCCGTAAGGATGGTTTCCCGGCTGTTACCAGTTTGTCCAGTTAGCTTACTACGTACTGTCGGAGGACTTGAGATGCAAAAAAAGAAAGGTTCCAGAAAGCAGGTAGGACAAAAACAGAATACAAAAAATTAAATAAACGAGTAAATAACAGGATGAGAATGTGGTAAAATCTGAAAACCGGTAAAAATCAGGCAAGGGCATTTCTTTTTCTGAATTGCTTTTTAAAACTGTCGGTTGGGTTTAAGGAAGTGGATGGGCGGGTCAATCAATAAAATTGGTTGGGTTTAGGGAAGGAGGAGGGTGGGTCAGACGATCGGTCAGTCAGTCAGTCAAACAGTCAGTCGACAGCGGCCTCTGGTGGATTTACGAGAGAACAGCAGGCGCGAATGGCACTCGCGAGAGAAATTTGAGATCTCAAAAAGCATACACAGTGGCCTCTCGTGGATTTGCGAAAACAAAAATAAACGTACCTCCTGGGACGTATTTTCAGAATGAGCCTGTGTTGATACAAACTCAACACTGGACATAAGAGCTATTTTAAAAAACCTACGCATAACTAACATATACTATAATATACTCATCTATACACATAAGACAGGATATACAAGTACTTTTACGTGAGACTTAATCAGTGGTGTAAAGTACTTGAGTAAATGGACTTCGTTACTTTACTTAAGTATTTGTTTGGCTACTTTGTACTTGTACTGAGTATCAAAAATATAAGCAACTTTTACTCTTTACTTGACTACTTTTTTGATTGAATATATGTACTTTTTACTCCACTATATTTGAACGGATGCTTACCGTTACTCATTACATTGTGATTGTGCACGACAAGTCGGCATCTTTATCTACCACAGCTAATTTGTTGGGCGGATGAGGCGATATCGCCATCTGCAGGGTGCTGAAGGTACTGTATGCTATTTATGAGCTAAATCATGTGAACGTGAATTAGCAGCTTGCCTAATACCAGGGCTGCGTCCGAAACCGCCTACTACTCAGTAGGTACTGCATTTGAATTTAAACGTACTACTCGGCCGTTAGAAAAGTACGTTCTATACAGTATGAATGTGAGCAGTATGAATGGAATTCGGACGTACTACATCCGCCATTTTGTCATGGTCACGTGACCTACCTGCGTCAGTTGCGTCGCTTCACGTTCATTCATAAATTCTCTCGCGGGGCATCATGGGATTGTGCAGCGTCCATGGGATGCGCACTTCAGAATCTCGCCGGAAGTAGTAAGTCATCCGGGTACTTCTCGCATACTGATTTTCGAATTCTATGAATTCGGACATACTACTCGGCTCGTATACTGATTTTAGCGTACTGTATAGTATGGAAGTATGCGATTTCGGACGCAGCCCATGTGTTTAATTAGCAACATGGCTGCAGCCAGCGATGAAGCCGAAGCTTGAATTTATATGTAGTTTACTAAGTTGAAAAATAACAGTGCTCCTCTTTGTTTAATTTTAATACAGAGAAAACATAATTAATCAATTGAAAAACTACTCAAAATAAAAATATTGCCCCCCTCTGATACTGAGAGATGAATCACATCAAAGTCAGCTCTGATTTTTTTTTACTACGTTTTACTACTTTTTTTTTTTTTTTTTTTGTGCCTTTTTTGAACATTTGAGTTTGACTGAGACTTTTTGTTCTATTTTTAAAATATATGTTGTTCTGCCATTTTGAAACATTAAGGTGTTAAATTTAATTTATATATTAGGAAAATTAAACCTTTCTTGGTGTTCTTTGAGCCTACATTCAGTATGAGTAAAATACTTAAGTTCTTTTAAAATCGGATACTTTAATACTTTTACTCAAGTCTTATTGGAATTGGTGACTTGTAACTTGTAATGGTGTAATTTTTACAGTAAGGTATCTGTACTTTTACTCAAGTATGGTTTTCAGGTACTCTTTACACCTCTGGACTGAATGTATGTTGTAGGGTTGCCAGTCCTACATATTGCAATACCCCACTGTTACATAACATTGATGACTCAATTTATCAGAACATAACCTTAAGTGGCCTACAGTATAATAAGTTCCTGTTAATAAGACCGGTGATGTGCAACAGCAGGGCATCGACTGCAAAGAGCATACCTAAATGATATTTAAATGATTATTTAAGGATTGCTTTAATATTTTGGCATGATAGAGTGAAAAAGAAACATCCATGATTGAAAAAAGTGCATCCTTTACATTGTTAAAAAAGGGTTAAGCTCAGTACGCTTCGAAAAAATAATATGCTAAATTAAGCTTGATCCAGTTAATGGGCATGCACAGTCTACACCAGTCCAAACAAGCTGACCAAAAATCAAATATAAATGCAGAACTTAGATTCCTACATTTAATTCAATTCAATCCTTTTCATTGTTATACCATCTCCTGTGTGCTTGATGTGAGGAGTGACTGTTAAATGTTCCTGCCTATTTGGATCAGTCAGTCACTTATGGTTAGCATGCTGTCTGGCTGGCGCCTATGTAGGCTGTAGACAGTAAGGAGGTTTGGTTTTGGAACAGAGCCAGTTCCTTGCAGTAATTATGAATAATTTCAACTTTATTACGCACAGTTTGCTCACTAAATCTTCTAGATGCTTCTCCCCATGCACCGCCTCAGAAGCTTGGGCAAGAAGATGTGCAATAACATTGCCCTTGCTGGATAAATGCGTAAGGGTTATTTTTAGTGTGATGGGAGGCCCACAAGATTAATAAACATTCATCATCCATTTCCTCCAAACTCCTGCTCTCTGTCTTTCTCTATTGCATTCCCTCTCTCTCTCTCTTTCACTCTGTTTTCCTCTCTGTCTTCTCCTTTAGGACAGTGAGAGCTTTCCATCACCGTTTCCGAACGTACTATCCAAGAAAGAGGAATGGAATGAACGCTACTTCCATATTTTATTCTTCATCCTCTCACACAGTAAAATTGGATAAGAAAAAGAAGTAATGAAAAAATGATACTGGATAGAAGTAGGGTTCAATTCCAGGACTGTTTGGAGATCATTTTTGGTAATGATGTCTTGATTTCCCCCTGAAGCGCGTATGCTGATAACCTTCCCATTTCCCCATGATGAGTGCAGAGGTCACCTCTGCTGCAGTCCTGCTGTAGAGCAGCTACATGAGCAACACTTTCACACTTACTCTGCCCAATAACTCAGGCTCTGAGTTACAACATTGTTTTCTACTAAAAAAAGGGCTGGGCTGATTTTATTTATTCATTCATTCATTCATTCATTCATTCATTTTCCTTCCGCTTAGTCTCTATTTCAGAGGTCGCCACAGCGGAATAAACCACCAACTGTTCTGGCACATGTTTTACACAGTGGATGCCCTTCCAGCCGCAACCAAGTACTGGGAAACCCATATTCATAACCCATACAATCATTCACACACACTCATACACTACGGTCAATTTAGTTGATTTAATTCACCTATACCGCATGTCTTTGGACTTGTGGGGGAAACCGGAGCACCTGGAGAAAACCCACACCAACACAGGGAGAGCATGCAAACTCCACACAGAAATGCCTCCTGGTCCAGCTGGGACTCACAGCAAGAAGGTCACTGGTTTAAGGCGGCAGTGCTAACCACTGAGCCACCGTACGATTTTATCGAAATGGAATCTCAAATGCAGAATAAGCAAAGCTGCAATTGTCATGCACACCTTGTCAAAAAAGCACGGCTCTGTGATCAGTAGTAAATGTGTTTCATAGGGCTAGATTGTACTCTCATAAGGAGACTCCAAGCACTCACATCGAAACCCAGCAAATCATCATAGCATTGCATTATACACAGAAGGTTTAACGGCTTTCATTGACTTAGCGTGACTCATAGCAAAGTCCCTTTAAGGCAAGTCATTTTACTCGGCCGCCATCTTTGAAATGCCTCTTGGGCATTCTGATTGAACGGGGAAACATCAAATTCTCCAAAAATGCTTGCCAAGCTTACGATTAAATTTCATTTTCTGGTCCAAGCCCCTCGCCCAGAGAATCGTCAGTCTATATCGATCGCTGATTGGCTTCTGGACTAGTGGGCAGGGCTTCATTCGCCATATTGGCCATTACACTTTTCCCCATTCAAAACTATACGAGTGACATGTTTTGTGTATTCTATAGTCTTTGCTAATAATCACACGTCTATGGAATCATCTCACAGAAAGATTTATTTCAAACACTCCACTGAAGTTATGAAGTAAGTTTGGAGTAAAAACATATTATACGTGGTAATTTCAGGTGCAGCTTTTACTACACAGTACTACACAGACTGCTGTCATATGATTATCTAAATGCCATTGTCGTACAATTAAAAGTTTGATATTGAAACAGATTTTTGCATAGCTTCTCCGTGTTAAAATCAGGATTCAAAATGTACGTTTTTAAAAGTGATAACATTGTTTCTGCATAAACTACAAAAAAACATGATTTTCTGATAGATTGTGACATCATGTGCATGTGTATTACACTGAAAAAAAATACATGGGTTTACATGGGTTGAATTTAAACAAATTAAATTTAGTAGTGTTCAACATAATTTGTTTAAATTCAGCCCAAATAAATAATTATTAAAAAAAAAAAAAAAAGTAAATCCAAGGAATTATCATTGAATAATTTTTTTCAGTGTACTTGTTGAGTCTATAGGTAAGTGTGTATATTCTACAACCAAATCAACAATGGAGGACTACATGATCAAATGCATGGAGGTGCATAAAATTATTTTAAAGGGTCATGATAAACTAAAGGCTCACAGCAAGAAGGTCACCGATTTCAGTTGGCATTTCTGTGTGGAGTCTGCATGTTCTCCCCGTGTTGGCGTGGGTTTCCTCCGGGTGCTCCGGTTTCCCCCACAAGACATGCGCTATAGGTGAATTGGGTAAGCTAAATTGGCCGTAGTGTATGTGTGGGAATGAGAGTGTATGGGTGTTTCCCAGTGATGGGTTGCAGCTGGAAGGGCATACGCTGTGTAAAACATATGCTGGATAAGTTGGCGGGTTATTCCGCTGTGGAGACCCCTGATTAATAAAGGGACTAAGCTGAAAAGAAAATGAATGAATGAATGATAAACTAAAATAATGCTAAAAATTATACTGCCATTGCAGGAAAAAATTTACTAAAATATAATCAAGATCTAAAATACATACAATTTTAAAGTCATTTCAAATAGTAAAATATTTCACAACATTACTGTTTTATTCATGATCAGATAAAAGCTATGTGCGGCATGGTGGCTCAGTGGTTAACAAGAAGGTCGCTAGTTCACCTGCATGTCCATTAACTGGACCAAGCTTAATTTAGTATATTATTTTTTTGTAATTATGGAAATGATGGGCGACACGGTGACTCAGTGGTTAGCCCGGTTGCCTCACAGCAAGACGTTCGCTGGTTCGAGCCCTGGCTGGGCCAGTTGGCATTTCTGTGTGGAGTTTGCATGTTCTTCCCGTGTTCGCATGGATTTCCTCTGGGTGCTCCCGTTTCCCCCACAGTCCAAAGACATGTGATATATGTCTGTCTGGAAGGGCATCCGCCACATAAAATATATGGCAGAGTAACTGGTGGTTCATTCTGCTGTGGCGACCCCTGATAATTCAGCAACTAAGCCAAAGGATAATGAATTTGGGCATGCAGTAAAGGGCTTTGTTCAAAAACTGAATTTTCAACGGGGGTGTTAACTACAAACCATGTAGACAACAAAAATTTGATCTCTGGATATACACTAGTCATTGCCAATAATGCATAATATATTCAGATGGTCTGAACGATATGGTGATTTTCTGTGTGTGTGTTTGAGGCTCAGATTAGCTTTAATCCTGGGGTCTTGTAAGCAAAAGAAAGATCTGACTCATGTTTCATAATCGGACTATTCAGATTGTCCTGCGAGAGTCCTTGGCGAGTGTCAGAATGTTTCCTTATTCAGCAGGATGAATAAACATGTCACTGTTCAATAGGTTATGGATGATAAAATGAAACCAAAATTCTTCTGAGGGTCTAAAAATATAAGAAGTGACCATGAAACTTTTAGTACAGGACAAGATCTTCCTGTAAAAGCAAACACATCACTATTCTATTTTAGAAACGATCACACATAACTCTCTAGAGAAAACCTCTCTCGCACATCATTAAGCATACATAAAACATTACTTTTTTGCAGACAAATGTTGACAGACCTTACAAAATCTGCATGGCATGCTGTGGAAGATTATTTCCCCCTCTCCAAACATTCCCAGCCCTTTTTGTGAAGGTGATTAAATATTGTCAGCTTGGCAATGATTGAAAAAAATGATATCACAAACTACAAAATCAGGCCATTCTGACAGGGCCTAATAATATTGAATTATGGAGATATTTCGACATATTACTTTGAGTGAAATAATGTATTAGTGTGTCTTCTGCATGTGTGTTTGATGGCAGGCAGAGGGACCCTGAGGGAGACTGAGAGTCCACAGCTCCACACACACACAATGTGATAAATTGCTCTCACTCCAGTGAGTGTTGTTCACTGGTCAGAGTTTAGAAGAAAAGCTTCTCAAACCCAAAGCACTCTGACAGTCCCACAGTACAGTTATGGTTTCAAATGGTAATATTACCACATGCCATGCAGACAAAATGAAAAATAATTTCTCTTAAACATTTATTTCTCTTATTATTATTATTATTATTATTATTATTATTATTATAATATACACTCACCGGCCATTTTATTAGGTACACCTTAGTAGTACCTGGTTGGACCCACTTTTACCTTCAGAACTGCCTTAATCCTTCATGGCATAGATTCAACAAGGTACTGGAAATATTCCTTAGATTTTAATCCATATTGACATGATAGCATCACGCAGTTGCTGCAGATTTGTCGGCTGCACATCCATGATGGGAATCTCCCGTTCCACCACGTCCCAAAGGTGCTCTATTGGGTTGAGTTCTGGTAACGGTGCAGGCCATTTGAGTACAGTGAACTCATTGTCATGTTTAAGAAACCAGTCTGAGATGATGCGCGCTTTATGACATGGTGTGTTATCCTGCTGGAAGTGTGGTCATAAAGCGATGGACATGGTCAGCAACAATACTCAGGTAGGCTGTGGTGTTGACACGATGCTTAATTTGTACTAATGAGCCCAAAGTGTCAAGAAAATATCCCCCACACCATTACACCACCACCACCAGCCTGAACCGTTGATACAAGGTAGGATGGATCCAATCTTTCATGGTGTTGACACCAAATTCTGACCCTACCATCTGAATGTCGCCGCAGAAATCGAGACTCATCAGACCAGGCAACGTTTTTCCAATCTTCAATTGTCCAATTTTGGTGAGCCTGTGCGAATTGTAGCCACAGTTTCTTGTTCTTAGCTGACAGGAGTGGCACCCGGTGTGGTTTCCTGCTGCTGTAGCCCATCCGCCTCAAGGTTGGGCGTGTTGTGTGTTCAGAGATGCTCTTCTGCATACCTCAGTTGTAACGAGTAGTTATTTGAGTTACTGTTGCCTTTCTATCAGCTCGAACCAGTCTGGCCATTCTCCTCTGACCTTTGGCAAGGCTGGATATTTTCTCTTTTTCGTAAACCCTAGAGATGCTTGTGCGTGAAAATCCCAGTAGATCAGCAGTTTCTGACATACTCTGACCAGCCCATCTTGCACCAACAACCATGCCACGTTCAAAGTCACTTAAATCACCTTTCTTCCCAATTGTGATGCTCGGTTTGAACTGCAGCAGATCGTCTTGATCATGTCTACATGTCTAAATGCATTGAGTTGCTGCTATGTGATTGGCTAATTAGAAATTTGCGTCAACAAGCAGTTGGACAGGTGTACATAATAAAGTGGCCGGCGAGTGTATATAGTTGAAGGCAAAATAATTATTTTTATTTTTTTTTATAAAGTTTTCCTTTGATTTTTTAAAAATAATTTTTAGACTCAATATTATTAGCCGCCTCGGGAAATTATTATTTTTATATCTACAGAATTATTTGTATATCTACAGAACAAGCCACTAACTTGCCTAATTAATCTAACTTGCCTAGTTAACCTTATTAACCTAGTTAGACCTTAAAATGCACTTTAAGCTGAATAATAAAATATTCAAAATACATTTTTATATAAATATTTTGTAATATTATCATTAAATTAGTTTTTGAAGCTAAGTTCTTAAAAATGTGTGGAAAAATATCTTTTTTGAACAACACTTGAAATATATCTTTGGTGGTGACTGGTGGTGGATAAGGAGATTCCCCTAAAAAGTGTGTAAAGCGCTTTGAGTGTCCAGAAAAGCACTATATAAATGTAATGAATTATTATTATTATTATATTTTTTAATGTATTACAATTTTACAATAGGGCTAATAATTTTGCCTTCAAATGTGTATGTATATATCGCTAATTGGGTGGTAATTGGGTCTGTGCTGATATCATGGTATTTTGTGGTACTTCTATGCAGTTCTGTAATATTGAAAATAATAATTTTCTAGTTTATCTATCAACTACCAAAACTATACTTTACTACTTCAAGACTGGTCAGTTTTATCTACACAACACATAATCTCTAAGACTACTCTACTGACTTTAAAGCATCTCTAACCTGTAAAGGTGTCTAGAGATGCTGATGGATCTGGAGTCTGAGGGACTGAGATTGGCTGGACAGAACCTTTGGTTATCGTTGTTGAGTCTGAGGTCAGCTGGACTATGGATGGTGATATAGATGTAGTTATCAGCACTGGTGCAGTTGCTGGATCAAGAGTAACTGCTAGTGTTGGCACTGAGGATGAAGAACAATATTACAGCCAGTTGAGAACAAATGTAAATACACAATAATGTTCTTTTTTTCTTCTGCCTTTAATGCTTAATTGTTAACTTGGGTAACACTTTAAAATAATGGTCCATTAGTTAATGTTAGTTAACGTATTTACGAACATTAACAAACTATTAGTAATACATTTGTTATGGTATTTATTGATCTTAGTTAATGTTAGGTAATGTTGTTTAAGTTAAATAACGTTAGTTCAATTTAACTCATGATGCATTAACTAATGTTAACAAACACAAGTTTAGATTTTAATAATGCATTAGTTAATATTGAACGAAGGATTAATTAATGCTTTACAAGATTGATACTTAGTCAATGTTAGTAAATACAATAACTTAAAGGAAAGTAAAACTTGTGCTGAAGTAAAAAACTGGAATATGAAAACTAGAATATGAAGTCAGAAAATTATTACATCACTACTCTTGTTTTAAAATAAATACATAAATAATTTATTCTTATATCAAGCCGTTTTTTTTAAATTATTTAAATAAAGGTGTAAAGTGATTTTATTTTTAGATTCAGATAGTTCTATCGCCCTTTGACTTGTCCCAGAAGTCCCCATTTACTAATTTCATGGGATTGTGTTATTATACATTTAGAATACATTTAGGATCTCTGTCATTTTCATATATAAAAAAAGACTTGTTCCCTATATTATTTTTGCTGAATATGGTCAAACAATTCTACACAGTTCCTTCATGTTGTCCCAACACAAATCGATTAAGTTAACGTAATTCTTTTTACAAATTTAAGTGGATTGAACAATAAAAACTTAAGAGTTTCATTGTTTCAATTCAATTTAACACTTTGACTGCCCCTCTACGAAACGGTTGACCATGTTTTTACTGTTTCAAATAATGACTGTTAAAGTCATTTAAAGAATGACTGATTTTAATAATGGTTTACACACACAGCATTGTTGCAAAAAAAAAAAAAAACATCCCGTTACACTTCTACACTTGATTTTGGTTTTATTGTAGAAAAAAAACAAAGCATGTTAAATGAGAATCTGCAATATTTTATGGCATACTTCAAAAATAAAGTTGATTTGGTATTCAAAAAAAGTTTTATTTTGAATATTTTTTTAATAAATTGGTCTGACACTTCATATTTTCAGATTTTTCATAGTATATGTATTAAGTCCGGTACTTTTACCATAAACCGACATATCAACCATTTGGTAGAGGCAGATAATTTAGAAATTATGTGATGAGTTTTTTTTTTTTTTAAAGCATTGATTAAAGGGTTTAAGTTAATTTTGAAAGCGTATGAAATGCAAAAACCACTCAGAATGCAACTAGAACACCAATGTAGCAAATATCTGGTTCATAAGAATATATTATTAACCTATTATTAATAAAACTGTGGTAAAATCAGATCACTAAGCCCAATGGTCTCAAATTCAATTCCTGGAGGGCCGCAGCTCTGCGTAGTTTAGCTCCAACCACCTCCAACTCACCCCTGCTAAATAGTCTTTAGTAGTCTTGCACACCTTGATTAGTTGGAACAGCTGTGTTTGATTAGGGTTGGAGCAAAACTGTGCAGAGCTGTGGCTCGCCAGGTATTGAGTTTGACACCTTTGACTTCGACAAAGTGAGTAGTATTTGGTCACGCTAAACAGCTTTTGAGATGATCATGAATCACATATGAGCAATTCCAGCGTTGTGGATGTGACATTTGCAGTAAAAACTAAAAAACATAAATTCACATAGAAAGTATATGTTAACATTATACTGAAACATCTGTTTATATTTTCCAAAACTACTAACCATAGAGTTATGGGTTCAGAAAAATGTATCTCTGTATACATTTTTTATACATTAATTGAGGGAAATAAATCTGTGTTATGGATGTGACTCAAAAAGTCTGCAAGTTTACAGTATACAACATGCTTTGTAGAAATTCTGTGAATTAAACTGCTCAAGCCAAACGAAATAATGTTAATTAAAAAGATAAGAGTTGGCTCTCTATAGAACAAACATGATTTATTTTATTTTACATTTGCATTTATGAGGAAAAAGCTTCGTTATGGATGTGACAGATGTGAAATTGCCACTTTTGTGACTTTGGTAAATCAAATATAAACATTGTTGAGTATTTTTATAGTACTGCAAAATACAAGCCTACACAAAAAAAAAAAAAACTCAGAAAGGGATTTGCTATTTTGGTAAAAACTCAAATTTTTTACGGCAATGTTGACATTTGCATGGAATTGCTCATATGACATTTTCCCCCATCAAAATCACCATTTAGATGCAAGACTAATATCTGCCTCGCTAAAAACCTAAAGGCCTCACCTCCAAGCCGAAAAACAAAACACAGCGTACACCTTTAAGAAAAAGACTCCCCTATATTCCTCAAGAGATCCGTCATCACCTCAGATTTCCAACAAAACAGCATTAGACCACCACAAGCGGCCCAAACTGAGCCCGAATCTCCCATAACCTTCAATGCACCCTCATACATCACTAGCCAGCATTAAAACGCTTTGAGCTTTACATCACATGAAACATTTATGAAGCAGAAAACTGTGGAAAAAAAACATGCATCACACCATCAGGACTTCACAGTGACAGTTAAGGGATGGATCAGAACTGACGTCTTGTTAACGGCATGAAATAAAGAGGCCAAAAAGAGTGATGGCAGCCAGAGCGAAAACATGAAAAACCGCAGTCAGCGAATTCCATTAGCATGCCACTTACTGCCAGACGTTCCCGACGCTTCACCTGCAAACAGAAAAAGAGAAGGAGATGAAACAAAAAAATGAGAGGCTTTTACTCGTTTATTTTCCAACAACAACAAAAAAAATCTCATGGGTGTGTTTTATTTATTCCTCAACTACTTTGGAGCACATCTGAGAGTCAAAAGATAAAGAAACCCGCTTCGCTTTCGCAGGCAGTGAACGTATACAGTTGTGATGAACTGTAAATTCCTTCTACTCGATATGCCTGTCTTTTATTGCAAAGTTTATTTGAAAGCTTTGTGCTATTCTACTTTCTTCAGCGAGTGCCCCAGTTTTCTGCACAGTGCGTAAATCATAAGTGTGTGTGTGTGTGTCTGACTATAGCAGGTGCCTCATTCGTACAAATATTCGGGGAGCCGTTCGGGGTGGGCAGGTACGAGCCGGGCTTCCAGGACTTGGCTTTAAATCCTCTTTCGCAGACCAAACAGTCTTGTCCCGTAGTGTTGTGCTCGCAGTCGCACTGAAGCGTCCCGTCACGGAGGGAGCACTGGCCGGCATGGAGGTTACACTTACACCTGTGTGAAAAAAAACAAAACAAGAACGGTGGGCAATTAGCACACTTGTTATATCTGAGCCACAGGCAAGGGCAAAAGCTGCACCACCGAGGACGATTCCCACCTTTTATTTGGTAGGGTCACCCGAGGAAGCTCATTAGCTCACCTACTTGGCTCAAGAAATCCACTAGGCTAATTAGCGGAGTCAGAAAACGTAGCACAGGGCTAAAAGCAGTACCTGTGGGGAATATTGGGGATTGTGAAGCTCTTTGTATTTTGGTTGATTTGTATGTACTGTATAGAGGTGACGGGGATCATTCTGGTGTTTCTTATGGGCAAAATGTTGGCTGGTGTGGAGAACATTTGAGATTTAAAGAGGGATTTGAGGTCAGCAGGTTGTTGGACTTCTTTGCATAAGCTGTTATTGGAGATTTTACTTACAGCTTAATCACAATGCTGAACTTGTGAACTGCAATAAATCATACATCATATTTTATTAAAATTTTATTGGAACAAGATAAATGCACTTGGACTCTGTGTTCGATATTTGGACCAAGAATATATATTTAATATGACTTTTTTAAAGTCTAAGTTACAGAATCAAGTTTGCAAATCTGATGAAAAAATAGGGAATATAGAATATCATAATATTTAATGTTTAATTATTACTAAATATAAAAAGATTAAGAAAAAACATATAATTTATATTGAAACATTTATTCATTCATTTTCTTTTCGGCTTAGTCCCGTTATTAATCTGGGGTCGCCACAGCAGAATGAACCGCCAACTTATCCAGCATATGTTTTACGCAGCGGATGCCCTTCCAGCTGCAACCCATCACTGGGGAACACCCATATACTCACACAGCTTACCCGATTCACCTGTACCACATGTCTTTGGACTTGTGGGGGAAACCGGAGCACCCGGAGGAAACCCACGCCAACGCGGGGAGAACATGCAAACTCCACACAGAAATGCCAACTGACCCAGCTGGGGCTTAAACCAGCAACCTTCTTGCTGTGAAGCGACAGCACTACCTACTGTGCCACCGCGTCGCCCTTATATTGAAACAAATTATTTCTTATTATTTTTATTTAAGGGTGAATAACTATAATTACTAATACTAAAATAATAATCAATTATTCATTCACTTTCCTTCAGCTTAGTCCCTTATTTATCAGGGGTCGCAACAGCAGAATAAACTGCCAACTATTCCAGCATATGTTATACGCAAATGCCCTTCCAGCCGCAACTCACTACCGGGAAACATCCATACACACTCTTTCACACACACACACACACACTCATACACTATGACCAATTTAGTTTATCCAATTCACCTATAGCGCAACACGCCAACACGGGGATGCAAACTCCACACAGAAATGCCAACTGGATTTACATTCTGGATTCGGACAAGCGTCCTTCTTGCTGTGAGGCGACAGTGCTAACCAGTGAGCCACCGTATGTGCCACTAATAATCAATTAAATATAAATATTACAAAAAAAAAACAAATACAATGGCAAAAGCACATAATATAATTTGTAGTACTTAAAATAAAATAGCAACGATGAATTTAGAAATTTAATAAGCTTATTCAACTTATTGATATTTGAATACAAATTAATGATTAATGGTACACTTTGTATAATTATTACATAATTATTACTTTTTATATAAACATATATATATATATTTTAACAATCTAAAATTCAGGTAATATATTTGCCAAATTTTACAATAAAATAAAATACATAAAAAAAAAACTATTCAGTATATTTTTATTTTAATATTATATACATACTAAAATTCTGTTGTAGAACTAATGCATAGCAGTATATTTTCAGTGGTCACCACAGTGGAACTATTCACAGTGGAACTATTTCGGAATATGTTTTACACAGCGGATGCCCTTCCAGCCGCAACCCAGCACTGGGAAACACCCATAAACACTCATTCACATACACTCATACACTACGGCCAATTTAGTTTATCCAATTCACCTAAAGCGCATGTCTTTGGACTTTGGAAACCGGAGCACCCGGAGAAAACCCATGCCAACACGGGGAGAACATGCAAACTCCACAGAGAAATGCCAACTGACCCAGCCGGGAATGAACCAGCATAATTCATGCTGTGCAGCGACAGTGCTAACCACTGAGCCACCATGCCACCAGCAGTACATTTTTATTTTATTATTTCTTATTTTGACGTTGTATTTTTTGTTTTTTATTTACTTTTTTTCTTAACAAGATGCATGAAGGCAGCATGGTGGCTCAGTGGTTAGCACTGTCACCTCAAAGCAAGAAAGTCACTGGTTCGAGTTCTGGCTGGGTCAGTTGGCATTTCTCTGTGGAGTTTCCATGTTCTCCCCGTGTTTGTGTGGGTTTCCTCCGGGTGCTCCGGTTTCCCCCACAGTCCAAAGACATGCGCTATAGGTGAACTGGATCAACTAAATTGGCTGTAGTGTATGAGTGTGTGTGTGAATGAGAGAGTGTATGGGTGTTTCCCATTACTGGGTTGCAGCTGGAAGGGCATTCTCTGCATAAAACATATGCTGGAATAGTTGGCAGTTCATGGCAGATTTTTTCAACGCATTTCTAAACGAAACAGTTTCTAATAACTGCTTTCTTTTATATTTGCCATGATGACAGTAAATAATATTTTACTGTGTATTTTTACAGATACTACACTTTAAAAAAATCAGTTATTTTAAGGGGGGGGGGGTCAGGGGGTTCTGGCAGTTGGGGTGCCAGAAAAAAACAGCGTAAAAGAATGTCCATTAAATAACAGAAATTTACTGTAAAATAAAAGACATTAAATAACAGAAATTTACTGTAAAATAAGGGACGTTAAATTTCAAAAATTCTGCCAATTTGAATTATGGTACATTTCTGTAATTTAACGTCTTTTATTTTATGGTAAATTTCTGTAATTTAACGTTTTTTATTTTATGGTAAATTTCTGTAATTTAACAGCTGTTATTTTACATTTTTTTCTAGCTGCCGGAAAAAAACTTAAAATAGCTTATTTTTTTACAGTGTAGTATTCAGCTTAAAGTGACCTTTAAAGGCTTAACTAGGTTCATTAGGCAAGTTGGTAGAGCTGAACATGCTGCAAATTAAGAAAACACATGCAATTACAAAAAAAAGCAGCAAATTAAGAAAACATCTTAATCCGTTTAAAAGCACATGTTATGCAAACCCTCACAACGCATACACAATAAAAAATGTGCTGCGTTTTCCCACAGCACAAACAATTTACGAAAACGCGCTGCATTTTCAACACTAAAAAAAGAAAAAACAGAAACACAACAGAAATGTTTCAAGGGGACCTACAGTTGCAATCAGAATTATTGAACCCCCTTTGAATTTTTTTTTTTCTTTTTTAAATATTTCCCAAATTATGTTTAACGGAACAAGGAAATTTTCACAGTATGTCTGATAATATTTTTTCTTCTGGAGAAAGTCTTATTTGTTTTATTTCGGCTAGAAGAAAAGCAGTTTTTAATTTTTTAAAACCCATTTTAAGGTCAAAATTATTAGCCCCTTTAAGCTACTGTATATATTTTTTCAATAGTATACTGAACAAACCATCATTATACAATAACTTGCCTAATTACCCTAACCTGCCTAGTTAACCTAATTAACCTAGTTAAGCCTTTAAATGTCACTTTAAGCTGTATAGAAGTGTATTGAAAAACATCTAGTAAAATATTATTTACAGTTATGGCAAAGATAAAATAAATCAGTTATTAGAAATGAGTTATTAAAACTATTATGTTTAGAAATGTGTTGAAAAAAATTCTTCTCTCGGTTAAACAGAAAATAAGGAAAAAAATAAACAGGGGGGCTAATAAATCAGGGGGTTGAATAATTCTGATTGCAACTGTAAAAATGTGACAGATGCCACTGTGTCATGACTATTGCTCAGTGAAGTTGTAGGTGATCTTTGAAAGGTGAGTTTTTTGTTTGTTTATTTTAACATCCTGATTCCCCTGTCTTTTGTATTTTATTAGCCTAAATAGCCGGGTCCATCACGTTTTAGGGTCCCCTTGAAACATTTCCGTTGTGTTTCATGCTATTTAAGTGTTGTGAGAAAATGCAGTGCGTTTTCCTAAATTGTTTGCAATGTAAGAAAATGCAGCACGCTTTATTAATTTGTTTGCAATAAGAGAAAATGCAGCGCAAAATGAGTATGCGTTGTGGGGATTTGCATCATATTTGCTGTCAAACGGATGAAGATCTTTTCTCAGTTTGCTGGCGTTTTTTGTAATTGCACGTGTTTTCTTAAATTGCAGCACCTTAAACTCTCTCGGCCACCGTAAGTTAGGGTAATTAGGCTAATAATATTGACCCTAAAAGGTTTTTTAAAAAAATAATAAAAACGGCTTTTACTCTAGCCGATATTATCAGACATACTGTGAAAAATCCCTTGCTCTGTTAAACATTATTTGGGAAATATTTAAAAAAGAAAAAACAATTCACAGGAGAACTAATAATTGTGACTTCAACTGTATAAACAGAACTACAGATTAATGTAATCTTTTTTTGACTTTTCTAGATGCTTCTAATCTTGATCATTATCAAACTCTCCTCATGATCACCCCGTGATATCTGTAAGCACTACAGAGGCTGTGTTGTGTGTGTTTTTTGTAGATGCGGGTGAGTTTGATTCTCTTCATCTGTGATGTTGGAGATAAAAACTCTGGGATCTGCGGGGACAGTAAACAGCATCCGTCTGCTCTCCTCCAAATATAGCCGGCGTCTACAGGGGGAAGGGAATACCTCCAGAAAGCCAGAGAAAGTGAGTAATGATTATCGGCCGTAATGAGAATAAATGGGTGATATTGAGATGGCCTCGGCATGTCTCTTCTCATCGGTGGCTTTATAAGAAATATCTGCCGCGCTCCACAAAATGTCGCTTCACTGCTTTTGAGCTTATGAGGAATGTTTAAGGGTAGTTGAGATTAAAGGTCTGGGGAGGAAAGCAGGTTAGTATGGAAATGATGACTTTTGCAATTACGATCTCTCTAATCAAATGAGTGTGTAAATCCCAATGCCTCTGATTTTTTTTCCCCATCCTCACTAGAGCGAACAGCTATCCATTTGCATGAAATATTTATGAAGCTGACCTATATATTTCCATGCGGACACCCCATAGCCGAACTGTGTATTGCTGTATAATGAGGTCACACCTCGCCCTATCAAGATTCCCAGGCAAAAATAAATAAATAAAAAAGTGATGGAATGCCAATATATAAAACTTTTTAGGTAAAAATGTAGTGCCTCCCTCCAAGTCACTTTAGATAAAAGCATCTGCTAAATGACATTAATAAATGTCGAATTAATTATATTCCTTGTAATTTAACAAGTGGCAAATTATTTTAAATTTTGATTATTATTATTATTATTATTATTATTATTATTGCATTTCAAATAATAAAAAAATGAAATCACACACGAAAAATGATCTACATATGTGTGCAGATAGCAAATGCTTTAGCAAAAGAAGGATATAAGGTTTGTGGAATGATGGGGTGTATTTTTTTAATTGTTTTTGTTATTAAAAAAGTCAAATTTGTTTTATTTTTACATTTTATTTATTTATATTTTATTTATTTTATTTATATTTACATTATTATAGTTACAATTTAGCAAATAATTTAAATATACCAATTAATCACTTTTTTTCTAATATTTTATTTTATTTAACGTTTATAAGATATTTACCAAAAGAGTGCAAAACAATAAAAAGAAGAAAAAAATAGTACAGAATAACTGACAATAACCCACCCCACCACAAAAAGGAGGGATCGTCTCTGTTACCAAATATATAAATATATAATCCTAATGAGTACTGTGAACTTAATCTATTTGAGTACACGAAACTATATGAGCACAGCAAATCCCAATAAATGAAGAGAACTCAAACCAATTGAGTACTGTAAAACCAAATAAGTTAAGGCAACTCAAACCGTTTGAGGAAACCAATTGCCACAAACCATTTAAGTTCAAAAACTAATCTATATGAGTACTGTAAACATTTTAGTTGAAGTAATGAGATATTTACAGGTAAGTGATTAAGTCTTGATTGAGCATTAATGATGAGCTCCTGCTGATAACAAGCAGAATTACTGAAGAGAAACTCAAAACTACAGCGACCTCAGTCACATTATTATAAGAAACAAAACACGTTCAATCTCTTAAAATCTTAGCAGAGAATCATTAAACAACTTCGCAAACAGTATCAACAGCTTCACACCGCAAAACTGAGTTAAAAATTAATTTCCAGTAAATTTTGAGTTAACTACACTCATTTCATTTGATGAAGTTGACTGTTGGGTTTTTATATATATATATATATATATATATATATATATATATATATATATATATATATATATATATATATATATATATACAGGGAGTGCAGAATTATTAAAGTTGTATTTTTGAGGATTAATTTTATTATTGAACAACAACCATGTTCTGAATGAACCCAAAAAACTCATTAATATCAAAGCTGAATATTTTTGGAAGTAATTTTTAGTTTGTTTTTAGTTTTAGCTATTTAGGAGGATATCTGTGTGTGCAGGTGACTATTACTGTGCATAATTATTAGGCAACTTAACAAAAAACACATCTCAACATTCACAAATATACATTTCTGACATTCAAAAACAAAACAAAAACAAATCAGTGACCAATATAGCCACCTTTCTTTGCAAGGACACTCAAAAGCCTGCCATCCATGGTGAACGGATCAAAACACTGACAGAATCCATCAACATTGCGTGCTGCAGCAACCACAGCCTCCCAGACACTGTTCAGAGAGGTGTACTGTTTTCCCTCCTTGTAAATCTCACATTTGATGATGGACCACAGGTTCTCTATGGGGTTCAGCTCAGGTGAACAAGGAAGCCATGTCAATTGTTTTTCTTCTTTTAGACCCTTTCTTGCCAGCCAAGCTGTGGAGTACTTGGACGCATGTGATGGAGCATTGTCCTCCATGAAAATCATGTTTTTCTTGAAGGATGCAGACTTCTTCTTGTACCACTGCTTGAAGGTGTCTTCCAGAAACTGGCAGTAGGACTGGGAGTTGAGCTTGACTCCATCCTCAACCCGAAAAGGCCCCACAAGCTCATCTTTGATGATACCAGCCCAAACCAGTACTCCACCTCCACCTTGCTGGCGTCTGAGTCGGACTGGAGCTCTCTGCCCTTTACCGATCCAGCCATGGGCCCATCAAGACTCACTCTCATTTGATCAGTCCATAAAACCTTAGAAAAATCAGTCTTGAGATATTTCTTGGCCCAGTCTTGACGTTTCAGCTTGTGTGTCTTGTTCAGTGGTGGTCGTTTTTCAGCCTTTCTTACCTTGGCCATGTCTCTGAGTATTGCACACCTTGTGCTTTTGGGCACTCCAGTGATGTTGCAGCTCTGAAATATGGCAAAACTGGTGGCAAGTGGCATCTTGACATCTTGGCAGCTGCACGCTTGACTTTTCTCAGTTCATGTTTCAGTTCTCAGTTTATTTTGCGCTTTGGTTTTTTTTCTTTTTTCTTCTTGCGACCCTGTTGACTATTTTGAATGAAACGCTTGATTGTTCGATGATCACGCTTCAGAAGCTTGGCAATTTTAAGAGTGCTGCATCCCTCTGCAAGATATCTCACTATTTTTGACTTTTCGGAGCCTGTCAAGTCCTTCTTTTGACCCATTTTGCCAAAGGAAAGGAAGTTGCCTAATAATTCTGCACACCTGATATAGGGTGTTGATGTCATTAGACCACACCCCTTCTCATTACAGAGATGCACATCACCTAATATGCTTAATTGGTAGTAGGGCTTTCGAGCCTATACAGCTTGGAGTAAGACAACATGCATAAAGAGGATGATGTTGGTCAAAATATTCATTTGCCTAAGAATTCTGCACTGCCTATATATATATATATATATATATATATATATATATATATATATATATATATATATATATATATATATAATTATATAGTATACATATAGACATGTATATACAACATACTGTATAAAGGATAAGCATATAAAGAAGAGATGACAATAGTCACATTTTTACAAAGCCAGTGTCATGAATGTATAGGTTAGAAATAAAGATGAAGATTTACAAACTTAAAATGCTAAACCCCCGAGAGTCTTAAGATACAGTAGGTCCCCATGTGGCTTTTTTCAGTGAAGTTAATCACTTTTTAATATTAAAATTATGTTCAAAAAGTAATAAACCATGAAAAAAAGATAACATTTTGGGATCTAAAAATAATAATAATAATAATAATAATAATAAATAAATAAATAAATAAATAAATATGGTATTCTCACTTGGTATTAAAAAATGTAAAAAATAAATAAATTACACATATTTGTAGTTAGCAAATACTTTTCAAAATATACACGATTTGTGGACTGGTGGTTTGTATTATTTTTTTTTAAAAAAAATTTGTTACTCATAAGTCATGTTTATATTTCTGTTTAAATCCAGAAAAGTTGACTCAACTTAAAATGAAGGCAACCAGCTTCAGGACATTTTTTAGTTTAAATCGAGTCAAGTGCAGTACTTGGGTTGGGTTTGAGTCAACTCAAAGAAGCTCTGCAGCCTTGTTGTAAGTTGCCTAACAATTTTAAGTTGAGTCAAACTTTTTTTTTTTACAGTTTACAATGTTGCTGTTCAGAATATAATTTTAATATAAATAATATACACTTTTAATGTTAAAATTCTATTTAAAAAGTAATAAATTATGATGGACAGACTACATTTAGGGAGAATTTAAGAAGAATTTTAAGAATTTAGAATTAAAGGTATATATGTACACAAAAATTACTAAATTGTTCTTTTTGTTTTACAACATTTAATGTTCTAATATTATTGCAGTGTTATTTACTCAGTGTTAGTAAAGTCACCAACACAATTATTTGCATTATTATTATTATTGTATTTATATTTAAATTATGTTATTATTAAAATAATATTTTAAATGAAAATATAAAAATATATATTTAAATTTATATTAAAATTAAATTATATTATATATATACTACTATTTATATATATTATTATTTTATTTATATATATATATATATATATATATATATATATATATATATATATATATATATATATATATATATATATATATATATATATAGTGCTCAGCATAATTGAGTACACCCCATTTTGAAAATGAATATTTTTATCCATTTCTCAGTGAATATAGGCAATGTATTTTGGTCCATTTGAATTAAAAAGATAGATTTGTGGGGGTGTACTTCTATAAGCTGAGCACTGTATATATAGTTTTTTTTTTTTTTTTTTTTTTTTTTTTTGAATAGAACTTTCAACTTTCATTCTGCAACAGCCATTTATTTTCGTTTTTCTTTTTCTTTTTTTCCAATTCTCCCGTATCCACACCTTCTCATTTACTACATCTCCATCATCAATGACAGTGGAGACACAGAGTGGTCGGCGGAGGGTGATTATACTCCGTTTCATTTACTTTAATGACGTCTGTTTCCAAAAGCCAGAGGAAACAGTTAGACTTCAACCAACCTCTGGAGGCCTTTAAGCCATAATTAAAACCCAATGTCAATCACACTCTCTTTCATTTGGCTGTTTCTCCAAAACCAAGTGCCCATCAAGCCTCTATCAAGACAAATTAATCAGCAGCGGAGCTCTTCTTTGCACAGATTCTTGCCTTAAGGGAGACCTCTCTGCTTTTGAGAGACAGCGCAGGATCTCAGGCCATCGTTAATCAATTAAAGCACAGCAAGGGCTCGTATCAATTTCTGACCAAATCCAGGGTGTGGGCTTTACAGTCCTCTCATCTCCAGACTGGAATTAAGAGCCACTCTCGAAGGAGCACTGAGATACAGGCCAGAAGCAGGCTGTGTGTGTATTGTAGACATGTAGTAGAGCAATATGAGCATATGCATCTTACTATCTTTTTAAAAAAAATATATTTCTTACTGTTTTAAACTTTGTGGTCTGATTTTTTTTATTTTGTTTTGTTTTCTTTATATTTTAACATTGAGATAATCAGTGGTGTAATCATGAACCATTTACAAATTTTGCAATATTTATGACTTTTTTTTCTTCAAGTTTGTGTATTTAATTACCAAAGAGAATATTTGGAAATTGCATTTTTTTTTTTTTTTTTTTGCTTTTTTGTTTTGTTTTGCTTTTTTTTATTCTATTTTTGTTTTGTTTTTGCTTTTTTTGTTTTGTTTTTGTTTTTATTTTGTTTTATTTTTGTCTTGTTTTTGCTTTTTTGTTTTGTTTGGTTTTGCTTTTGTTTTGTTTAGTTTTTATTTAATTTTAGTTTTGTTTTTATTTTTGTTTGGTTTTGTTTTTGCTTTTTGTTTTGTTTATTTTTGTTTCCTTTTTGCTTTTTTATTTTTTTGCTCTTGTTTTTATTTTTTTATTTTTTGCTCTTGTTTTTTTATTCTTATTTTTTGGGTTTGTTTTGTTGTTTTTATTTTATTTATATTTTTAACAATTTACAAATTTACAAATGTTGCGATATGTATAACTCATATATATATATATATATATATATATATATATATATATATATATATATATATATATATATATATATATATAATTTATTTATTTTTTTTATTTTTCAAATTTGTGTATTTAATTACGAAAGAGAATATTTGGTGATTGTATACATATTTTGGTGTTTTTTTTACGTTTCCAAACTTTGTTGTCTGGTTTTTATTTATTTTTTATTTTATTTATTTTTGTTTATTTATATTTTACATTGAGATAATCAGTGGTGTAATCATAAACCATTTATAAATGTTGCAATATTTATGACCCATTATTTATTTTTTATTCAAATTTGTGTATTTAATTACCAAAGAGAATATTTGGAAATTGCATATTTTGGTGTTTTTTCACTGTTCCAAATTTCCGAATTTTGCAATATTCATGACCCATTATAACTTATGACCCATTATAATTTATGACCCATTATAATTTTTTTTACTCAAGCTTGTGTATTTATTAAATTTAAGAAAAGACTAAGAATGTATCATTGAGATTAAATATGATATAAAACATAAACGTAATTATTGCATTTATTATTAATAATAATTGATTATTGTACCATTAATTCAAGGTTTAATTTTCTGAAATGTAAAACAATGACTGGCAAGAAAATTCTGAACATTATACGCATTTGTTTCATGTGTGATCTTAGATTCAGGAACAAACATTATTTATGCACAATTATTTTTATAAACAATAACACATAGTTAACATTTAATTTGCACATAATGTAGATATACATACAATAGTGTATATAATAATATTCTGTATATACATTGGTCAAAATGGTCTTTTTTTTATTTTACTTTATTATTATTATTTCTATTCCTTTATTATTTGTACAGTCACTGTCATTTTGTTGCACTGTGGAAATTTCTGTCACGAAAACAAATTCTTTAACTCCTTATCCTTCAGCTTAGTTCCTGATTAATTAGGGGTCACCACAGCGGAATGAACCGCCTATTACTCTGACATATGTTTTTTCCAGTCACACAAAATGCCAGTAACATAATACGTGTCAGGTAGCAAGCTCGATAAGTGGTTCAACCAGCAGAAATAATAGATAATTTATCTGCTTTAAGATATCGGCCTGACCGATAAGATAAGATTAAAAATATAATTTATCAGCTGATATTGATAAGGCTGCCAATATATCGTGCATAACTAATTACAAGACATTCACAAATTAGCAATGATAAAACGTGCATATTTATCACAGGAGAGAAATCATTCCTAGTCAAAGCAACAGCCAATGAAGATACATTCAGCATGTTTAGATATGTAGTGTCAGAACAGGAATTGCATCTTCAACAAAAGTTGCCAGATAAAAGCAGCGCAGTCACACCAGCAACTAATGCAGGGCATCTGCCGTAATGTAACATCCCGCAAAAACACAGCACTCACAGTGATGCAAGCCCTTGGCAAAAGCAACGCTAAAAAGAAATCTGTCTGATTTGACAGCTGAATAAATGCCTGCTGGCGTTTTGTAAATGTGCACGGATAGTGAGTGTGAAAACTGCAAGCGATACAGACGCTAGCTTGCAGATTGGTATGCATTCCTCATCATCATGAATATTCTAAATTATTGACACCTCACCAAAAAAAGTGCCAAGTAGACAGTAAAGTCTGGTGATTAAAACCCAAGGACAGAAGGAATCATTTGTGCCACTGTTGAGGGAACAGAGGGCAAGGCTTTTTGCACTTATTAAGGCAAGAAACTGCGGGTGAATAGGGTAAAAAACAAACAAACAAACAAACAAACAACAAACTCCCCGAGCTTATTGATTGCATTATATATTGAAAACTTTTTGTTTTACAAGTTTTCTAAAATGTTATGTTTAAGTATGTAAAGGATGCATTGTTTACTAAAAAATGCCCTAATTTGCATACATTTTAGCCCCAAAACGTTAACATTGAATGAAGTTAGGTTCACAATTCTTGTTTAATTATTATTTTTAAAATACAAAATTTTAAGATTTTTACATAAGGGAATTAGGATATTTCTATTTATTAATGCATAATTGAGTAAATACAGCAAATAGACAGAAAAGAGAAAAACGTTTTGTAGGGTATAATGCTGTACAAAATCAGGCAAATTATCTATAAGCAAATCCCTGTGGAAAAACCTTCAGAATATCCTACATCCCATTATTTTTCTCGCTGTTCATCCATTGAATATTACAAGGCACATATTAGAATGAACAAATTGCTTTTAGCATACCTTGAATGACCCCAAAATCTCAAAATGAGTTTTTCCGCAGCAATATCACTTGTTATTTGAAGTGATCTGTCTCAGTTCTTTTAAATGGAAGTTCATCATTTAAAACCCAGTTTTCACAGACATTATCTACAGCTGCAAACTGATGCAATAAAATAAACACTTTTTAATTGTATTTTGTCTTTTTCCAAGACTTTAAAGTCACTTAAAGACACAATTTGTAATTTTTGCCACTAGAGGGCGTGTATTAACAACAAACAAAGGCATAATTTAATTTTACGGTGTCTGTGAGTGTGTAATCATGAGAGTTGTGGTCTTCATTACATCCAAATGACCCGTTTCCACTGAGTGGTATGGTACTGTATGGTTCGTTACAATTTTCTTGACGTTTCCACTGTTAAAAAGCACCAAAAAGTAAACGGTACCGTATCACTTTTTGGGTACCCGTTCCAAAGGGTACCTAGCACGACAAAAGGATAACAAAGGGCGAAGCTAGACGCGCAGCTGAACGCTATTGGTTTACAGAGAAACGTCACTAGCGCATACACAAGCAGGAGAATGAAAACAAAGAAACTGCCATTTTTAAATACACAGCCGAGACATTACATTGTAATACTATATACATATAATAACGAGCCATGGTCGACCCGAGCTCAGATAAACCTTGTTGTCGTCTTGATGAACAGCCACAAAGCCAAGAAGAACAAAATCTGTCGTGTCCTGTTTTTGTTTTACGAGGCCGTCTAAAAGTGCAAGTGGTTTCACTTTCTCCAGAGAGCTTGCATGCGCGTCTATATTTGAAATAACGAACTTCTTTTTTTTTAAATCACATTTTCATCTGCAACATCAGTTAATGAGAAGGAAAACTTTTAAATTGCTGGAAAATGCAAGCTGACATTGCTGCTGATGAGAGTGGAAATACAGACAGTACTTTGATTTCATTGAGTGTAAAAACAAAATTATTACTGTGAACTGCACTCTATGAAGTGCTTTAGCCTGTAGCGTCTCTCCTGAAAGCGCTGGGGTTTGACGAGGCGGTCCATGTATGTTTTTAGCGCAGAATCAGGCAAACTCACTGCATAATATTCATTTACAATGATGAAGGGCAGAGGGTTGCTGAAGAACTACTGAGAGATTTCAGCTGCTGTCTGGGCTTTCACTTCCTTTCTACACCTCTCTTTCTTCATGTGTTTAATACTTGGTTGTTGTCATTCAGGAGAAATTTCAAGTCACCGACACCTTTAGAAATATGTTTTCTGAGAAAAATGGTGACGTGTTCAATACTTATTTTCCCCGCTGTAATCTGGCAAATTATCTTTACACAAATCCCTGGGGAAAACCTTTAAAATATCCCTCCTTAAAGCACTGGGGTTTGACGAAGCGGTCCATGTATGTTTTTAGCGCAGAATCAGGCAAACTCACTGCGGGTTGCAGGAGAGCAGCGGGAGGCGTCCTGGACCTCGACGGGGGCCAAGTAGCAGCATCTTTTTCTGGGGTGTGAGGTGAGGTTTCTCTGCCCTGCACTCTCAGAATGAGAGGATCCAGGGCAGCTAAATCCAGACACCGCAGGGCTGGGACCCCACTGCTTGGGACAGGAACAGATCTCATGGGCCCGCTCGCTGCCAGCCTCTGCTGTTGGGATAGGATCAAACCTCTATCTGGCCATCTGTGGCTGGAGAATAAGGAGTGTGTGGTAAACATATGGCCCTTAATGCTCCCTCAAAACAGGAGCTGAAAGGAGAAATCCATTACTGACTAGTCAGCTTCAGTGGATTCTTCTGAAAGCTTCAGTCTCTGATCTGCAAGCTTAGCTTGTAAGGCTGGTGAGTACATACACTCCCCATCCAAAAGCCAAACATTCTAATATTTTGTTGGACTGCCTTTAGCTTTGATTATGGCACACATTCACTGTATCATAGTTTAAATATGCTTTTGCAATCTCACAACATTTATTTCCATCCAGAGTTGCATGCATTTTTCACCAAGATCTTCTATTGATGATTGGAGAGTCAGACTGATACGCAAAATTCCAAAGATGCTCAATAGTGTTAAGGTCTGGACTCTGTGGTGACCAACCCATGTGTAAAAAAAATGCCTCATGCTCCCTTAATTCAATTCAATTCAATTCATCTTTATTTGTATAGCGCTTATACAATGTAGATTGTGTCAAAGCAGCTTCACATGGAAGATTATAGTGAATTGAAACAAAGTCAGTTCAGTTTTCAGAGATTAAGTTCAGTTCAGTTTAGCTCAGTTCAGTGTGGGTTAATATTCACTACTGAGAGTCCAAACACTGAAGAGCAGAAACACTTAACAACTAAGTCCTGGCATTGTCATCTTGGAATACGCCTGAGATTATTAAAAAAAATCCATTGGAATATCCCGGTAATTCAGGTAGTCAGCTGACCTCATTCTTTCAGCTTATAATGTTGCTGAATCTAGACCTGACTTAAGCCTCATTCACACTACGAGCAAGTCACAGTGGCAAAGCAACACGCGACCGTTCATTTTAATAGAGATTTCCGGCGTCCTCCATCTATGCAAGTGACAGCAACCATTGGCGACCAGGTGGGCGTGTTGAGCGATGCGACAAAGTTGAGAATCCTACAACTTTATGCAAATGAAGAGCGACTTTCTTGAGCGACAGCCAATAAGAGCACCAGTAGAGCTCATGTGATCCTATCTCAGCTGGCTCAGAGGCCGGTTGTATTTGTGCTGTATAGACCTACATAGACCTGCGTTTGAAGCAGGTCTCCACCCAGAGCGACAGGCAGCTACAAAGTCGCTGCTAGTGTGAATGAGGCATTACTGCAACAACCCCAGATCACAGCACTGCCCCCACAGGGTTGTATGGTAGGCAGTAGGCATGATGGGTGGGTTCTTTCCTCCTCCTTTCTTTTATTCTTTATACGCCCATTACTCTGGAACAGGGTAAATCTGGACTCATCAGACCACATGACCTACTATTGCTCCAGAGTCCAATCTTTATGTTTCGTAGCTACTTGAAGCCTTTCTACACAGCTCTTTATTCCCAATTCCTTCACTTCCCTTTACGTCATTCTTGTGGAAATGATCTTACTTTCACTTTTAAGCATAGCCGTGAGTTCTACTGTTGTTTTTTTAATGATTTGGCTTCACCAGATGTTAAATGATCACCAATCTTGATCTTTCAAGATGTTTTTTCAACCACATTTCCTCAAGATGAAGGTTCTTCATAATCCTTCCAGTTTTTATAATGCATCAGACAGTTTTTAACTCATTTTTAGTCATTTCAGCAATCTCCTTAGATGTTTTCAAGCTTGAAACGTTATTTGACCTTTATGAAACATCTTTTCAACAACCACAGAATGTGCAGTCAAACTCAAAACTTGCCTGATGAAAATAAATATAAATTCAAAGGATTGAATCTCTGAATAAGCCACTTTCCTTCATCCTTTCTCTTTCAGGTTGGCATTGACATTGTTGATGGTGACTGTATGATTATGAGACCAGTTGGATTGCATTGGATAATTGCTGCGTTAGGTAACAGTGGTTAGTATTTATAATTCAGGTTGGCTGCAAAACAAATGTATGCATATATGTATATCTACTCTTGAGACATTTCATTATCAGGCTGACGTGAATACTGGAATGTGTCTGATGTAATATTACAACAAATAATATTTTGTATTATTATGAACGATGTATAAATAGCATCACGTAAAGCAATATAAACAGCCTTTAAATAGAATATCTTCTTTAGATGACATATGAAATCTTATTTAATTTTTGGATTTTACATCATTTAAAAAACATGTATTGTTTCTGAGCCATTTATAGTTGCACATGGAAATAGTGGTTTATTTATGTTTTTTTTTTTTTTTTGCATTCATTTAAGCCCAATCCCAATTCTACCTCTTAGCCCTTCCCCCTCGTTTTGTGCGTTCACATGAAGGGGTAGGGGTGTCCCAATTCTCTTTAGCTTGAAGGCGTAGGCCTAAGAGAAAGGGCTAGATACCCCTTCAAATGGAGATTTTTCAGGACCACACTCAAAACTAAGGGGTAAGAAAATTCCCTAGAATACACTAGCTGCAACAGCAGCAGCTGCTCATGGAAGTAAGGCACAAATTAGTATTTTTTGTGTTAAGAATTTTTACAACAAACAAGGATATGATTTAATATATTCATAACGGCGTTCGTGTTTTACTGTCATGCTTTTTTTTTTTTTTAAAAAACGCTAAAATAAAAACCGCTAAATTTTGCGATCTATAATCCATAATAATAACTCCTGTATAGCAGTCCCACAACATGACACTTAAATACCCTCAATGACACTTAAATACCCTGTCAGAGAAGTCTAGTGGCTGGGAACGACCTTTTTACAGTGTCTGCTTTAATGTTATTGTTGTTTTTTGTGTGTTTACATAGATGAATATGGCCACTGTGTAAATGTGCAGTACAGTTATGATCTTATTGCCACATTATATCGTTATGATAACATATGCCTTCAGTGATTTCCTGCAAGGGGAAGCAGTAGGGGTACAAAAAAGAATTGGGATTGGGCCTTAATGTTCAAGTGTTTACGTGGGTTTCCTCTGGGTGTTCCGGTTTCCCCCACAGTCCAAAGACATGAGCTATAGGTGAATTAATAAGCTAAATTGACCGTAGCGTGAATGTAAGAGTGTATGGGTGTTTCGTGGTGTTGGGTTGTGGCTGGTAGGGCATTCGCTGCTTAAAAAACATATGCTGAATACATTGGCGGTTCATTCCACTGTGGCGACCACTGATTAATAAAGGGACTAAGCCGAAAAGAAAATGAATGAATGAATAATGATCTTGTGCAGACATATGTCTCTAAAACCACCGCATTATTATTTCTCCTTGGCTCACGCAAAATGCAAACTGTCAAGTAAAAAGTTTGCATAATTCTTGTAACTGATCAAGCTAATTAAGTGACAAAATAAAAAATACATTTATAGCACAAACATGTTTTAATTTTCTACTGAACGTAATTTTCTGCCTCAAGCATCGCCCTGCTTTTGATCAGAGCAAAGAAACTTTTTTTAAAACCTGCCATTTCTGAGGTAATGAGGTTTTGGATAAATCTGCACAACTAAAGACGAATGTGACGTAACTCTCCCCGGGGTGTCGTTGAGGAACATTTATAGAATATCATTATGAGCATTTATGCCTTTATGGAATGCAGCGGCTAGATTTCTTTCAAGATTTGTTTTAAAGTAGCAAAGTCTGGTGCAAATAACGGGAGCATGGTGCTGGGATGAATAAACAGCAGTGGCACTAAACAAACACAGATAGACAGATAAAAGGCTGCCGCTGGAGTCCGTTGCTCTGAAGCAGCTGGAAGCTGCTGTTAATGGGAGCTTGATTTATTTCTCCCACAGTCTTCTCTCACGAGACACCCTGACTATTTATTCTCATTTGCACAGAAGCACTGCCAGGCTCATCATGAGGCACTTACGCAAACAAAAACGGATGGAGGAAAGACGAGGACAATCGGTGCCCGGAGAGTCACCTCGGGCCAGCCTAGATTGGTCATTATCACCAGTAGCCGACTGACTTATTACCTCCATTTTGAGGAGGGTTGAGGAAGAGCGCTGAAAAAGAATGTGCAGGAAGAGCGGCCATTAGTGAGCGCTAATGTGTGAACGCTTCTAAATGATCCGTACAGCCCGTGAACTTTGAGAAAACGACCCACTTTGTTAACAAGCTCAACATCTTGGGCCTCATTCAGCTTATATGTTTTTTTTTCTGTCCATTAAGAATGTAAGGTGCAAATTGAACACGACAGCCCTCCAAAAATAAGACTGAATTCAGTTTACATGCTGTTCAGGCAGCGATTGATATTGATTGACATGAACTGCTCACTGCCAGTAATTGGCTTCAAATGTTCTTTTCTCTTCCTCATCCAAATCCTTCCACGGGACCCTGAAAGCTTTGACCTCTGCTAACAATGCTGGATTCAGCCTTGCGCGCCGTGCACACAACTTCCTCTTTCTCGCAAGATGCCTGTTTTCATATTCCCTATTATCGGCATTCCCGCATTTTTGAAGTATAGCAGCTAAAAAAGGTCAGCCACACAATAGCACATCTATGTGTTAAAAGCCAGGCGCTGGGAATTGGCTTCTGAATGTGCTCTTTTATTTCTCATTTTTTACTAGGCTGTGCCAGGGGAGCGGCTAATGAAAAATGCCCCACTGTTTCCTCTCCAATGCCCGAGAGAGCTGCCCATACAAAAGTATTGCTGAAGGGTGGTGGCAGACCAGAGACCTCGCCGTTCCTCATGGAGGATTTGCAGTTAAAAGGTTGGAGAGACATGGGAGAGAGAAAGCGCTCCCCATGAGGCCAAAGGCCCTTCCTGTACCACTGCTACTGAATCGCAGACGACCTTGAAAGCTTTGGCACCGGCAGCTCCTGTAAATTATTCACACAGGATGCAGAAAAGGGCTTCTTCTGCACTCCCGGACGAAAGGGCGGAAGCCTGAAGCAAAGCACGTGGAAGAGATGCGGATTAACACTGAGGAAAGAAGACGTGCGCACAACCGGAGACTGAGAGAGTGGTCTTGCCGTTGCCTGTGCACATCAAAAAAAGTTGAAGGAGAGAAAGAATAAGGGAGGTCCCTTCATAATTAATTTCTCCCCCCCACAGAAACATCGCGATGGGGCCAATTATTGCCAGAATGTGACTCCGTCGCCTGCTGCGTCACTGTCCACAGAGCGATATCCTTCAGGCATCCGCATGACGCTACATGTACAGTGAGATGGGCACACAGTTATCATAGAGGACAAATCATGGTGGTCGGGATCCCAATTTTAAACTAATTCTGTGCAGTCATATCCTGCATTAAATTGCATTTTGGTGGAGATGAACAGCAATAGTTAAAACCATATCAGTCAGTTGAAATCATTTATTCATTCATTCATTTTCTTTTCGGCTTAGTCCCTTTATTAATCAGCGGGGAAAGCCACACAACACTGGGAAACACCCATACACTCTCATTCACACACATACACTACGGACAATTTAGTTCATTTAATTCACCTATATCACATGTTTTTGGACTTGTGGGGAAAACCGGAGCACCTGGAGGAATCCCACGCCAACACAGTGAGAACATGCAAACTCCTCATAGAAATGCCAACTGACCCTGCCAGGGCTCGAACCAGCAACCTTCTTGCTGTGAGACGATTGTGCTACCCACTGCGCCACCGTGATGCCAGTTGAAATAATTCAAAAGCTAATTATAGAATATAATTACATTTTTGTATTATACAATGTATTTTTAATGGATAATAATCACTAAAGGTAAAAACAAAACTGTACACTTTTAGTTTTTGTTAAGCCACATTATTATTTTCCTTTTTATTTGTTGGTATGTGTTTTTTTTTCTTTCTCATTGTATATGCTTAATTTGATACCATCTATACTTTTTGAAATATAATTGTTTTGTTTTTTTGTTTTTTTAATGTAATTTGCCATATAAGTCATAAATAAAAAAAATAAATAAAAAATCTAACTGGCAACAAATATTTCCATTGTTCTTGGAAAAAAAATATTAGTGACCATTAGTGATGGCACTTTGAAATCGAAGTTTAGAACCGTTCTGTGATCTTCCAGCAAATCTTACAGAGCCGCCATGTTCACTTTACCTAGGCCTTTGCGTTGGCTTCGTTCTTGGATGTTTTTGTGGATTTAGATGCCATCCTGTATAAATAATGCTGTTTATAAGTCGTTTTTAGTCTGAAAAAAATAGAGGGTTTTTGAGTGAATAAATGAAACTGAGCAGGGAAAGAAGAGACACGAGTCTAGTGTTCGTTTTAGACCATATAAAATATTTTGTACATTGCCGGCCCATCCAACCGCCTAGGACCCCGCATTTCTTGGAGGGCCCCACGAACGCTGCTCTTATATAATTACTGTAAACGTAAGAGCGAGAACGAGCACGTACGTATAAATCATGAACTTGCGCAATGCACAAACCTCATTAAACAGGATACAATTCACAACGACGGTGAAAAAAAATAACATCAACATTTAATTAAAGGAATAGCTCTGTATAATTCTTAGATAACAAATAGCTGAAAACGATTATAAATACACAACAACAGTATGAATAAAAGCAGAAAATATTAGAAACATACCCAGCAGCACCACACTCTCTTTTGCATAACACCGCCCGCGATCAGCTATTGGGTGGAGAATGATGTAACGTATTCCTACACAGATTCCACATATCTCTCCAAATTGCTGACGTTCAATTTGAACCCGAAAAACTGTCCTAAAGTTTTAAGTAATATAACGTCACATGTGTTGTTGCTATTTTAAATCGATCTTAATCAAATTTTAATTTGAAATGAAGTGGCATGCAAACGCCGTCTATCCGGAGCCGAAAAAAAGGAAGAAAAGAAAGGTAAAGGAAGAAAAGCAAACTCAAAGAAAAGGCATGTTCTGCTATGCATAATACATGATTTAGTAGTACTTTACAATAGTTTGCAATGCTTGCAAACTTATTTGTTTAATTCTGAGTAAATATTTTTACATATGTATTATAGGTTAAATATGTTACAGTTAATAAAAATGTACACACTTAAATGATAAAAATATTTTTTTGTGCTTCTCACTGTTTTTACACCAGTGGGCCCATTTTTTTTTCTCGCCTAGGGCCCCTCAATCCTATGGGTCGGCACTGATTGTGTATATGTACAGATGTCACCACTTCAATATGTTCCCTCTGTCGCCGTTCTTGCCGCCGCCGTGGAGGTAGTTAAGTGAACCTGCAGCTTTTGACTGCCGATTGGCGCTTTAACCACAGATTTTCAGCTTTGCCTTTTCACAATACTGTATGTGTGCCTTATGTGATGTGATGTGTTTAATTAAAATATAATTTTGTTTGTTCTAGTTTTTGTTTTAGAAAAGATACAATCCATGGTGAGAAGTATAGCCCTAGGCTGCAAAAACTTATCAAATATAAGATTTAAGTTCTTTAGCCTTTAAGTGCCCTATTAAATTGCGTTGGGGTAAAAAGAATGTTTCGATTTCTTTGACCATCATGGCAATGTTATTACCTCAAATCTTAAACGTGCGCACACTGCAAGATATGAAAACCGCGGCACAGCACACACTACAAAATAATATTAAGGTTATGAGCTGATGGAGCACATCACCTGATTGCAGTATAACTTTCTTTAATAATAATTATTATTTATTATAGGCTAGGTTACAAATATTTGACCAACTGCCACTACATGCATGAGAGTGTTTTGCACTCAAAATAGGTTCCCTTTTGCATAGCTAGTGGCAGTTATGAATTAAAGAAATGGGCATATCCGCATGCAAAGTGAGCCGCATATTATTTATCGTCTGTTCATTTTTCTCTGTTCATTTCTTTCACATACATGCAGAGTGAACAGCCTGCTGAAAGAAAAAATTTTGCTCGTTTAAAAGAGCGCATTATGTCCATGAATGTCCACCCAGCAGGCACACAACATCATAAGATGTTAATATTAGGTTAGATTTAGGTCATGATGTCAGGTGACCAAAATTCAATGTCTAGTCTGTCTAAGCACAACGTTATTTTGACGTCCGTCAAATTATGTTGATATTTGGTTGATTTTAGATTGTGTTGGAAAGTGACTAAAATCCAACATCTGATAGATGTCATAGTAGTAACGTCCACACAATGTCTATGTGTAACATGATTAGATGTTGATTTTAGGTAGATTTTAGTTTGGACGTTGGACATTGACGTCGGCCTAACGTTGGGTTCTGGCATCAACCCGATTTTCATTTCCAAACCAAATCCAACGTCCCCACAACGTTGTGGTACATTGGGTTACAAGGTTAATATAACGTCATGTTGACATCCTGTGCCTCCAGGTAATAATAATAATAATAAGCTAATAATATATCCATAATGCCGGGATGCGTTGTGCTTTGACTGAATATCTAGGTCAAAAGCAAAATTGTTACCTATTGCAAGGCATAGGCTAGCCCATAGTGTGGAAAAATATAATTCTGCAGTTATCTCACTCTGGAAAAAAAATCCTCTATAGCTGGCACATTGCATCTAGGAGAGTGTGGACAGCAACAGGTCATCACAATTGACAAATTAGCAAAGTCATTTTAGATGTACTTAAAAGTTTAGAATCTGTATCCTCTCAGGTAGGTATATTTAAAGTCTGCATGTCTGGTGTAGATTTGAGAACTTTCAGAAGCATCTTTTCTCTATGGATGCGCAAATGTCAAAATCGAGCCATCAGAAATATGCTGCAGATGCTTAAAACATCAGTTGTGAGTAGAAACAACAACACTTGTGTAAATGTAAGTCGAGACGTGAATTTTAGACTTTGCACATTTGCATTGAGTTGTTTGTTTAAATATCCTATTCATGTTTGTTATATACAGTAGAATCTGTTTTGTTGTGTAGAATCTGCCTTTGAGTGCTTGTGTTTATGATGTAATGAGTGGGCAGAGAAGATGAGCATTTAATGCACAAGATTGTTTTAGTGCAGGTGGGATTGGCCCAGTCGCCTGAACAGGAACGTCCCGCTGTGATGGCATTGCACTAGATACAGTCTCCATACAGAATGGCCGGATGAATTTTTGATGAGCGATGGCGTTCTGATGAAAAATTCTGTTTGCCTTCCTGGGACACCCCCTTTTATTCTGCGCCCCTAGGGTGGGGATCTGGGCAGCGGAGATATTTACGCCTGCGGTGCCTGCTTTCAGGGAGGCCGAACGACCCTAATAGAATTTCAAAGATCCCCTTGTGAATGAAAAAGCAGGGGAGTACAGTTTTCTGTTGTTCCCTCTTTCCCTTCACTTGTGCTTTCTGTCTCCCTGGTAACCTTTTGAAAATATTTCCACAGAAATAGGATCATCTGACACCATAGAGAGATGCTGTCAAATTTTAGTAAAACGTTTAAGATGTTTGATGTACAAGTCACTTTAATTCCTTCATAATTATTTGTGCAGATCATTGCCCAATACGGTTAGTTGACATGCTTGACTAGTAAAATATTTTTCCATTAAAGGCACAATTCACCCAAAAAATCACTATTTACTCACCCTGAAGTGATTTCAAACCTTTTTTTCTTTTTTTTTGGGGGGGAAAAAGAAAACCTGTAACCATTGACTTTCATAGTAAATGCAAATACTATGGAAGTCAGTTGTTACAGGTTTCTTCAAAATATATTATTTTCTGTTCAACAAAAGAAAGTCTGAGAGGTTTGGAACAATTAAAGAGCCCCTATTATAGGTTTTTGAATATGACCTTCCATGCAGTGTGTAACACAGCTCTAAGTGAAATATCCAGCTGAGGCTTAAATCTGAAAGTGCGCTGTGTTTAAAACTATTGATTCCTCTACAAAAGAGTCGTCTCAAGATAGGTTCAAATGAATCGTAAGGGTAACGAGTCTTTAGCCGTGTCGGCGTGACGTTGATATACTGTAGAACTCAAGCCACACCCATTTGTTGCATGCGCAAACGCGGGAAAGTTGAAACCCCCCGCCCTGCCCACAAACACTATAGAAAGAAAAAGAGGAAGACAAAGACTGTAGCAGATCCCGGCTGAATCATGTCGCGAAGACGCTGTGCTCTGTAGTGTGAGGGAAAGTTAGTGTTATTTTCCCTACCCAAACATGAGGCTGTGAAGAGTCAGTGGTTGAGGTTTATTTTTGCAAAAATACCTCAGCATTATAGCCCCAGCCTTGTGCTGTGTTCCCGTCATTTCTCTGACGAGTGCTTCAGCAATCTACACTCTTACAACGGGGGATTCGTCAGACATTTGTTAAAGGAAGGATCAGAAAAGACTGTTGATGTATGGGACTTTGTCAGAGCTTGACAGGAACTTTACAGTACACAGTTTATGGACCAGTTTCTTCCTCCATTTCACAAGTGTAAGTAACTTAAGTGCGATTAAAATGGTTGCCTCTCTATCTTGCAAATTCTGTATTTAATTGTGTTTTGTTACGTGTAACCGCTTGTACTGTATCTGGTTAACTCTTTATATTCTCATATCACGTTTAAAACCACGTTGAAAACGTGACGCGTGCTGCTTTTTTTACAGATTTAAATCCGTTTAAATGCATCGTTGCTATGGCACCATCATCTGTTCCTACACATGTGCGGCGGTCAAGTTTCAAAATAGTTCAGCTTTTGCCACTGTGTGGATTAATACTGAATGTGTGTCACTGTTTTTACTTATGGTGAAGAATAGAGCAATATGCCAGTGTTTACCTGCATTGCTTTAATGCACTCCTGCATTGGGCTCACACATACACTCTGCACTCTGACTACTTCAAAAGTGTCGATAAGCCGGGCATTTCTCTCTGTCTCGTGCTGAACGCAATCGACCAAAAATCTTTTTACGTTTTGTGTTTTTTTGATTGAATTTGAATCAGTTCATCTTCAGAACATGCCAACAAAAGTTATGGGGGATTTTTGCTATGATGACAGTACATATTTTACTAGATATTTTTCAAGATACTAGTATTCAGCTTAAACTGACATTTAAAGACTTAGCTAGGTTAATTAGGCAAGTTAGGGTAATAAGGTAAATCATTGTGTAATGATAATTTGTTCTGTAGACAATTGAAAAAAAAAAAAACTATTTACTTAAGGGGGCTAATAAAATTGACCATAAAATGTTTAAAAAAAAACGTAAAATGCTTTTATTCTAGCCGAAATAAAACAAATAAGACTTTCTCCAGAAAAAAAAAATATTGTAGGAAATACTATGAGAATTTCCTTGCTCTGTTAAACACCACTTTGTGAATTTTTGTTTCTTTTTAAAAAAATTCCAGGAGGATGAATAATTTTGACTTCAACTGTATATGCACCATAACATACTTATTCCCATTTGCATACCGTCACTGAAGTGTAGCACTTGAAAGTAGATGAAAATGATAGAAAATACTTTGAATGTTGGGTCACAGAGCCGTGACTCATTCTTTATGTTTTGTATTTTGTCTCCTTTACAGACATACCAATCTGCTGTTTGAAGACACTGTTTCATCTCCTGTCCTAATGAGGTAAATACCTGAGCGGAACAATATATGAACCCTTCGTCAGAGACGCACTTTCATGTCTTCTTCATGCTCAGAGCCTAACAAGATATAGAGCATGATTATTAAAGCTGATTGAGCCGCTGTTTCTGAATGTGTCCTATGACATATTTCAGAATAAACACCAATTCACTGCAGTTTGTTAATGCAAACGATTATCATTCATTCATTCATTTTCCTTTTATCAGGGGTCACCACAGCAGAATGAACCGCCAACTATTCCAGCATATGTTTTACACAGCAGATGCCCTTCCAGCCGCAACCCAGTACTGGGAAACACCCATACACTCTCTAATTCGCACACTCTATGGCCAATTTTGTTTACCCAATTCACCTACAGCGTATGTCTTTGGACTGTGGGGGAAACCGGAGCACCCGGAGGAAACCCACACGAACATGGAGAGAACATGCAAACTCCACACAGAACTGGGACTTGATCCAGTGACCTTCTTGCCATGAGGCGACAGTGCTAACCACTAAGCCACCGTGCCGCCCATGTTAATGCAGGCAATTAGTGAAATATATCTGTCACTGTGATTTTTAATGGCATAACTACATGTTTGCCTTTTCTGTTTCTTTCAGTGGTGACTAAAGTCTGATCAGAACCGTCAGTGCTATACAGAGGATGTTCAAAGCATCAGTTGAGTGAAACAGGAATGGTGGTCACTGGCAGAAACAACTATACTTGTGTAAATGTAAGTCCAGATGTCAGATATTAAGACTCATCGTTTATTAGAATATATATTTTTCACTAATCTTCATATGTTTGAAATCAGCTTTTTTGTGACAGATGATTTTTGTTTATTAGCAAAATATCTCACCACTTACTGGTGTGTCCAGGTCACATTATATCAAGCATTCCTGCTGGACAACAATTGCAAATAAAGTGTCATCTTTACATTAATGTAATACAAAGGTTGTACAAAGTCACATTTGTCTTTAGCAATATTGTGAAAGTCAACAGCACACAGCAGACCAAAGATGAGAGCAGGGGCGAAAGTAACATTTTTCATAAAAAATTGTCTACTGTTTATGTAATCTTATGGATGTGATGTTTGCAGTAAAAACCTAAAACATAAATTCACAGAGAAAGCATGTGTGTCACGATCACCAGCGATCTAACATCCAGAGATCGCTGATAAACACACACTATTACACGAACTACAAATCTGCCATGTTATGGACTACATATTCAGTCATGCAACACACACACACACCTGCTCCAAGCCTCCTCTGATTAGACTTTCACAGCCAATGCTGCTTTTGTGACTGATTACTGCACTACATAAGCAGCACAAACACATTCAATGTTGCTGAGTCTTGTCTACTGTTTATGTGACACTGCAACGAGGTTTCCTTTGTCTTGCTTTGCCTGCATACATCTGTTTGCCCCTGTGTTGACCATTGCTTGCCTGACCATTCTAATAAACCTGCATTTGGACTCGCACCCCTGTTGTCAGCATCACATCCCTGGTTACAATATGTTAACATTACATTGAAACATCTGTTTATATTTACCAAAACAACTAACTAGAGTTAAGGGAACAGAAATTAATATCAACCTTTAAAAAAAAATTATATTTTAAAGGAGTATAAATAAATAAACATACGTGACCAAAATGTACACAAGTTTGCAATATACAACATACTTTGTAGAAATTTTGTGAATTAAACTGCACAAAAGAAATAATGCTAATCAAAAGGATACGAGTTGGCTCGCTATAGAACAAAAACATTTTTTTATTTTATTTTATTTTACATATTTGCATTTATGAGGAAAAAGCTTAATTATGGATGTGACAGATGTTAATTTGCCACTTTTGTGACGTTGGTAAATCAAATATGATTGTTTGAAAGCATTGACAAAGACATTTGTAGTATTTCTGCAGTACTGTAAAAAACAAACCTACACAAAAATATAGAAATGGTTTCGCTATTTTGGTGAAAACGTTATTTTTTTATAGCAAAGTTGACATTTGCATGGAATTGCTCTTGTCAATCCTGAATGCATGCTTTGTTTTCATATATGGGCATTGTCAGAAGTCAGAAAGTGAAAATGTAACCGTCTAGTTTTGTTCTGACTCTGTCAAAAGCTAATTTTATTAGACGTATTGGAGATGGCTTATGGTGGGGTGGGGGTCTTCTGAGGAGTTTTTCGATTTTCATCCATCATAAAAAGTGATGGCTAGGCTCAGGGTAAAAGGCATGGGTTAATTTAATCATACACAGCCACGAGAGTGCATCATTAGTCATATAATACCCACTTCTGAGCGCAGAGATAGATGAAAACAGACTCTGGCGGATGGGTTAGCTAGATCAATGCATGTGTAAACAGACAAGTTTTCAGCCACAAACTAGGATGAAAACGTATGTTGCTTGATTCCTTTGGTTGGCTTCAGCTGATATAGTTTGCGATGTCTGACCGCTGGGCTTTGAAGGTGCCTTTTGATTGTCAGGAGAACATGTTGATTGAAAAAAAATCTTCAAATATCAAATAGCTTTCTTCTGTAGCTTTGATGAAAAATCCATCCACATATTGTATTTTCATTTCAAGTCTTAGCGATGAAACTTTAACTTTATACTTTTAGTAGATTTCAAACTTCTCACTTCTTTGATTGTAGACATCTCAGTAGCAATGTTTCCTTCCAAAGATGCAAATTAAATGTATGCGCAAAACTGGAATATTGCATAAAACATTTGAGATTATTAATGCACTGTTTCCATCTAATGAGTCGAAGAGCACAAATTAAAACCGTCACTTCCTGATAAACTGGCATCTAATATAAAAAAAAAATGGAATTAGTTTATTTGTCTGTGGCTTTTGGAGGAGTGAGATGCTCAAGACAGTTCTGGAGGTGACAATACTGAACCACTTTCATGATAAACTTTGGATAAGAGATTTTAGAAATAACGAAAACAACATTTCAGATGTGCAATGTGGCTGGTCTGCTGGTTTGTCCATTAATGCCATACCATTGCACAGTTTTTATCACATGATCTGTTTAAACTAACTCACATGACTTTTTTGATGTGCTTGCTGGCATTTATTCAGTAAATAAGTTTCCACTGTAGTTCATGTACATTTTTTAAAGATTATCTTACTCTATGCATATCTTGGCATTTCCATTAAGTATTTTTCAATACACTAGTTCAAAATGCACATAACAATTGGTAATAGACGTACAGCTAATAGCTGTTATTGTTGAATTCTGATTTTATTAAAGTGAGTAAATTCTGTGTTGCTAAGGTAAATGGACAGAGTGGGAAAATAATAATAAATAATAATAATAATAAAAATGAACTACACTTTAAAATAAATTCAAGCAGTTTCAACTTGTCAGTTAGTTTGTAAAAAAAATGTTGGCTGGATTTGGGTTTATTTTAACATTTGGATGGGTCATTTTGACTGGATTTGAAAAAAGCCAAAACTTTGTCAAATTTTGTTTTAACATCTGGGAAATTTGAATAAATAATAATAATAATAATAATAATAAATGTTATTTGTATAGCATTTTTCCTAAATACATGCAACTCAAAGCGATTTACAAACAATCAAGCATTGTAAAATAAACCAAATAAACAAATGTATAGACAAATAAAGCAAAATAAAGAACAAATATGTGCAATAGTCCTTACATATGCATATACTGTACATGCACAAACTGTACATGCATACATACACCTACACAATATACATATATACATAAAATGCATACACTTCACATACTGTTATATTCATATGCAATTTTTAAAAAATGCGTCTTAACGCCTTTTAAAAACATAAATGCAGGGGGATTATTTCACTTCATTTGAGAGACAATTCCAAATTTTTGGAGCACAGTGACTAAAAGAGGTGCCGCCAGATCGTATCAGATTTACAGAGTGAAAATCTAAAAGTCCAGCGCTAGAAGAGAGTAGCAAACGGGTTGGATTGTATCTCAATAAGCAGTCAGAAATGTAGGAAGGTGTCAGGTTATGTAGTGCCTTATAAACCAATAAAAAAATTCCTAAAATCTATTCTTTGGTGCACTGGTAACCAGTGTAATTCTATTAATGCTAGTGTAATACTGTATGTTCTCGTTTCTTCAATTTCATTAAAACTCTGGCTGCTGCATTTTGTATCAGTTGCAGCTTCCTTATAGAACCCTTGGGTAAACCAATATAAAGAAGACCAGGGCAACACAATAAACTATTCATCATGTTCCTTGTACCATTTCTGAACTATATTATGAACCATATATTATGGATTATAATAGGTGGAATTATTTAAAGGGTCAATTACTTTCTTGGTTTAGGCATTGAAACCAAAATGTTTTTGTATAATCTATTTTACATCTTTTATCCTCTCTTTTACATTATTGTTGTTTTGTTTTGTTTATTATGTCCGTACTGCTTGCTTGTTTGAAAACATGCTTTATAAATAAATCAAACTTGAAATTAAACTATATGATGAGACAAGGTCATACAGTAGAGACACTACGCAGCAGGCACACAACTGTCACGGTTGTGGATCTGTCTGTTTCTCTTGTATGTGGGTGTGAGTGTGTTTTGTTGGGTGTACCTTCACCGCGTGGCTGTATGTGTTTACATGTCGTCAGCTGAGCGGTCACGTGCTTTGCTGTTGCTCAGCATCACTCAGCTGTTAATCAATGAACCACAGGTGCAGCGCGTTACCGCGCGCCTTTATCTGTTCAGTGTTTGTATCTCGTGTTGTCAGTTTGTTGTGGTTCACGTCTGTGTCTGTTCCTGTTAGGCTTCTCCCGCTGAATCCGCTGGTGGTGAGTCATCATAGAGTCTGTTGCTTTTGGACTGGTCAAGCACGGCTTGGTTTCATTGAAGTTGTTACCGCTGTTTGCACTAATGACACTCACAAGAGATTCACTTTGAATTGCTGCTTTGAAGAACTGTTACCGCTGTTTAGCGTTGTCGATTTCCTTGAGAGATGCACCATTGCTCTACCCCTTCCTTCGATATCTGGTGAGATATCCATGAGAGATTTCCCTCTGGATCTGTTGCTCTTAAGAACTATTAATGCTGTTAAGCGTTGTCGATTTCCTTGAGAGATGCATCATTGCTCTGCCCTAACCCTCATTATCTGGTGAGATCTATACCAGCTGTTATTTCCTTTTATCCCTGTTTAATAAATCAACTTGCATTCACTTGCATTTGGGTCTCCGGCGTAATTGTGACACACAATGTCATAAGACATTAATATAAAGTTAGATTTAGGTTGTGACGTCGGGTGACCAAAATTCAATGTGTAGCGTCTAAGGACAACGTTATCTTGGCAACCAATAATGACATCAAATGATGTTGATATTTGGTTGATTTTAGGTTGTATTGGAAAGTGACTAAAATCTAATGTTGAGCCAACATCTTAAACCAATGTCACAATGATGTCAAATACTGACATTTATTCGTCAGGTATGGCAACCAAAATCCAACGTGCCATAGTGGTAACGCCCACACAACAACAAGCTGTTACATCATTAGACGTTGATATTTGGTTGATTTTAGGTTGGACGTTGGACATTGATGTTGGGTTCTGATGTCAACCCGTTTTCATTTCCAAACAAAATGCAATGTCCCCATGACGTTGGGGTACAATGTCAATCTGACATTATGTTGACGTCCTGTGCCTGCTAGGTCTGTGGCTAAACAGTGAAGTGTGATGCTCTGCTCTGTGTGTTGTGACAAATTCCAACAGCAACCATCATTGTGTGTTTTTGTATGACTTGTGCCACACTACATCCTCTGTTGGCTTTAACCAGATATGTGCATCTATGAGTCTTAGACGCCTAACACCCGGTTGTTGGCTTGTGGTTTGTCTCTCCTTGGACCACTGCTGGTAAATTCTCACCACTGCTGACCACTTGCTTTTATGTAGCAAAACCCATAAGCTTTGCCCTTTTAGAGACACTGAGCTAGTTACCTTGTCATAACAATATGGTCTTTCCCTCTAATGTTTATTCCTGCACATTTCTCCTGCTTCTCATGTGCTCATTACAGGAACTGACTGTTTGCTTATTTCAATTCGATTAATTTGTATAGCACTTTTCCCAATAATAAGAAGATGATACCAGAGTATTAGAGCTCAATCAGCTAGACTACTCAGTACTCAAATGTTTCTTTCTACAAGAAGCCCTCACTTCAAATCATCTTGCCACCATCTGAAATCTTATCCACAAACCCAGCTCCCAAAACTCTCCTCACCACACAAAAAGCTCAAAACATTATGCAATTCTGAGTGTGCCTTGCACGTATGAGTGGGCTTGACAAACTACCTGTAGAGAACACACCCTTTCATCTCATTCATTCATTTATTCATTCATTTTCTTTTCGACTTAGTCCCTTTATTAATCAGTGATCGCCAAAACGGAATGAACCACCAACTTATCCAGCACACGTTTTACACAGTGGATGCCCTTCCATTACTAGGAAACACACAGACACACTCATTCACACACATACACTATGGAAATTTAGCTTACCCAATTCATCTATACTGCATGTCTTTGGACTTGTGGGGGAAACCCGGATGAAACCCACGTGAACAATGGGAAGAACATGCAAACTCCACACAGAAATGTCAACTGACCCAGCCGAGGCTCAAACCAGCAACCTTCTTGCTGTGAGGCGACAGCGCTACCCACTGCACCACCGCACCGCCCGCTTTCATCTCTCTGACAGTAATTTTCCTTTAATATATATTATTTATTAATAATATTATGATTTGGTAATAGTGAGGTTTATCTTAGGTTTCAAAGATATAGTGGGTGACACTTCAAAAGGACCATTACCGTCGCAACACTAACACCCGATTCACACGGTGCTTCAGCGTTATTGCGTCAGCGTCAGAGGGCGTGTCTGAAGTTGGAGCTGACCTGATTGGCATAGCAGTGTCAGCCAATGAAATTAGTCACCAATCTGCTACTGTCTGAGCTGGTGTATTTGAATACAGCGATCTGATTGGCTGATGCTTCCGTTGGTGCTTGAAAAGTTGAGAAAATCCCAACTTCTGCAGTGAGCAACGTCGCTGAAGCACGCTGACAGACCCACAATTCAGTGCGGAAACACTTGACGTCACCCATTTAAAGTGAATGGGAAGCGTTATGCTGACGCCCAGTGTGAATGGGCCTTAAGGGATTAAGAACATTTTTAGGTGTAACAGCAGTTTTTGACTGTCCCGCCAGGGGGCACAAGGAGACAGACTGCGAACAGACATAAATATACAGGAGCTGTAAATGCCCTGCTACTTGTAAATGAAGATGGAAACAAAGCATTATAATTCCTTCATTCATCATTAAAAACTTGTTAACAAGCTTTATAATCATTGTAAACGTGTTAAGTGCAATGAGGATTCTGTATGTAAACTGGATTTGATGTTGCCCATGTGTGCCAAAAGTATTGTCATTGTGTTCGTAAGTTAGTGGCTGTTGGTATATTTTAAAGGTGCAAAACAGATCAAATGATTGGAGATATTCAGTATGTGTCACTTGAAAAAATGTAAACTTTAAAGGGCACCTAGGTTACCACTTTTTCCAGATTTAATATAAGTCTTTTGTGTCTCCAGAATGTGTCTGTAAAGTTTCAGCTCAAAACACCCTTCAGATTATTTATTATACCTTTCATAAGTTACTAACTTATAGCTTTGAGCAGCAGGTTGCGTTTTTTTTGTACTGCGCCTTTAAGGCTAGTCCTTCATGCCTACCGTTTCCACGTGCCTGTCAGCGTGCTTTAATCTCCTCTCTCGGCTGCGTCAGACAACAGACAGACACGAAGGAATAAGATCTTACGTAACGTTTGTGAGAAATAATACAGTAAGAACTTTACTAATGATTATTTGATGCGTTTGTTGTGGAGCTACAACGACGAGTCTCACACAATGTTGTTACAAAGTTTACGCACGCACACACACACACACAGTGCAGACACGCACACACACAGACAGCTCGCGTTTAGCTTTGCACTCTTTTTGCACGCAAATGTGACAGGATACAGGTTTATATCCACTGCTGTATGGATATCTGTTACGTTAATGTACAAAATAAACCCGATTTAACTTCCACAAACCGATTGAAGCGTCTTCTTGTATAATTGTTCTGACATGCGATTGTGGTGATGAAGTAAAGCTGAAGTAAATCGCTGTAATTCATTACAAACATGCACTGTTTTAAAACATTTTAAACTTGTCAAACTCACTCTTGATCACATTTGAGGATGATTGATGATCCTAGCAAACTGAACAGACTTTTGTTTACGGTTGATTTGCGCACGTCCTGTCTTGTTGATATGATTATACGCATTACTATGGAGACATGTTAATACGCAGCTGTCAATCAATTCGGTGGGCGGGGGGACCGCACTCCTACGTCAAGTTGCGGTCGGTCTGAAAGCCGCTCCAATTGGTCCACCGTTTTTATGTTGTTAAATTTAAAAAAAAAGGACTGGGTGTGTTTATATCACCCCAATATGACGGTCTATACACTATACCTACACATATGTCTGTCCAAACAGCTTGAAAAGTAGATTTTTCACCATACAGTAGATGCCCTTTAAGGGTGAGATGCATTTACAAATTAGATAGGATGACATTAAATGTTTTGCTGAACTTTAAATATTTTTGTGTGTATATTTTTGTTGAGCTTTCATATATTTCGTTCATATCGACAGAGAAATATCAGTGCCAAAGTAAAACTGGCACTAAAAAGTAAATAACTTTAATGGATTTTGACGTTTTAACCACAGATGGCACTAGAGAGCACAAAATTCGATAGTGTGGCTTTAAGGAAAAAGAATGACAAAATTTGGTGTAATCCTTAACCATTGTAAACTTCGGCTTCTTTTCATCTGTTTCAAAGAGTAATTATGTGTTTTCAGATGCTTGAACGAATGCGAGCGCAGCTAACAAAGACAGAAAGACCGCAGGGGTTTTTGGAGAGCGTGCCATCTGAATTTCTGCACTGCCAATAACCCACAGTATTTTCTCTTTCACTCTTACTCGGTCGGTGTGTGTTTAATAATATATCTTCGCATATGTTACAGCAGCGAGCATGCAGGGAGGGAGGAAGCGAGCCTGAGTTTGCGCCCCTGGCCGCTTCGCTAATGTAACCTTAGCAGAAGAGTAACTCAGGCCAAGGACTCGTCTTTGATGGTCAGCGCTGATGGTGTTGGGCTTTTTAGAAGCAAACTCAAGGAGCTCCTGTGGGAATACAGTAAGAGCAGCTCTGCCTAGACCCTAGCATTTATAATACATTCTCCTCTCCGCTTCTAACTGTACCGACGTATCGCCAGCATAATCTTCACCTAAAAGTAGGGCAAGTATTACATCACATGAAAGCAACTGCAGACAAAAGCAAAAATTGCAGATCACACATGCGCCCACGCAACGCGGTGTGGAGGAAACCATGGTCAAACACACCAATGATGTCTAAATGGAACTGAAGACACACATAGCCAGCCTTTAAAAATTGACTTATGAAGTTACAGGATGTTTGAACAGCCCTAAGTGGTAAAGAAAATTGATTCCTCTTACTTCGGTGGATTGAATTTATTTTTGATTGAGCATTTAAACAAAACCATAATTCTTTAGTTTCTTATTTATAGTATTATTACATTCTCTGGTAACACTTTAAAATGCTGTCCATTAGTTCATGTATTTACTAACATGAACAAACTATTAGTAATACATTTATTACAGTAATTTATTAATCATCTTCGTTAACATTAGTTAATGTTATTAAAGGTTAATAACGTTAGTTTGTGTTAACTCACTGTGCATTAACTTATGTTAACAAACAGCTTTGGATTTTAATAATGCATTAGTTAATATTGAACTATAATTAATAAATGCTTTACCAGATTATTCATACTTAGTTAATGTTAGTAAATACATAAAAAAATAATAATAACTAATGGACCATTATTCTAAAGTGTTACTCAATTTTTTTTATTTCTATATTCATAAAAAACAAACATACAAAATTCTGTCATCATTCACTCATAATTGCAATGTTTCAACGAGGGGTGTGTTTCTCAAACAACGACATTACTCGCGGCTAAACTAGCATAGTACGATGCATTGTTTGGGAAAAGAACGATGTAGTGACGAGTGTTTCAAAACCGTAGTTTCTCTGTTGCAGATCCATTGTTTGAACCACGATAGTTATAACGTTAAACGCCCATAATGATGCTCTAAACGGGGTGGTAACAACTTCTTTAGAGAAGAACCTCAATTTCTTAGTGCATATTATATTGTTTTACACGCACGCATTAAAAAAATCCAATATTAGTTTTGGTAAAAACATGCACTCGTTTTCCATATTCATTGAAATATATGTAAACGGCACATATGGGGCCAATGTTTCCTTTACAAATATTATTGAGAACATTCCACATTCTATTCTAAAACATAAAACCACTTAGTAACACGCATTCTAATCTCATATAAATCATATAAATTGTTCGGCTAGTGGTTGTAATATATATAGGCAATTTATTACGAAAAGAAAAAATCCTGCTTTATAATAATAATAATTATTATCATTACTATTAGTATAAATTATTATTATTATTATTATTATAAATTAGTATATTGGGTTTTTTTGGGTTTGGGGGGTTAAGACTACTTTTACAATTTGACACATGCAAACCACTGCAGAAATGTTCTAACCAACAGACCCATGTCATATACTGTACATATGCTTATAGTACAGATACATTTCTTAAAAAATAACCTACTATAATTTAAAAGCATTAACTTATGCTATATATGCTATCATCATTGTTTTCAAAGTGCACTACGAAGGGAGCGCAATTATCAATATGAAGATCGCTAAAACTGAACTGTAAAAATACTTTGAAGGCAAATTACACCTAAGAGTGATGACTTTAATGCTTATTTTTTAAATCCTTCCAAGTTTAAATGTTGGAATGTTCGAAAGGAATAGGGCATAGGGGGGATAACTGGGAAAGAACACAGCCAGGAACTATGCTTATAACTACAGCTCCAGAGGTGTAGTTGCAAGCATACAATTTTGCGACGGAGTTTGCGAATGTTGGTTGGAATGATGGATTTGGGAAACCCCAAATCAACAGACTATGTTTGTAACAAGGCAACTTGCGACCTTAGTTGACTAACGATGGTTTTCGGAAACAAACCCCTGAATGACCTCATGCAAGAAATATCAAAAGATGATGGTAATCATTTTGGTTGTTATTGTGTGAACAAAAAACTGAATTGTTTCTCAAATGATCTTCTTTTATAATTCAGACATTACAGTTGTTTGAATGACAGTTAATTGCTATCAAAAAAGTAATGATTACGACACCTACACTGTAAAAATATTTTTAAAAACTAATATTCTAGAAACAGCTACACGGTGGCTCAGTGGTTAGCACTGTCGCCTAACAGCAAGAAGGTCGCTGGGCCCGTTGGCATTTCTGTGTATGGATGTTTCCCAGTGATGGGTTGCGGCTGGAAGGGCATCCGCTGCGTAAAACATATTCTGGATAAGTTGGCGGTTCATTCCGCTGTGGTGACCCCAGATTAATAAAGGGACTAAGCCGAAAATAAAATGATTGAATGAATAACCTAATAAATAACTAAAATCTTATTTATATCAAAGTCCCTTTAAGGCAAGTTATTTTACCCGGTGGTCATCTTTGAAACGCCTCTCGGGCAGTATGCTCAGGCATTTTGTCTGAATGAGGAAACATCAAATTCTCCAAAATTGCTTTCCAAGGTTATGATTAAATTTCATATTAGAAATCACCAATAAAATTAAACAACAACTGTCTCTTTAGTTTAATTTCTAAATGTCCAAATCACACAAAATCTGCAGAAACTCACGTATGCTCTGGACCCCTCCTGCAGAGAATCGTCAGTCTATAGCAATCGATGATTGGCTCCTGCACTAGAAGGCGGGGCTTCAATCACCATATTCGCCGTTACACTTTTCCCCATTTAAAACCATACGAGTGACATGTCTTGTGTATTCTATAGTCTTTGTTTATACCCATATAAAACCACAAAAATCAAAGATCATAACAATTAGCTTTTTCAACACATAGATGGAAAGTGTCATATAAGCAAAAACAAAACACCATCAATAATGCTATAACAGTACATTAACAATATAAAATCTGTGTAACTATACTAACATTTACAAAACCTCTGTAAATAGACGACTTGCTCTTTTTCAATCCCAGCAATATTTATTCTCCCTCATGTACTTATTAATCTTTATAAGTGTCTTTTTTTTTTTGTTATTGAACAGAAAAAAAAGATATTTTGAAAAATACTGGGGCGGCATCACAGCAAGAAGGTCGCTGGTTCAAACCTTGGCTGGGTCATTTGGCATTTCTGTGTGGAGTTTGCATGTTCTCTCTGTGTTTGCGTGAGTTTCCTCCGGGTACTCCGGTTTCCTCCACAGTCCAAAGACATGCGGTATAGGTGAATTGGGTAAACGAAATTGCCTGTGGTGTACGAATGTGTGTAAGAATGAGAGTGTGTATGGGTGTTTTCTAGAACTAGGTGGTTGCGACTGGAAGGGCATCTGCTGCGATAAACATATGCTGGAATAGTTGGCAGTTCATTCCGCTGTGGCAACCCCTGATAAATAAGGGACTAAGCTAAAGGAAAATGAATAAATGAATGAAAAATCCTGGTTGCTGGCACCAATAGACTTCCATCGTAGGAAAATTAAAAATTACAATGGAAGTCAATGGGTGCCAGCATTTTTCTGAATATACTGTATATATTTTCATGTTCAACAGAGTCAATGATGAAAGAATTTTCATTTTTGGGTGAACCATCCATTTAATGAATGCAATTTTAGTAGTGAAAAACCTACAGATTGTATCTTAAACCGTATTAATACTCTGTCTAGACCTCAACCCTTGCAGATAACTTTAAAAAGTTTTTTTTTTTTCTTGCTCTGCTGTGGGACTGATTGGCTCAGTATGTTGAGAGGTGCACACACTAAACAAGATGAAAAAAGAGAATGTGAGATTAAACCAAGCGTGAGCTCAAATTCAGCACTACAGGTTGAGTTCAAACGCTGCACACACTCGCTCCAAAGGAAACTCAGTGCTTAGCTCTTCAGATGTGTCCGACTGGCTTTGAGAAGGGGGCCTTCATTGATCTGTTGCCCCCAAACCTACTTACATGACTGCCCTCTGAGACCTTCAAGCACTCTTCACTTTTACAGCTTTTCTGTTGCTGTTGTTTTAAGCTTTTTGTCTTTTGGAAAAGTGCTTTATAGAAATGTACTTCTCATTGTGCCATGTCATATTCATTTATTTCAGTCTCATTTACTCTGAGTGGAATGGCACAGATTTTAAATGGCATACATAACATTTTATGAGGCTGGCCTTTGGTGAATCGTCCTCCAACAGTGACATTCGTATTCTTATACCACTATTCTGCTACCTGCTTGTTATATTAAATACACAAAAAAATGATTACTTGGATTTACTCAATTAAAGTTAAAAGGTTGCAAACGATTTATATAGGCTGAATTTAAACAAACAAATTAAAGGTGCAGTATGTAAGTTTGACAACCAGTGGTTGAACTAGGTATTGCATTCCTGGATCAAAACAAACACAAGCGGAGGTTGCCAGATTGAGAACCAAAAGGAGCGAGTCTGACGATCGAGCCTAAAGGCTGATTTAAGTCGTGTTCTGTATAAAAGCAACGGCACGCGATAGAAGGAATATTCTCCATATTAAAAGCAGCTCAAATTGATATATTAGAAACGGTTTCTATTTCTTGCAGCTGAACAACAGAAAACCTCAGGTACACCTCATGTGCTTTATTTAGTGTTAAATGCTTACAATATTTTTCAAGACGCTTCTATACAGCCTAAAGTGACATTTAAAGGCTTAACTAGGTTTGTTAGGTTACCTAGGCAGGTTAGGGTAATTAGGCAAGTTATTGTATATCGATGGTTTGTTCTGTAGACTATCGAAAAAAAAAATTGCTTAAAGGGGCTAATAATTTTGACCTTAAAATGGGTTTTAAAAAATACAAAATTGTTTTTATTCTAGCCAAAATCAAACAAATAAAACTTTCCCCAGAAGAAACAATATTATCAGACATACTGTGAACATTTCCTTGCCCTGTTAAACATCATTTGAGAAATATTTAAAAAAGGAAAGAAAATTCAAAGGGGGGCTAATAATTCTGACTTCAACTGTATATACAGTATAAACATTCTCAAATAAATATAAGCATGTGTGTATTTTTACATAGATAATAATTATACACAGTACACACATGCATATATTACGTCAAAAAAATTTTACTTTTATTTTGGATGTGATTAATCGCAATTAATCTTTGCCTAGCACTAATAAATACTAATATAAATACTAATAATTAGTGCCCACCAATCATTAAGTATTTTTATTCCATAAGGAAGTTTTTTTTTTTCATTTTTTGAGAATGAATATAGAAATATTTCAGTATTCGACCAACTCATACACAGTGCGATTTGCTGTTTCATGGTAGTGGGTGGAGCTAAATATCTGCGACTGTTTGATTTGTGGAATTTTGCAGCATCATTGATAATGTAGTTTTTCTGCAAAAATGCCTCAATGAAATGCAACTGAAAATTTCAATATTAGTCAGAATCCACTAACCCTTTATTTTTTCTCAATGTCTGCTGATGTCACTCACAGTAAGCTGTGCAGGCTGTTACAATGTAATGTTAATAACCAATAACCAATTACTGTTTGGCAAATTTGATCTGACTCCACTGTGACACACAAACAGTTGAAGTCAGAATTATTAGCCCCCCTGTTTATATTTTTCCCCAATTTCTGTTTAAAGAAGAGAAGACTTTTTTCAACACATTTCTAAACATAATAGTTTTAATAACTCATTTCTAATAACTGATTTATTTTATCTTTGCCATGATGACAGTAAATAATATTTGACTAGATATTTTTCCAGACACTTCTATACAGCTTAAAGTGACATTTAAAGGCTTAACTAGGTTAATTAGGTTAACTAGGCAGGTTAGGGTAATTAGGCAAGTTATTGTATAACGATGTTTTTTTCTGTAGACTATTGGAATAATATATAGCTTAAAGGGGCTAATAATTTTGACCTTAAAATGTTTCTTAAAAAATTAAAAACTGCTTTTATTCTAGCCAAAATAAAACAAATAAGACTTTCTCCAGAAGAAACAATATTATCAGACATACTGTGAAAATTTCCTTGCTCTGTTAAACATCATTTGGGAAATATTTAAAAAAGAAAAAAAATCAAAGGGGGTTAATTACTCTGACTTTAACTGTATAAGCTCTGCCTTTTTCAAAACAAATACATCCTGATTGATTAATCAAGTCCCGTACTCCATTTTCATTTAGAAATACACTGCATTAGGGAAGTAAAAATGAGTTAAGAATAATAATCCATGATAAAAAGCTAGATCAGAATATCTATTCACCAGAAAACAATATCTGTGCTTGTGTTTTCAGCATGGTGGCATATGGCCTGTCAGGTCAGTTCACTGTAGACGTTAAGCAACTGTCAGCATGTCTGAATATTGACAAATCCCAGCAGAACAAAGCAGCATATCAAATCTGTGTGATTTATAGATTCTGACCATCACAGAGAGATGTAGAGAGGCTTCTGTAAGGGTTTACAGGAGAAAAGAAGCTCTTGCTCACACTGTACTAAGCATGCAAAGTGCCCGGAATCCACTTTTGTTTTCTGTTGTTTTTCCAAAGAACCACAAAGAGATCAAAATGCATTTGAGCCTCAGTTGGGGGAAACTGCAGAGAATCATTCATAGAATCACGTCACGTAAGCGCTCAGAGATGCTCCTCAGTTCTTACATAACAGGATTGCTTTCGTGAGGAGCAGAGGGAAATTCCTTCACGAGTTATTATCTACAGGCGAATGATAAAACAACAATCCTAAAACAAACCCAGAGTAAAATTACTATCAGAAAACAACAAATGTGTCTTTTTTCCCTGCTGAAAAGATGGCGAGCTGTTTGTCAGCAAATATTATTTTCAGCATGGGATGTTTGGACATCCCAAGGAGACTTTTTTTTTTTTTTTACTAGCTAACCAGCAAGACCACACTGGTTGACCGACCTAAATAACTGGGGTCTGCTTGTAAACAGAATGGCTACTTTAATTATTGTGAATTCACTCTAGCAGTAGTGTGTCTACAGTATATATATCAACTCAGGCTCATTCTGAAAACGTACATATACATTTCTGGAGAGCGCCAAATACGTCCCAGAAGGTACGTTTTTTGCAGTTTTTGTTTTTGTGAATCCATCAAAGGTCGCTGTGTACACTTTTTCAGATCTCAAATTTCTCTCACGAGTGCCATTCGTGCCTGCTTTTCTTGCGGAAATCCACCAGAGGCCGCTGTCGACTGAATGACTGAGCGATCCCCGATATACACACTACTACTACTACAGTGAATATTATACAAATAATTTTTTAAAGCATAGCAATTAACTAAACTTGCTAATATTTAATAATGCAAATTTTGTTTCAGACAATTACAAATATTGTACCATTTTAATTTTAGAACCACCTTGCAGTTACTTTACAGTTAAGTTACTGTATTATTGCTATGTTTTTTAGCATCACAGTTTGTTTTTTTAATCATTGTACTGTCATAGTATTCTTGGAAGTACTTTGAATACTTTGGTATTAACATCTGTTAGACATTTACTATAGTTTTACATTTATTATAGTATTACTATAGTATCAGAGTACCATGATATTGCAAACATGCATCTAGTTTTCAGAGTGCTTTTGTTTTGGACATTTAGGTACACTGAAAAAAATGCTGGGTTCCACACATAGACTGTAAAAGATATGGACGTAGTATCCGTGACTTCACCCATAGGTTTCTGAAGAATGCAAAAGAAGCTACAAGTAGGCGTGGCCAACCGTTGCCATTTTGTTCGTGCGTCATCGCACCGACCGGCGGATACCAAACAAGGGCAAAGAGGCAGAGCTTGAACGGAGCTACAGACTCCTGCTAGCATTTTGCTTAGACGGGCTTTTCTTTGGGAGAAACGCTTAATACTTCATTACCTGCGACTCGTTTGTGTTCTGACCACATGTGCTTGGTTATAAACTATATCAATAAAGTGTTTAGTCTTTTAAAAATATTGTTGTAACACATTGAGCCACTAAGCATTGTTCTTATGACGTTTTTCAACAGGAGGAAAACGCAAATTACTTCCAAACACTTTAAATATAGTTTGTGTTAGTAAACGCAAGGCTACTTATGAAATCCAGGCATAAAACTGTATGACAACGTTGAAGATGACTGTTCTAGAGCCTACAGCTAATCAATCTGTCAGATTCTGGAGTGCATTACAGGTCTAAAGACAAATATAAATGATAAATGATCTTGAATAAAACAAATACATTTATAGAGATGGTATATGGGTATATTATTTCACTCACCTGGGAAATGGAGGCCGCAAAATTAACAATTAAGTGCACAAAGCATGCCATATCATCTGATAATTGTAAGAAATAATTCCAAAAAGCAACTGACTGTGTAAAGCCACATAAAACAAAACAAAAATACGATGTATATGGAGAGTTCAGCAGCTAATCAGGCGGAATCAGCTGAGGTGAAGTGACGGCGACCAGCGAGACCTAACTGTCACTCAAGTGGCCACGCCCTTAATTATGCAGACTTAATATAACTTAATATAAACGAAACGTATGAGTTATGAAAAAATTTACCCCCCTCACAGTTGTCATGAAGGGTAATCATAGCTATATGAACGAAAATCATTCTTTGTCCCAGGTTGTAAACAGCTTTTTTTCTGCTGTAAAGTTGGCCATTTTAACATTGTGGTCAATAGAAAGTTGCTCTATTATGGAGCCAGGACTAGCGGAATTTAGATGAATTGCAGTTTCAGTTACTTCCGTATTTGCTTCACGAGGGAGAGCGGGAGGTTTCCTCTTTAATTCCACACCACTTCTTTTTGTTGTCCCAATGCAGTTCAGACATGTCAGTTTAGTGACTGATTCGAACAAATTCGTACGAGTTCAGTAACAATGTAAATTTTAAAAAGGAGGCATGGCACCAAACCCCACCCCTAAACCCAACCGTCATTGGGGGATGAGCAAATCGTACTAAATTGTACAAACGAGATCGTACAAATTCATATAAATTAGCCACTAAATTAAAAAAGTTACGAATTACACATAAGACGGTGCACTGAAAATAATTATTTGTGGTTTTAATTTGGGATCCTAGTCTAATGTAATGTAAGTTGCAAATAACATTAGTTTCAGTTTCAAAATATATATCTATACCATTCTGTATGCAGTACAAATAAAATACTGGCAGTAATGGGATATGTTTATGAATGCGACAATACTGACATTCGTCTATAATATACAATGTAAGTAAACATTCAATCATTCATTTTCCTTCGGCTTAGTCCCGTTATTCATCAGGGGTCGCCACAGCGGAATGAACCGCCAACTCATCCAACATATGTTTTACACAGCGGATGCCCTTTAAGCTGCAACCTAGTACTGGGAAACATCCATACACACTCATTCACACACATACACTACGGCCAATTTAGTTTATTCAATTCACCTTTACCACATGTCATTGGACTGTGGGGGAAACCGGAGCACCAGGAGATAACCCATGTGAATATAGGGAGAACATGCACACTCCACACAGAAATGCCAATTAACCCAGCTGGGACTCGAACCAGCAACTTTCTTGCTGTGAGGCGACAGTGCTAACCACTGAGCCACTGTTTTGCCCTGTAAGTAAACACATACAATTAATTTGTCTTTACAGGATCCTCCATTGAACTTTTAACATCAGCTCTGTCATTTTTGTAATTATATTCTAGTGCTGAAGCCAAAACCAACTATCATATATCAGTCTGGACTATTGTGTAAATTCAGCATCATCTCTGGATATTTTAGTGATGTTCACAATTAATTTTTTAATCACATCACAGTACATTTTGACCTGAAAGCAAATGTTTGAGTGAAGAGACAGACGGTCCTGACAGCACCTGACTGCTGTCGTCTGATCTGAACCCAAACTGTCCTGCTCCAAATTGCCCAACTTCTCTTTTGACAGGGCCTGCCAATGCCTCTCACACTCTCTCTGCCAGTCTTACACCTTCAATTCAGTGTGCTCAGATGCATCTCAAACAGCACAAAAATTGCATGGAGATTTAAGGAACGCTATCTGGTTTCATGTCCTCAGGAGGACAACTTTGTGACAGATTGACATTTCCCTAATGGGACCCGTGACGGAGGTGAATGAGGGTCAGAACTCAGACACATCTATAGTGAAACTGTCTGTCCATGATCATGTGGCCAAAACTGGCTTCTGCTTTATCCCTCAAACCTCTGCCACAGGACCCTGACTACTAAATGTCAACACAGATAAACCTGCATATCACACCCTGAAGTGTCAATGCTACGGTTTCATAGTACATACTGTCCAATATGCAAATTTATGTACAGTTTCATATACTTTTTTATGTATACATCAGTAAGGAATCTTCAGCCAAAAATGCTTTAGATTTATGTCAATAACCAATATATAGAAAGACAAAATTATTAGCTGTCCTGTGAAATTTTAATTCTATTTCAAATATTTCCTAAGTGATGTTTAACGGAGAGAAGATTTTGCAATACATTTGAAACATAATAGTTTTAATGACTAATTCCTAATTATTTCTTTTGTCTTTGAAATGACAGCGCATAGTTTTATTTACTAGCTATTTTGCAAGATTCTAGTATTTAGTTTAAAGTGGAATTTAAAGGCTTAAGTAGGTCAACTAGTTGGATAGTAACAATTCACCATGAGCCGGTTGAAAGTCAATTCAAAATCAAGAGTTCACACTTAGCTGATGATTGATTATAAAGCTTGTTTGGCATGCTGTCCCACACTCTCAGAAATAAAGGTACGAGAGTTGCCACTGTGGTAGTACCTTTTCAAAAGGTACAAATTTGTACCTAAAAGCTCCATATTAATACCTCAAGGGGACATATTGGTACCTAAAAAGTACAAAAGTGTTCCTCTTAAAATTTGTAGGTACTAATATATACTTTTGAGGTACCAATATGAACCCTTCAAGTACAAATGTGTACCTTTTGAAAAGGTACCACCCCAGTGACAACTTTCTGAGAGTGCAGGAGAGAGCCCTGAGCTCATAAGATCCTTGAGCCCGGGGCTCCCTCCCATTTGCAAGGCGAGAGGGGAGTTTGAGCTCAGGTAGATCTCGACAACTCCCCTGCTGTAGTAGCTAATGAACAGATAGTGATTCCCCTTAGAGATAACTACTTACTAGGAGCATGTCTATGGTGCCGATTTGGATTAGTTAATTAACTTAAGTTGCATGTTTTTGCACGGTAAGTGGAAACCGGGGAACCTGGGGGAAACCCACGTGAGCACAGGGAGAACGTGTAAACTCCACACAGAAACATCGGCTGGCTTGGTAAGGACTAGAACCAGTGAAGTTCTTGCTGTGAGGCAACAGTGCTAACCACTGGGCCACCGTGCCACCCATCTAGGAAAGGAGAAGGAGTAGGGGTGGAAGGGGGGACTCTTCAAAATGAAGATGGCTGTTCGTAATATGGAACTTAGGGTTTTTATAGTGACTTAGGAATCGTCTGATTAGTGAATCGTAATTTGAATAATGCGGGACCAGCTGTAAGAAATTATAAGCATGTGATCCTCTTAAAATTAGTTTATAAATAAACTTCACATATGTGACGATTCAAATCGCTAAAAATGTTGAATAAAAATGTTGAACGAATGAAAATACATGTTTTGAACAGAGGGGTCGCTGTGTTTACAGGCCAAAATTCGCTTTACCTGCACATAAGCGGCGAGCAAAAAGAATTCAAATTTAAAGCTGAACTCTCTCCCGGCTCTGCTACCACTCTCACGCACCTTTGGACTCACACATGTAAACACACACCCTTACTTAATCAAAAAATGCCTCTGCTGTATGCTACTTTGTGTTAGTAGGGTTGGAGTTTGAAGAATCTTCCCCAGCACTGGGTGAATAAGACAGGATGAGTTGGCTTGCTCAAGCGTACTGGTATGTAGTTTTCAACTTCTTTATATGCATACATCATACCTGTTAACATTGGGATGCAAAAATATGGGATACACCCCCCCCAAAGGAACAAAACAAACTTCAAACCTATCCAGAAGAACTATGACCCTAAACTCCTTAATCTGTTCATGCAGAGCAGTTTCATTGTTAAAGTTTAAATAGTTTCCAAAATCTATTCAGTGAAGAACAGCAAAATTTTCCTTTTGATCCAGTGTTTAGTTTGATAACAGAGGATTATTAAGTGTATTTGTTTGTTTAAAAACACACCTAAATCCAAAAGTGTCTACTTTTGCTTCTCTTCAAATCATAATTCTCTTGAACAGCTCTTGCAATTATATCACATTTGAGATCGGCTTTTTAATGCTACTTAATGCTATTAAAAATACGGAGAAATATGGGAAATATCTAAATGGGATGATAGTGGGATAGAATGGTAAAATATGAGAGAATCCCGGCAAAAACGGGAGGGTTGACAGGTATGGCATACATCACTTGGTGTCACTTCGTCTAGGAGTTGTTTTGGATCTGGCGATTAAATTATTGAAATCACAAGCACTTACGTTTAATAAAAGAGCACAACAGCACAATCCGAGTGTGGGTGTGAGTCAGTCTCTAAGTGATTCTAGATTCTCCACAAAACACCTCTTCAAGGTGGTCCTTTCATGATAGAGTTTCTGCCCACACACGGGCGATAAAGCCAGAATGATCCTGATGTTGTCCCGGCGGCACCTCTGGAGCTTCCTTCATCTCACCTTCCCTCCGTAGCCTCAGTCTCTTTGCCAACGTAGGCCCAAGGACATCTCGGAGATTTGAGTTGCGCGACCCGTTTTATTTCCGTTCAACCTTGATAAACCTTTCGTAATGGCCTATCAGGTTCTCTGTGTATTAATAAAACAGTGTTATTTCTCAGAAATCCTCCTCGCCAAAATTCAGCCTGGCCTCTTTGATATGCGGCATCAAGGCTGCGGTATCTGGATTTTCAGAAGGCTTTCACCAGAGGATTCAGGAGGAAAGGGAACAGGAGATGCATCCCATCAGCTCAAGTCTTTGCATGAATTAACATGTACCCTGGGAATCGAGTTTATTTATTTATTTCCTCTCGTACCAGGTTTAATTAAGGTTCAAGCAATGTCTTTGGGATATTTGTCTGATGGAACACGAACCCAGCCTCCCGCTCTCCTACCGTTTCCAAATCTGGTCCATCTTCAGGGACGCCTATTTGTGAACTCTTTCTGCTGTCTTGTATCTCACGTCAGATTGCAGAAAACCAGAGCAGGGAGGAGAAGGTGAGGATAAAACGCAAGTCTTATCGTTTCACATATTAGTGTTGCGCAAAAAAAAAAAAAAGGAGTGAATCTCCCAAGATGAGCTTCACAGGGAGAATGATTGTGTCTCATTATGTTCACCGACGTGCGGCGCGCTGTACAGCACGCTGCCTCCTAAACATTTCTTTTTAGCAGGAAAGGGGCTGATCAAGAAGATTTTTCACGAATGTCATCAAAGCAGCGGGGGGAGAGAGAGAGAGAAATAAAACAACTGAGGAATATGTTTTCATTGTTCAGTCAGGCTATTTTTAGAAGCGTTCTGCAGGATTATGAGTTAGTAGTATCGCTGGCACTTTGGATAAAAAGGCAAACATCATTATCAGAGCACACACATAACATCTCCTGGCAAACAAGCCACAAAATCAAGAGGTAAATAGGGAAATTAACAGCACACTTTAATTGCTTTAAACAAGTAACACTTCATCTTCCTCAATTAAGGATTCTTGGCCCGTGTTATTATAGGCTACTTAGTGTAATCAGCACTCATTATTAGCGCATGCTTGATGGTGCAGGAAATGGGCCGTGAAGCAGGAAGCGTCACTGGTTGTAGAGTCTGATCTGATTACCGTTGGCCAACAACGCCGTGGACTCCATTTAGACGAGAACTAACAGGGCAGGCCATCGGGGAGACCGTGCCATTTTTATTATTCAAATGCTGCTGAAACGCATCCCAATATTGTGCGATGAATAAAATATCCCAGGACGATTTTCCGCTGGGTATTAGCTTAACATTTCCACTCCGGCGGTCCTCTCATTATGAAACACTGGAACATCAGTCAGCCTTATGATAGGCCAATTTCTGCATGTCCATTTGTCTACTTAACCCATCCCATTCCCTGTCGCCGTTAAAACAATTTCCTCTCTGACATACCAGAATAAGTATTGATTGAGGGTTTGCATTACCGGAGGTTTGGGCCACGCATTGATCCCACTTCACTGCTGGACATTTTTATCATAGCTGTGCGTGCCAACTGATCACTTCAACCTAGAAATATGAAGCAAGCTTTCTCTCTATACATACACACACACACACACACACACACACATATATATATATATATATATATATATATATATATATATATATATATATATATATATATATATATATATATATATATATATATATATATATATATATACACGCATACATACCATCACTGGCCACTTTATTAGGTACACCTGTCCAACTGCTCGTAACGCAAATTTGTAATCAGCCAATCTCATGGCAGCAACTCAATGCATTTAGGCATGTAGACATGGTCAAGACGATCTGCTGCAGTTCAAACTGAGCATCAGAATGAGAAAGAAAGGTGATTTAAGTGACTTTGAACGTGGCATGGTTGTTGGTGCCAGACGGGCTGGTCTGAGTATTTCAGAAACTGCTGATCTACTGGGATTTTCACACACAAACAACCTTAAGGTTTACATAGAATGGTCTGAAAAAGAGAAAATATCCAGTGAACGGCAGTTTTGTTCTGAGGTTTGAAGCTTTGAATTTATAAAAGTCTAAATCTCAACAGAAGTAGCTGATCATCTAGATTTTCGCTATGCCTTTTTGAACACTGTGAATTCAGACATGCTTATTTTGTATGCTTCATACTGTTGTTTGCATACTATATAGTCTGGAAGGATGCAGCCTTAGATATCAAAGCTGTGGAACTTTTGCTTTCTCTATCGATGCCTTTGTTTGAAACACTACATTGCAAATTACTTGTATAGTTTTTTGTGCTTTTGTTCTGTTAAAATGAAAAACAAACATATTTTAAAACAAATATTGCTACTGACTTTTTCAGTTAGATCACAAAGCGCAACTGCTTTCGTTAACAGTTAGCATCAAACAAGCACAAGTACACCCCTCAAAAAAAAAAAAAAACAATACATACAGTAACTGAATCAAGTAAACAAGTACTCTGATGATAGATAGCTACCTATTGAATCTCTGAATGTCTTAAATGCTCAGCAGATAAAAAAGTCTGTAATCCCTTCAGCTCTCAGGCTTGTCACCACCTCTCAAAATCCTTCCCGATATTTACTCTGTTGCTTTCCCTTTGCGACTGCAGGCTCTCCACACTTGGAGGTTTCTGGGTTTGTGACGTGATTCCCCCAATTGTCAACAATGATTGGTGTTTAGATTTTTACAGATTAAAAGCAGCCATCTAGAAGTCAAATTAACCCCAACTGTTGTAAAAACACTATATTTACGAAATGTGATATAACCACACAAAGATGAATATGGTCGAACTTTTCCCAAAATCAGACCGCGCTAGATAGCTCAAATTGTAAATGATTTATTTCCATTGTGAGTTAGCGAAAAGTAAACCGACTATGCTGAACACTGATGTCTTGTGTACTTGCTTAATAACTTGTTTTTGTACATTTTTAGGCAAAAAAAAATACATACTGCAGCTTTCGGCTACTGAACACATCCGCCATCCTCTTTGAAGCTGCCAGCATCAGTTTTACATGATTTTCCTATTGAGTAAACTGTGAATCAAAAACATTTAAAGAGCTTTTTAAACTCCACCATCAGTGGCTTTTTCAGCCGCTCAGAGCACCTTTTTAAGTTGTAAAAATATTTAAAATAAAAAAAAAAGTTATTTGCCTTTTTCAAAAAAAAAAAAAAAAAAATCTTAAGAAATTTTGAAAATACACATAAAAACTTTTATCCCATAAGTAAAAATGTGCATAAAGTACGATGAAAACACATTTACTGAATTGATTCCAGCATGTGGATCCAAAATCTGACTTTGTTTTAAAAGGTGCATTCAGAGAACTGGGTTGGGATGGGACGCCGCTAATGGACAAACCAGCGGACTGACCATATTGCTTAAAGGGTCACAAAACACCAAAACACATTTTTTTAGAGGTAATGACAGTCATATTTATGTCCCACGTTGCTAAAAACAATATTAGAACACATATATTTTACAAAACAAATTGAAAATTGATTGTTTTTGCGTTATTTCGAGCAAATTCGTTCTTCCGGTTTGAAAATAAATTTTAAAGCAACCGCACGGTCATGAGATTCTTGTGTAAATTGTGTCTGTACCGGCCGGTACAATGTGCCGTCTTTGAGTTTTCAGCATTAATTTTTGAGAAAGACTTCCAAGTCTTTCCAGACCGCCAATCAGTGTGCTCTATTGTGAATGAGGTGCAACTTCATTAATATGCATTACATAGCTTCGAAGAATGTTTTTACCTGTTACAGTGTTCAGAGAGACGCCACGTTGTGTTGCCAACCGTAATTCAAACAAGTAGAAGAAGAAGAATTCTTCTGGGACATGGGTCGTCAGTGTTGTGTTTATAAATATGCCGTGACGAAAGTTTTGTTTCCATTTTCCCACAATGAGATTACCGCTGCATGTGGACATGTGTGGATTACAGTGGTCTGCTAACACGCGACAAAAATAAGTTTGTAAGAAACATTTTTTACCTGAGAGCTTTCCGCATCTGGAAATGGGGAAATACGTATTTGCCACTCATCTCCTTTTTAAAAAAAAAGACGCAGTTCCAGTTCGCGTTGATTGTCCTGCCTCTACAGATTTGGTAAGTGTGTGATCAATGCTCATTGTGTGTTTATTCAGAGGCAAAGTAAGTTAGTATCGTCAGCAGTTCTCTTTCAGTTTTTAAAGACATACCTTAGTCAAAATGATTTAGTTACTAAGTTTACAGTACGTTAATATCACTACAATATTATAGACTGAAAGATCCGAAATGTGTCTCTCCGAATGTAAACATGTACACACCTTAATCAAACTATTACTGTCGTGTAGTAATGGGCGATATAAACGATACAAAATTGGCCTACGATAGAGATTCTAATTCTATTGCACTATCGCGATAATACATGTTTCATGACGCAATCTACCCGCGAAATTAAGAGCAACAGCACTAAGCAACATTTCTGGTACTATTCCCCGCTGTAGTTGATGATTGTGTCCTAATTTATTTTTATGAGTATTTATTTATTTTTTGTCATTGTTCTTTGTAATTCTCTTATCTATTTTTTCCATCTGTTATGTTTTTGCTTTATTATTTTTTTCTGTTGTTTCTTACAAATTTGTAAGGTTACCTGATATAGTTTATGGATTTGTATTATTACCTTATGTAATGTTTCAAACTTATAATAAAAATAAATAAATAAAAAAAAACAGCACTAAGCAACGCATGGCACCGACTGGCGGCGTGTCTCACAACTTGCGAGCCTCATGCATGGCATATTGTGGCTTGTCTAGTGAACATCAGTGCCTCCCACACAGATTTTACCTGGGCGGCCCGGTTCTGTGTTCGCGAGAAACTGAGAACACTCTGGCATGCAGACCCACAGAGACGCCCTGTATCGCGCTGGATACAGAACTGTTGTTCTGATTTGGGAGCAGCTTTAAGAAGAGCGCGAAGACTAAATAGACTGATTCAGCTCATTATTTGGGGTGACAATAAATTCTCTTTTCCCCGGACATGTCCGAGAATCTGCTTTCGCTTTCAATATTAATTGTATTCATTTTTGCATTACTTTATTCGCAAACTTTGTCTGGTGCGTCTCAATCTCTCCGCAGCACCAACACTACAGCAGACAGAGAGAGAGGGGGAGAGAGAGAGAACAGATCAAGACACCAGTTTTAATTTCATTAGGAGAACAAAATGTTTAAAACCAAATGCGTTACCTAGGCTGCAGGTTAGAAATATGTTTTTATTTAAAGTATCTGCAATACACAATTTTATTTGACTTATAAATGACTTATAATGGAAGTATTTTCAGTACAGTGAAAGTTCCTCAACTAAAAAGACACCAGTTTTTTTGTTCTCTGCAACTTGGCATTTAGGAACCAAGGACTTAAAAGAAAAGTCTTTCTTTCTAAAAGGCACTACATTTAGTTTATTTATCTGCAACATTGTGTTGTTTAATTACAGTTTTGCTTTTGCACAATAAATGTTCTTAAAACGACATGCAACGTTTCTTTATTTCTTAAAAAAATAGCAGTTTGGCTTTCCTAAGGGTCTATGTAACCTGTTCTGAAATGGTTCTTTTATAATTTATATATCGCAATATATATCGTTATCGCAAGAGGCTGCAATGTATATCGCAATATGGATTTTAGGCCATATCGCCCATCCCTACTGTCGTGTAGGATTTTCACCGTATTTTGTCTATACACACGGCACTTACTGAGGGTTTTTTTTTGTCCCATATGGTGTGCGGTATCAAACATTCCATTAAAACTACACTCTTCCAGCAGTTCCTCGCATCCAATATCTCGTTTGTCACGGGGTTTATGCATGAAATGTTCCTGAATGAGGTGAAAGTGCTAAACTGCAGTTAAAGTCCACAAATTAAGAATGAAACACCCGAAATTATATGAAACTCCGGAAGACATGTGGATAGCGTAATGACGCAATGACGATAATCGAATTATGTGCTATAACATGTAAAACAGGATCATGAAAGGAACATTCAAAAAGCAACTCATGTAAACACCTAATCATATTATTGTTTTATTTAGATTAAGGCAAATATTTGATGACTGATGTCCATGTACACATAGTCACTGTCTGCTAGTGGTGTAACGGATCACAAATTTGCAGTTCGGATCACACTACGTTTCTTTAGTCACGGATCAGACCATTTTTCGGATCAGCAAAAAAGGGAGGAGACAAACGTCATTTGCTTTCCATTTATACAAAAATATTACTGCAAAAAACATTGCTTTTAACAAACAGAACTTAGAACCTGTAGTTTTTATTAAAATAAAAACCAAGAAAGAACCAGCTAAAAAAAGAAAAGTATTCAATACAAAATATGATATTTGCTTCTGTTGCTGATAATGCTAAATATAGAAATCTAACATCTTGTACAACATATCATATTTATCTTCAATTAATGATTCAACAAATCACAAATAAAACTTCATGTTTCATTATACTGTAGGTGTATTATTTTTTAAAAACCTATTCAGTGACATAATGTTGATAGTTGTTTGTCGCCATCTGTTGGTTACACAATGTAATTGCTTTCACCAGCGTCAAAAATTCACCAGCGTCATGTTTCATTAAACTGTGATTTTAATCTTACCATAAACATCAGTGTTTATATCTGAACTATAAACTGTTCTCCCAGTACTTCTGTGTTATTTAATAGTTTGTAACGAGCTGAAAAAGTGTAAAAACTGAATCTCTGTCGATGCAGATTTGAATGCAGCGCTTTGAAGGATTAATAAACATATGCAAATCATTATCATTTATCGTTCATGTTGCGCAGGTTTGAACTAAGATCACAATCTTTTAATGTTTAATTGTGCAGCTTTACACTGAATGCATTAATGCAGGCTAAACAAGCAGTGACAGAATACACCTTAAATTAATAGACAAAGAAAGCATTTAAGTAGGTCCCACCACAACTTTTTCTGTCATCATTATATCTTACAGGGAAGACAAAATGCTTTGATACAAATGATTTGAACGACGCGGGAGGCGATCTCTCTGCAATTGTTATAATGTTGGATTAACCTACAAGTTCAAAAAAGTTTTTGATCCACGGGTCACGTGAGTTCCGAACCGTGGGTTGTGATCCTTACGGATCACGGATCACGGATCAACAGTGATCCGTTACACCCCTACTATCTGCCTCACCTGCATCTGTGTTGCCACTGTGAAAATTAGCGCGTACATGTACTGAAACTCCCCTTTTCATGCAAACCCTTCCCTCTTTCGCCACTTGACACTCCTACCTAAACAAAGCTGAACTCACCCACTTTCCTGACTTTTTTCAAACTAGAGGTGTGAAAACACCCTGCTGAGACAGGGGGGTTTCATAGCCCTTTAACATCTGAAATGTTGTTTTGGTCATTCTAAAATGATTTAGCCAATGTCTGTCACAGTGGTTGAGTAGATCCACTCCCAGATCTGTCTTGAGCGCCTGCTCTCCCAAAGAGTGTCTCTCTGATTTATCAGAGGTGGCCACAACGGAATGAACCGTCAACTATACCGGCATTTACGCAGTGGATGCCATTCCAGCTGCAACCCAGTACCGGGAAACACCCATACACTCACATTCTCACACACACACACACACACTCATACACATATAAATGCCAACTGGCCAATCCGGGACTCAAAGCAGCGATCTTCTTGATGTAAGGCGACAGTGCTAACCACTGAGCCACCGTGCCGCCCCCAAATTTCATTTTTCTTTTTGACATTTGGCACCAGTTTTTTTAGGAAATGACGATTTTGTTCTCTTTGACTCATTAGATGGAAACTGTGCTTTATTTGCAAATATTTTATGCAATATTGCAGTTTTGTGTCTGGATGGATGGAAACACAGTGAGTATAGAGATCTGTCATTTCAATAACAGCAACAACAACATGAAAAAATGGAGAAGTTGCTGGTAGATAGACGATTTATCACATTAGTTATAGAGTAGTCTACAATATGCTGTAAACCATCCATCATCCAATCCTTGACTAAATGGTTATAAGCACAATTATGTTTCCTTCCCCATCGTAAAATGTTGTGTACCCACAAACATCTTTGAGAATTGACATTCTCCTCCCTGTTAACTTCAAAACCAACACAAGTGCCAGCTTCCTCTTTCTTGACATTTCTGCAACACACAGCAGCAATACTCTACTGTAACCGAAAATGCTGCCAGCTTTTTATTTTTAAACAAAAAAGTTCCCTTGTCAAAAAAAGACACCACATGTTAACATACAAACAGCTGTCCATGAGTAACAAAAACACAGTGTTGTGCAACTTTACCTTGCTGGTATGTCGATGTTGGAGATGGCGTAGAAATACTTGAGAAGGTTGTCTTTCTGTACGTATGTTCCTCCAAGCGCCGGTCTCAGCAGCCGAAGCCGTAGGTTTGTGAAGGTGAAAAAGTCTCGGAGACCTTTCATACTTTCCATGCGTGTGTATAAGTTGTCCATGTTCTGCAATTTTGCCCCAGCAAATATAGCGAAGCGTTCCCGGACTTCGAAGCGCACGTTCTTCTCATTCTTGGAACCAACCCAGCGAGAATATTGCTCGGTACATATGACTCTGGTCACGTTGGTGGCCGAAAGATCCTGTACCCTTTTTGCCAACATCCCAAAAGCCTCCATGCAGTCGTCAGCGTAGTACTGGTAAGGCTGCCAGGTTCTTCCATAATTCAGAGACTTGTCCAGCACCATTATTGTGGGCCGACCATACTCAAAGGATATCTGGATATCATCTGTTAACTCAAGGCTTTTGTTCCAAGATAAGGATATGTTGGCCAGAAGAGGCTCAGGATACCGACTCCATGTTACCGTCTGCCAGTAGGTGATGAGTCCGCTTCGCTCGCTGTCTTGCATCAGCTCTGGAGGATGAGCCAGTTCTTTGGTGGAGGCATCGCATTCGTCACTACACAGGTATGGGTTTTCCTATAAACACAGATAAATAGAGTAAATAAAAAAGTCAAACAAAGATTGATATGAAATGAAGACAACATCAATGTACTGTACTTAATGTGTTTTATATTGTTAAAACCAGTCTGTGTTTTCACATATTCATATTCATGATAGGTCAGTAGTTGTTTGTGATATACATAAAGTCAGAATTATTAGCCCCCCTTTTGAATTTTTTTTTCTTTTTTAAATATTTCCCAAATGATGTTTAACAGAGCAAGGAAATTTTCACTGTATGTCTGATAATATTTTTTCTTCTGGAGAAAGTCTTATTTGTTTTATTATGGCTAGAATAAAAGCAGTTTATTTTTTTTTTAAAGCCATTTAAGGTCAATATTATTAGCCCCTTTAAGCTATATATTTTTTTCAATTGTCTACAGAAGAAAACATCATTATACAATAACTTGCCTAATTCCCCTAACCTGCCTAGTTAGCCTAATAAACCTAGTTAAGCCTTTAAATGTCACTTTAAGCTGTATAGAAGTGTCTTGAAAAATATCTAGTAAAATATTATTTACTGTCATCATGGCAAAGAAAAAATAAATCTGTGATTAGAGATGAGTTATTTAAACTATTATGATTAGAAATGTGTTGAAAAAATCTTCTCTCCGTTAAACAGATATTGGGGAAAAAATAAACAGGGGGCGAATAATTCAGGGGGGCTAATAATTCTGACTTCAGCTGTACAAAATGATTAGCCCTTCTGTGAATTATTTTTTATTTTTATTTTTTTCAAATATTTTCCAAATGATGTTTAACAGAGCAATGAAATTTTCACCAGTACATTGAATGATAGACTCATGAATGAGTTTTCTTTGAGCAGGTAAAATTAAAGATACAGTTTATATGACTGACTGCTTGTATTAAAGGACAAAATTGTATTACAAATAATATATAAATATATTTATAAATTATAAATTTTAATACAAGAATTATTGTTGCTAAGTAAAATATCAAATTGTTTATGGAAAGCATCCTCAGTGCACCGAGATATCGAATTGAACCGAATCGATGGCATGATAATCGTAACCAAACTGAACAAGGAGACCAGTGTAGGTTCACACCCCTAATATAATTATATATAAAAATGACAACTGCCATATGTTACAGAAACATCTTCTGATGCACAACCTTGGACACATCGTCAGTGTTGTTTCCTGGACTCACGGGGTGTTTCGGGTCTTGCAACAGACACCCTCCTCCAGGCGACCCAACCGAGGCTGATCAGACCCCGGCCTGTGTCCAAGTGGCATGCTACTGCCCCCACCGTTCCCCCCTCTTCAACCAGAGCCATCTGGATGCTTTCTCCGCTGCCTCCACGTTGTTACTTATGGCTCTTTTTCGGTTGGCACCTGTTATTCCCAGTGTGCCATAGGCCTTGCTCAGGGTGTGGCTGGCAAATCCTCTACTGCCCACTTCCACTGGCATACACCTGGTCCTCCACCCATTCGACCGACACTGCTCCACTAGCTCCTGGTATTTTCCCTTCTTTCTCTCCTGAGCCTCCTCCATCCTCTCCTCCCAGGGCACAGTTAACTCTAGCAGGATTAGTTGCCTTGTGGCCTCAGAGACCAAGATTATGTCAGGTCTTAATGTGGACTGGGTGATGTGTGGTGGAATCTTCAGTTGCCTTTCTAGATCAACTGACATCACCCAGTCTCGGGCCGTGGAGAGCAACCCAGCAGGGCCGCTCTTTGATGTTCTCTCTGGCCTTTGTCCTTCCTTAATGAAGTGAATGGCCTTGGCTGTGGCTTGGTGGTATCGGCTGTCCTTTATCCCCTTGCTGATTGCCTCAGCAATGGATTTAAGGACCTGATCATGTCTCCATCGATACCGACCGTCACCTAGTGCCTTGGAGCAGCTGCTCAAGATGTGCTCTAGTGACCCTGGCTTGGAACACAGCGGGCATGCAGGTGTCTCTACTCTGCCCCATATGTACAGGTTAGATGGGCTGGGAAGAATGTCATAGACCCCTTGGATCAAGAACCTGATTCTCAGGGGGTTCCACGTCCAGATGTCCTTCCAGGTGACATTCCGCTCCATCGCCTGCTCCCACTTCATCCAGGCACCTTGCTGCCGCATGGCCACTGCTCTGCTGGTTCTCTCCTCCTCAACTGAAGCACGCACCTCCTCCTGCACCAGCCTCTGCCTTTCTTTCCCGCTGGCCAAGTCGTACCGGGTTGTTGCTAGGCTCCCAAATCCGGCTCTGCCTTGTGCTACTGCCCCAAGGATGGCCTTGTGCTTCAGCCGGGTTTCCGCTTGTTCGACTACCTCTGCTGCCCTCCACTTCCTCCCTGTTCTGACAACAATCCCTGCCCCGGACACTTTCGCATCTCTAGATCCCAAATACTGCAGATGTTCCCGTGTCCGAGCCACAATAAACTCCTCCCTGACTGAGCCAAAAGGAAGTCTGAGCTTATTGGTGTTCCCATACAGAGCGATGTTACTTAGGCTGCGTGGCAATCCCAGCCATCTGCGTAGATAGCTGCTCACCTTCTGCTCAAAACCTTCAACCACAGTCATGGGGACCTCATAGATTAGCAAGGGCCAGAGGAGTCTTGGGAGGATACCATGTTGGTAAACCCAAGCCTTAAATCTTCCAGGGAGTCCTGATTTATCCACTGCTTTCAACCAGCCCTCCATGTCAGTGCTGGTTTCCCTGATGGAGTCTCTGTCATTGAGGCTACAGTTAAAGGCCTTCCCGAGGCTCTTTACTGGTCTCTCAGTGACTGATGGGATTTGATGTTGTCCCAGCCTGAATCGGAACTCATCTCTGACTTTCCCCTTCTTGAGCACTAAGGATCTGGATTTTGCAGGTTTGAAGCTCATGCGTGCCCATGCCATGAGCCTCTCCAACCCTTGGAGGATCCATCTTGCTCCTGGTACCGCAGTTGTTGTCACTGTGAGGTCGTCCATGAAGGCTCTGATGGGAGGTTGCCTTACGCCGGACTTGCTGAGGGGGCCTCTGCACTCTGTCTCGGCTGCTTTGACCAACATGTTCATTGCCAGCGCAAAGAGGGTCACTGAGATGGTGCAACCAGTAATTATCCCTACCTCAAGTTGGTGCCAATCTGATGTTAGCTGGCCAGAGGAGACTCTCAAGCTGAACTTGCTGTAATAGTCCATGATGAGGCCTTTCACCTTCTGAGGTACGTGATGTTTCTCCAGTGCGACCTCCACCAGCTTGTGGGGTATTGAGCCATAGGCATTGGTGAGATCCAACCACAACACAGCCAGGTCCCCCCTGCCTTCTCTTGCCTCCCTAATGAGCTGAGTTACCACGCCTGTGTGTTCCAGGCAACCTGGGACTCCTGGTATACCTCCCTTCTGCACAGACGTGTCGATGTATTTATTGCTCAACAGGAAGTTGGAGAGTCTCTTGGCCACAATGCTGAAGAATATTTTGCCCTCCACACTGAGCAAAGAGATGACCCGAAACTGGTCGATGTTCTCAGACTTCTCCTCTTTTGGGATGTACACTCCCTCTGCATACCTCCATGGCTGGGCGATCTTTCCTCTTCTCCAGATGACTTTCAGGGCCTTCCAGAGCCTGTGTAGAAGCTTTGGGCAGTTCTTATATACCTTATAAGGCACTCCACTCGGGCCTGGTGCTGAGCTTGACCTTGCTCTTCTCACCACTTCCTCTACTTCACTCCGGCAGGGTTCCTTCAGGTTGAACTCTGATGTGGGCTCAGGTGGTGTCAGCAGTGCATCGCAAGGCCCCAGCGGTCGTTCTCTGTTTGGGTCAGAATAAGTAGCCTTGAGGTGGTTGTTGATAGCGTCCTTGGAGCACGTGAGTTGGCCAGTCCTCTTTTGGCCAAGGAGCTGCTTGGTCAACTTGAAAGGGTTGGCCAAAAATGATGCCCTCTTCCTTGCTCTTTCTCTCCGCCTCTTCCTGTGGAACTCTGCCCTACAAAGGTTCAAGAGTTGTTTCCTCAGGATTCCTCTTAGATCTTCTAGGCCCGCTCTTTCTACTTCCCCTGCTGCCTTGTACTGCCTCTTCAGTAGCTTAAGTTCTTTCCTGAGGCGTTTGATTTCCTTCACTCTGTGGCTTGGAGTGTAGGCCGATGAGGTGGGTTTGGGTGTCACAGTTCCGAATCGCTCTGCTGCAATGTTCACTATCAGTGTGGTCATCGTTAACAGTCGTTGGTCCACACCCCCCTTTCCTGTCACTTCCAGAATCTGATTCACGTCGTTATCGAACTGGTGCCACTCAGCTTTTTTTGAGGATTGGGGCCACTGGATCCTTGGTTGAGCCAAAGGAACACCGTTAGTTATTGTGGCTGCTGCTTGCTGACTTTGGGGATTTTGTGGATTGTCAGGAGCTGCTGTCACTTGAGGGCAGTTTTGAGTGGCCGGCGAGCGGCTGGCAGCATGAGTTGGCGACACTAGGAGGCTCTGGGCACTGTGGGTTGCCTCCGGGCCTGGCTCCTCCTGCGTCTTACCAGAAGTTGTAACTTCTGCGCGATGTGTCGTCGTCTCTGCTACTTTCAGACATCTCATCCTGCCTTGATGGATTCTTAAGCCCCTCTCGTTCTTGCAGCTCTTGCCGCAGATGCACTGTACTGTCGTTGTTGTTATTCCGTTGTCCTGTATCGTCATTCTTAGGTCCGTCCTATTGGGGTGCTCATCCTCCCCCCCTCTCGGGCACCCCTGGGGGTATCTTTCCTTTGTAGGTTTTGTAGCGTGCTTTGGGTTCTTCCTCACAGAAGAAGTGGTTTGGGCTGCCAACCCTCTCCACCCCAGGTTGCCGTCTTTCCGGCTGTCATCTGTCTTTCCAGCTGTCACCATACTCTTCATGGTTGCCATAAAAGATCATCTTGTGTATATTTAACCAACACCTTTCACTAAAATAATTTTAGGGTTTGATCCTTTACCCTACTGACCAGGGTTGCAGTTTACCGGTACTATGGTAGTATCGCGATACTATGGCTCCAAATTACTGGCGGTGCCCCTGTACTTTGTAAACGGTAGTATCGTCATTAACGGTCTATCTACAATACATAATGTTGCATGTGGAAAAGTCACTAAAATACTTACACATTTGTGCAACAATAGACCTTTTTATTTGAATAGTCTGTGGAGCCCTTTAAGGTTGCAAAACTTTGTATAATTCACATCTTTCATGGTAACCTATTACACGTTTTCTGATGCTTTAGTAGCTACAACAACCACAACAGTCTCTTAAAAAGAAACCAACAACAATAGATGAAAAACCTAAAAGAGCAACAGGAAACATTGAAACAATTTTTGACCACTTCATACTTTATAGCCCAATTTTGACGAATTTTGTTTGGTATAATTTGTATCTTTATTTTTATGTATTTTCGTTGGTCAGTTTTCTACAAAATAAACAAAGAACTAATGCATTTTGGATGAAGTGATGTGCAAATACTTTTTTAATAATAAGGGAATTATGAATTTAATTCAATTAGGCCTATTATAAAATAAAATAAAGTATTTCTGACAATTTTCTTTATTTCATAGATTTAAGTTATAAATTAGTATCACAATACTACTTGGTATCACGAAACTTCAGCTAGTATAGTATCCATGATATAACATGAATTAATAGTATCGCGACAACCCTACTACTGCCACACCAACATTATTTGTTGGAATCACCCTGATTTTTTAAACACAACTGAAAACATTTATTATTTTGACCAATTGTCATTTTGTGCCAAAAAAGCTGTAATTCTCATTTATAGTACAAAAAAATAATAATTAAATAATATTAGCTTTTTTTTTTTTTTAAGTTTGCACATATTTATGCATGCTAAAAATAACAACTGCCCTAACACTCCACTTGTGTATATTTAACCAACCTCCGCGCTTTTTATAGTTCCCATTGCTAAAATAATTTCAGGGTTTGATCCTTTACCCTACTGACACAACAACATTATTTATTGGAATCACCCTGATTTTTTAAACTCAACAACTGAAAACATTTATTATTTTGACCAGTTGTCATTTTGTGAAAAAAAGCTGTAATTCTCATTTATAATAATAGTTTTAAAAAATCATTATATAATATCATCTATTTTTAAAAACTCTGACATATTTACGCATGCTAAAAATGACAACTGCCCTAAAAGCTCAACTTGTGTATATTTAACCAACCCTTTTTTTGATGGTTCCCATCGCTAAAATAATTTCAGGGTTTGATCCTTTACCCTGACATAATAAAATTATTTGTTGGAATTACCCAGATTTTTTAAACACAACAACTGAAAACATTTGTTTTTCTGACTAATTGTCATTTTGTAAAAACAAAAACGATAATTCTCATTTACAATATACAATTTTTATTTATTATATAATAATTTTTCTGTTTTAAAAGTCTGCATATACATATTTATGCATGCTAAAAATAATAACTGCCCTAAAAGCTCAACTTCTGTATATTTAACCAACCCCCCCTGTTTTTTTTTATAGTTCCCATCGCTAATATCATTTCAGGGTTTGATCCTTTGCCCTACTGACACACCAGGTGTACGGATTAGCCTACAAATTGCCATCTGGTCACCCTTGATCCCTTGTAAGTAAGCAACAGCCATCCCACACAACAAACGCTGGAGGAGTTAAAAGTCTCAGCACACGCGGAAAACCGACAGATCCACGTCCAGGGATATAGTTATTGTTTCACTACCGGCACGCTTCACCGTGTCTCGGGCCAAGTGTGTTCATGGCCCATTAGCTTCCATTAAGAAATAATTCAGGCTACCCGTCCCAACCATCTGGAGTTCCTTAGCACTTTGATCCATAACCAGGGAACACCTTAGCCTAACTCAGCCCTCTGACTCAATCCTGCCGTCTTTCTCCGTATCCCACAAATCCAGTCCAACTGCTGCGGCAGGTGGTTCTTACACTAAACCTCGCAGGAATCACGTCACGTCTAAAGGGCAGCACGGCTTTAGGAGGAGTATTTCCCCATCTGATTGGCAACAGTAGAGATCCGTGTCAGTAAACACACAGTACAGCCTTCCTGTAGCTCCAATATTACAGCATGTCACTAGCAATGGCAAGCTTTTGGGTTTAATACCATGTGAAGCTTGTTAAAAATGCTTGTTAAAAAAAATGTGTATACCTTTAATCAGTGTTTATGCAACATAAGAACAATTATGCTAATTAATAAGAAAATAAACACATTGTGAAAACATAGATTCAGTGAAGAGGGAAAGTAACTTTTTGGATTTATGCGATTTGTTCATATTTTTATTATTAAATATGATATATTTAAATTGATTTAATTCACAGGAATTTATTTATTTATGTGATGTTTCTTAAAAGATCTAAAGGATTGCTATGACTTGTAGAGTACTAATATATACATATGTTATTCAACTAAATTATGTAGTTGAATGTCAGGTATTGAAGCTGTATGCGATGCATGAATTCCTTTTTATTGTTAAAGAGTTTTATTAATATCATATATGGAGCAGGGTTTTTGTTAACTAAATGTAAACTAAAACTATGGGCTCTATTTTAATGATCTAGGTGCAAAGTCTAAAACGCGTGGCACAAAAGTATTAAAGGCGTGTCCGAATCCACTTTTGCAATTTTAAGGACTGAAAAATACAGTTTGCGCCCCGGCGTGTGGTCTAACAGGGTTGTGCTTATTCTCTTAAGTTATGGGTGTGTTTTGAGAATAAGCCAATCAGAGTCTCATCTTCCATTCCATTTAAGAGTCAGTTGTGTCACACCATGGCGCATTTGCTATTTAAATGGCGGCCTTTGTAAGTGGAAAAACTGAACAGTTTACCAGCGAGAAAACAGTTAAACAGAGCATCTGCAGGGCGAGGAAAAAAGAACAAGCCCCGGCCTTTACTTTCTCTTTCTCTTTCTCTCTTTTGTTGATAAGGAAACTGTGTTGTACGCACTTCCACTGATGACATTCATTTGCCTACATAATTTCGTTTGTTAAGCACAAAGATTTTTTTTCAAAACTATTTCTAAATTCAGTTCTAATTTCCAGCAAACAAATAAATGAACAGTAATAACGAAGTGTGGTCAAAAACAGAAGAGTTTTATCCAAACACACGTCCTATGCCCCATATGGTCCAAAACCTGACAGGTGGACAAATCTAAGCTTGTTTTTTTAATAAAGCAAATATAAATATGCATATAATAAATAATAATAATAATAATAACATTATACAAAAGCAAGTTGTCCTGAATAAACTAAAAAAGCCCCCCGAGCAGAAGAAGGCATGCATACAGTGGTTTTTATATTTATGTAGAAAGTAATAATTTTTGTAATATTTTAATTCTTTAATACTTTTTCATTTGTAAAGATATTTGTGTATTGCTGTACATCCTGCATGTTTTAGGCAATGTGTAAGCAAGGCACACAATTAATGCTTTCAGCTGGTCCATTGCGCAGTCTATTTTAGTTCCTCAAACTAGCAAAGCACCAACTATGCGACTTAACAACCTCTTTTCTAAACTGGCACACCCATGAGTCCACAAAGTGGCGCAAATGGATTTACTATTTAAACAATGTGGTGCAAAACAAGAAAATTAGGGTTGCGCTGGTCTGAAAATAGCAACACGTCGCGGCAAACACATCTTGCGCCTTATTGCGCCGGATGTTTGATAGGGCCCTATATGTCAAAAAACATGTTTGTTAACTAAAATAAAATAAACAAAATACCAATAAACTAAAACTAAATTAAACTAACAAGACTGGAAAAATTAACTGAAATGAAATAATAATTTACAAAAATATATAATCTGAAATACATGTAGATGCACTTTTACAGCCAAACACTTCAGTATAGCGCATGATTATATACAAAAACATCTTTACTATATAAACATAAAACATGTTCTATCTTTTCTCCATCTGCCATAAAATGTAAACAGTATAATCTTTATTATAAAGAAATGTGTCTGAATTCGTCATGATTTTTACTTGTAGTTGTTGCATTTGTATGGTTTTGGATTCAGTGTTTGTTCAAACTATTAGTTTATTGTATTGCTAAGCGCTTCACACAAGGCTTTATGTGCAAAACACAACTCTAAACTGAAATGAACAGCAAATGTTTTAAACAGTATTTAAATAAAAACTAATTGTAAAACAGTAAGCCAATATAACCTCGATATACAAAGTGATTATGATTTTTTTCTAATATTTAATTATTAATTATTAAATTGTTCATAATTATTAATTGTTAAATAATATTTTTATTTAAAATATTTACGTATTTCTTTTTAACTGATGGCTGAAAATGATGTTAAAATATGTTTTCAGAACCTGTACACAAAGATTGTAATGTATATACAGTTGAAGTCAGAATTATTAGCCCTCTTTGAATATTTTTTTCTTTTTTTTTTATATTTCCTAAATGATGTTTAACAGAGCAAGGAAATTTTTACAGTATTTCCGATAATATTTTTTCTTCTGGAGAAAGTCTTATTTGTTTTATTTCAGCTAGAATAAAAGCAGTTTTTAATTTTTTTAAAGCCATTTTAAGGTCAAAATTATTAATAAAATATTATGAATAAAATATCTAGTAAAATATTTTGAACTGTCATCATAGCAAAGATAAAGGAAGCCAGTTATTAGAAATTAGTTATTGAAACTATTATGTTCAGAAATGTGTTGAAAAAAATCTCTCCGTTAAACATAAATTGGATGGAGAAAAAAATAAACGGGGACTAATAATTCAGGGGGGCTAATAATTCTGACTTCAACTGTGTGTATATATATATAAATATATATGAAGGTTGAATTTGACCCTGCAGTATTCCTCTATCCATTCTGATCTTTTCCACGGATAAACTGACTTCATAACAAACTATTTTTGTCACCAATGCAGATGCAATCTGATGACCTAAACCTTTTATCTTCAGCTTACCGTGACCCTTCTCATTAGCGTCACACACCTTTGAATGGGATTTCCTGACCTGTCTGCTTCTGTCCAGTTGTATTGTGTGTTAAATCTGGCTCAACATTGCTTAGGAGAATCCATGTCGCACTGAGGATCTGTTTATAGACGCTGACCGAGAAAGAAAGATAGATGTGTGCTCTTAAAATAAACAGGATGAATCAGGAGATTTTGTTAACAAAAATGGGACTCGCATAGAAAAAAATTAAACTGCGTTACATAAAAGCAGTCACTTTGTTATAGTATGAAATGATCTGACCAGTTAACAAGAGGAGAAGGGCAGGTATTGTGCTTGTAATGTGGCCCTTTTTTTCTCCAGCGGCATGAGTTAATTACAATGAAGGCACATCCCTCCGGACATCCAGTCATATAACAGCTGGCACCGAACAGCTTCAGAGGGATACAGTCGCCTAATTATACCAGCCAGAAAGTGACTTGCACAAGAGTTTCAACTGTCCCGCAGAACAGTGCCAGAACAGAGCTTTAATATGCAAATCAACATTATCAAACCATTTTTAGCCTATTTTGTCAACTTACTGTAGTCATGCTTCTGAAGATGAATGGATTCGGAGTGCCTTTCAGTTACATTTTAGATTTTCAGACTGTTTTTATGTTTGGTTTGAGATTGATTTCTATGAAAGCCTATTTTTATCTCGGAGTATAAAAATAAAAACAGGATTGCAGCTTTTTATATGACAATTCTGACTTTTTCTTGCATTTGCGAGCTTGAATCTAACAATTTAGACTTTTTCCCTCTCAATCCTAAAGAAAATTGTCAAAATTGTGAGTTTATACGGGCTGGGTGAAATGTATGTAGGTGTTATTTAATGGCTATAACTGGAAGTATCACTGGAGTCTCTAAATAGACAATATCCAGTGGGCACCTTGATGTCAAAGTCACAACGATAACAACATAAAAAGTATTATAATATCAGAAAAGTTTTATTCATCTGAAAGCTTCAATTACAAATCACAAATTTACTCTATCGACATCTAACACTTTCTGTAATTGATATTTGACGTGTTTTTGATGCCAATGTTAGATATCAATTTTATGTCATTTTGACATCAAGGTAGTCAATAGAGTGGAGGAACTATGACGTCACCTTGTAGGCTAATCGACTGCAAGCATAAAACTGATTCCCTCAATAAAATCCCTATAGGATTTTTCCATAGGCTTATCGAAGATTGCAAATAATAAGCTCTATGTTCAAACACTGTTCATTACATGTACACGTTTTGTCCAACTGCATAATCCTCACACGAAAATGCAACTTTGAGCACTTTTGAATCTTAAATGCAAACGTAAGAACTGAAAATATGCTATACATTTTGAGGAGGAGTGTAAGTACTGCAGTTATGACAGAGTTAAAGTGTTCAGATGAAGAAAAAAAGAAATTAAGAAAAATTAATTGATCATGTTAAAATGACAGTTAATATGTATGTTTTTCTTACACATTTATTCACACGTTTGCATTACTGAGAGCAGGAAAGAGACATGCTGCACTGGTATCCCCATAATATCATTTAATTCAAATAAAGGATCAACAACTTAATCTGTCTTGACAGTCTTTACAAGTGAAGGTATTATTTACACACAGTTCCCAATTAGAAAAATGCTACAAACTATAAAATATTATTCAAGAGTTCACACTTAGCTGATGATTGTTAATAAAGCGTGTTTGGCATGCTGTAAAGAGCCCTGAGCTCAGAATATCCTTGAGCCCGGGGCTCCCTCCCGTTTGGAGGGCGAGAGGAGAGTTTGAGCTCAGGTGGGTCTCGAAAACTCCCCTACTGTGAACTGCTGGGATATATCTGACTAAGAGTTGCCTTAGAATGCTATTTTGATTAGTCAATTTACCTATGGTGCCTGTCTTTGAATGGTGGGAGGAAACCGGAGAACCCGGGGAAAACCCACGTGGAGTACATGCAAACTCCACACAGAAACGCCAACTGGCCCGGAGAGGAACGGACCAGCGGCGTTCTTGCTGTGAGGCAACAGTGCTACCCACTGGCCGCCGTGCCGCCCTATCGGTGAAGGGGAGGAGTAGGGGTGGAAGGGGGGATTCTTCAAACGAAGATGACTGGAGCAAAAAGCTCTGGTAATTTATAGTGTGTCAGTGTTCATCTGATTGGCGCAATGTTAATGCGGTTAATGCGGTACCAGCTGTGTTCAATCATAAGCACAAGATCCTCTCTAAATTAGTTTATAAATAAACCACACTTCATGAAAATACAGACAAATCCAAATGCCCAACACAATCGGGCTGCGTTCCAGAAAATCTCCGACACCGCCTGTAGTCCCATTTAGCAACTTGATAGCAACCGTCTTTTTAAAGAAGCGTAACCGATTTAAAAAATCAAGAGTGGGATGTAACTGATCTGTTAAAGTCATAGAATAAAACGTGAAAGTATCTTGAGTTTGTGGTAGCCACAAACCTTATTTAAGCAATTTAACCGAAATCCCATTTAAAAGACCCATTGACTTTGGGACAAGGGAACCGGAACTGCTAAAATGCTAACTCGCTTCAGGGTTTTTGCATACAAATTGACGTCATAGTTCCTCCACTCTATTGATATCAAATTGATTGACATTTTTGATGTTTTTTTTTTGTTGTTGTTTTGACTTCAAGTTGCCTGCTGGATAGTAAACAGGATTTCCAGTGTTGATAGATCAGGCATCAGCCATGAAAAGCAGGATTACAAATATTGACTTTGTTACCAGTTTTAAATGCTTAGTTACTTTTCACCCACTCTTAATATCGCTGAGAGATGCCAATTTTAAGTGATCTTAAGTGACAAGTGGTCCTTTAAGACTCATTACCATTTTCACCTGGTAGTAGCATATATTCAAATGAGTCTCCTGTTATCACTTGCGTTCAGATTTTGTTGAGACCTTCCCATATTTCATCAAGCTCTACATCACTTTCCCAAGTACTGTTCAAGTAGTAAGTCAAGTACTGTTGAATCAATGAATCCATGTTACAGTACATGGCTTAGGAGTGAGCAGCAAAGCAATGTGAATGAAAAGACTGTTGGACACAATCAAAGTCATTCAATCAAATGTACAGTACCTTTAAAAGTGATTGACAATTAGAAGCTCGAAATGTTTTAAAAGCTATTTCAAGAGTTTTGGTTTGGCATGCTGTCCCGGGAGAGAACCCTGAGCTCAGGGCTGGTCGGTTAAGCATGTAAGGGGAGTACGAGATCAGGTAGTTCTCGAGATCTCCCCGTGATAAAGGAAGAAAGGTGGAGAAGGGGTGGATGGGGGGGTTTCTTCGGAATACGAAGATAAGGGAGTAAATTTTGCTAGGCTACTTATAGTGAGTTTGGATTCATCTGATTGGCTAACTAATGATTGTAGATGAGAGACCAGCTGCAGTCAATCATATCACGTGCTCCTCTCGAAATTAGTTTGTGAAACTTCACTTACACATAAATTTAGTGTCAACTATGATTGATGAGAATGAATCCTATTATCAGGTGTAAGGGCCATAGACTTTTAGAGTTTGATTCATCAAAATATTTTTAAGTAATAAATTACGAAGTTTCTTAAAATCAAAGTGATTCGTTAGAGTTTTCTTGTTGTCTGAGATCTGAGAGGGCACTGATTTTAACAACCCAATTTTACGGTTCCTTGTAATAATCAGCCTGATCTCACACGGAAATGTAGCTGTTTTACATATTGTCAGAAAAGTGGCTAATTTGTACGAATTCACACATATTAATTTGTACACAAACGTACCATTTTTTTATTAGGAGGTGTGACCTAAACCCTACCCCTAAACCCAAACGGATGAACAATTCATACTTATACACTATACTTATACTTGTACAGTACAAAGATCATAAAAATTAGCCACTAAATCATTTATTCATTCATTTTCTTTTCGGCTTAGTCCCTTTATTAATCTGGGGTTGCCACAGCGGAATGAACGACCAACTTATCCAGCATATGTTCTACGCAGCGGATGCCCTTCCAGCTGCAACCCATCACTGGGAAATTCACCCAATTCACCTATACCACATGTTTTTAGACTTGTGGGGAAAACCGGAGCCCCCAGAGGAAACCCATGCGAACACGAGGAGAACATGCAAACTCAACCCAGAAATGCCAACTGACCCAGCTGAGGCTCGAACCAGCGACTTTCTTGCTGTGAGGCGAATGTGCTACCCACTGCGCCACCGTGCAGCCCACCACTAAATCAAAAAGTTATGAATTGTCATGAGATTGCGTTATAATACTCTGACAAACTGCACAATAGCAATAAATGAAATGTTATTTTGATGTCATTTTAGCAAGAGTTACTTTTAGAACAACTCTAAGTAAAAAAAACAAGCATGTCAGACTGCTGTAGGTTTTTACAAGGAACTGTAAAACCAGGATGCGGCATGGTGGCTCAGTGGTTAGCACTGTCGCCTCACAGCAAGAGGGTCACTGGTTCGAGTCCCGGCTGGGCCAGTTGGCATTTCTGTGTGGAGTTTGCATATTCTTCTCGTTTTCGCGTTGGTTCGATTTCCCCCACAGTCCAAAGACATGCGCTATAAGTGAATTGAATAAACTAAATTGTCCGTAGTGTATGAGTGTGTGTGTGAATGACAGAGTGTACGGGTGTTTCCTAGTACTTTATTGTGGCTGGAAGGCCATTCCCTGCGTAAAACATATGCTTGAATAGTTGATGGTTCATTCCACTCTGGCGACCTCTGAAATAGAGACTAAGCCGAAGGAAAATGAATGTACAACCAGGACGTTAAAATTCAATTCAATTCATCTTTATTTCTATAGCTCTTTTACTTTGTAGATTGTCAAAGCACCTTAACATAGAAGTTCTAGTAAATTGAAATTGAAACTGTGTCAGTCCAGTTTTCAGAGTTAAAGTTCAGTTCAGTGTGGGTTAATTTTAAAATAACCCAAAAACTCACTTCTAAGATCACCGACAATACAGCTGACTCTAAACAGGAAGCAGTCGTGTTTGTCAGTTTTTGGCATCCGCCAACGCATTTCCATTGTAGTCTGCGCTATTTGCAGGGCATTTCTTTATTTGCATGTGTTATCAAAATGTTTTTCTATTTGTATGTGTTTTCTTAACTTGAAGCAAATTTGAGCTCTTATGGCCACCGTAATGTCGCTCTATAACAGAGATCTGTTTTAATCTGAAGAACTGCTGTGTTTTTTTAGGGCTGTCAAAATGAATTGTTTCTTCAGTTCAGTAATAGATCATAACCGGTTATTACACACTGACGTCATTTATCTCATACGCGATATATTGCGTTAGTTTATTAGACAAGCGTGGGTAATTAATAAAATGCTCCAACTACTTAAAAAAACGCAGAAGCTCTGCACAATTCATTGCATGTGGGTTTGCAGAACAGTCTTTCACTGACACTGAAGTTACAGCAGAAGCCCCTTTTTCACTGCTATTGAGAAATAAAAGATGTAAACTCCATTTCTCTCTCACTGTGGACCTTTGACCTGCTGGTGTGACGTTTCCTCTCCTCTCGGCTGTTACAGCGATACTTTTGCATCCAGAGCGAATTTTCACCACAGTGTCTATCATAAATCAGCTGTGATCGCTGCTGCCATTTATCAGTGTCACTTATTGGTGAATAGTGCCAGATTGTTAGAGCTAATCGCAGCCTTCTCTGTTGAGCGCGTGACCAACCATAGGCATTAACAACTTCTTCGATAACGCTAGGATAATGTTTATGCTTGTTTATTTGCTATAAATGTTCATGTTGTTCTACCCATGTACCATGAGTTTTGTTTGATACATTCAAAAAGAGAATTTTCTTTTGAGCAGGTAAAGTTAAAGGTACAGTACATTTATCTGACTGCTTGTATTACAGTTTTTCTCAGTGGCTTTGGTCCATTTCTCACAACACCATTTACATTTGCACAACAGTTAATGCATTTCTCAAAACAATTAGTCATTTGTGCACATCATAGTAGCAGTTTCTCATTCTTTCCAACAAATTGCAAATGCTTTTGGACATGCATCAATTGCTTTCATACAACTCTCTGCTGTTTATAACATTATCATTTGCTTATATCATGTCAGTCAAAATTAAGTGAACTTGTGAATGCTGAATAGTCATTCCATATAAAACTAATAGTCCTCATTTCATTACTTGAGTCGTTACATACAAAAAAAAACTAGTTGTCAAAATCTGTCAAGCAAGTTTTATAAAAAAATGTAAATCATTTTTTTTCTTGAAAATGTCTTCTAAATTGAACAATTTCATGAATGATTTACAGACCTGTGTATGTTGTAGGTTCAGTTCCAATATTGTCTGCAATATTGTATACAGTTGATATGCAGTAAAAATGTGAAACATACATATTCAGTGTCTTGTACTCAGATACCTCACTAAATGCAGTGATGTCTAACTTTACTGTAGTTTTCAAATGGCTGTGCAAATAGTATAAAGTGCTGTCTTGAGTATTTTCAGGAAGTGTCTTGTACATAAACAATGGTGGCAGGACTTTTCATCTTGATGACACTGACACTTTGATTGACATCAATACTTGCTTTCGAGCAAGTGACGCGCTTTTGCAGGTTATCAACTAGGTTTTGCAGTTTGTACTAATTGTTTTGAGAAATGCATTAACTGTTGTGCAAATGTAAATAGTGTTGTGAAAAATGCACCAAAGCCACTGAGAAAAACTGTAAAGGACAAAATTGTATTACACATACACAGAAAATGTATTTATAAATGATACTTTTTAATACAAGAATGTTTGTGCTGTGAAGTAAACTATAAAATTGTGTATGGAAAGCCTCGAGATATCGAATTTAACCAAATCGAAGACATGATAATCGTAACCGAACCGTAAGACCAGTGTAGGCTCACACCTCTAGTTTTTTTAATAGTCAAAAAACACATGGTGAAAACAATACAATAATACGCATCCTGTTTTTGCAAGACGAGGTGATTTGAAGAATCCTCAAGACCTGAGGTGGCATGAAAACAGGCAGATGGGGGATTACAGCATGTGGACACACAGGGACAAACTCGACCCCCTTTGGGACCGCAGGAGGGGGGGAGAACACGCTTTACATTCATGCAAAATTCATGAGAAATGGGGAAAAACCAAGCAGCTACAGGATTTTTTCTGTGACAAACATGCAATTTATTGTCTAACCGTAGGGGGGATGTTTTTTTTTTTTTTAGATGTGAAAAAAACAAAAACTGGACCAAATGTTTTTGTTTTTCCCATGGTGCTTTGCACCAGTGTGCAGTTACTCTACCTGCTATATTTAGTGCTGGCTGTTAATGTGTTTCTAAAACGGGCCAATAGGATTACTCCTCCTCATATGGCTGTACGACTGAAGACGGTGCTTTCAATGAAAGCATACGTGTGAGAATGATGCTCTGGACATAAAATCACACCATCTCGCTCTGTGTTTAGATGTGATGCGTGCAGCAATGGGTCATCTTTCTGCTTAGCTAAGCAAAGATCTTTCCTCCCTCCCTCCCTCATCCTCTATACTTTCTCTCCCTCATTAACTAGAGCTACATACAACGAGAGCTTCCAGCGCTAGCGAACATCATGCAAGAGAAGGAAAGAAAAAAGCAAGGCGCTGAGTAAAAAATGCAACGGCATCTCCTGTGGGCGCTGAGTGACTGAAATTTCCTCTAAATCTTTAATGAGCCGGAAAGCTTCTGCAAAGAAAGTAGAGTTGCCAAATCTAGAGGGCTTACGCGGATCAATTAACTCGCTTTAAATGTGAAGGAAAAAAGCAACGGTGATTGTAAACACCGCTTCAACAGGCTTAACAGAGTGCCCAGCT